>NJDC01000115.1:640633-694153 GCA_002245475.1 Calephelis virginiensis
TTTCTTTGTACAACCAACAATCCCAACCAACTGTATTGTATTTTCATTCGTCAATATTACACTATCAGATCACTCGGATACTATCCGAGGGTGGTGTCAAGAGTCTCCGAAACCGGCGTCTTTGTATGAAAAGGGTTAATGATTGTGAAGGAAGCCAGACAGGTTTTTCAGGATCGTAAGGTCTGGCACGCGATACTCTCTGCCTATTCCTTAAGGGACTTGGCGTAAAGATATGTATGTATGTATTCGTCGATGTATCTAATATAAAAACGTTTTACAAAATTTGAAGTTATATTTTTTTAAGAATGTAATCTATGAAATAGAATCTTAAACTTTCGACGTATTAGATTTAGATTTGTAGCGTGAATAGCGCAGTTGTATATACGAGCGTAAATCATGTAGACACGGCTCAAAAAGCGTAGAAGAATTGATTAGAATCAAGGCTGCAGGGCTTAACTAGATGTTTGGCGAACTTTGTGAATGAAACACCGGTGGTAGCGCTGTGAATATTTACATGTAGGTGACAAAATCTTTCATTTACTAGTATTTTACAATTACAGACACATTACCAGCGGTAAAAGTAATAGTCAATGTGGCATTGATACTAGATAACACGGTCAACCAAAACATCAGGTAAATATACTATACTATATTGAGACTTTACCTTTCATACATTCATACGTTCGTCTCACAAACCGATTTTAGTGAATAACAACTACCTAATACAACGAAGCATAGTTCAACATTTATTTGCATTCAACAATTTTATAAGTTTTTGACAAGTTAAGAGTTAATCTTTCGGCTATTCAAGTTATTGTAATTATTAACCAAATGTTAACTATAGTTTTTGCCTTAACGTGCCCATATGAATAAAATGAACCGCCTGATATTACATAGACTATGTAGATACCTAGCATTGTGTTTCATTTTAAATTTCAATGTTGCGATTTTTTATATAACATCAATCTCTGTACACTCTATACACGATTTCAAGAATATTTTTATTAGAAACGTCATATTATCTTATTATTTCAATCTAGTATCTTTGTCTAGTTTAAGCTTATTAATACGAGTATCTACAGTTTTCGTTTTATATTTGATATTTTCAATTAAATTAAACGGATTGGAACGAAAAACGTTAACTTTAAAAATAACAATTCCGCTAGCTAAAGGTATCTTTTTCTTTCAAATAAAGTCACTTCCTTCTTTTTTATTTTGAATTTTTGTTCCCTTTATATTTATCTAATTTTCATACATGCCATTCATGCACGCAGATTTAGGGTACACCAAACCGGTATTTTCTGATGGAATCAAGTGGGGTAAGTGTAGAGGTTTAGTACCTATCCTATAACCGCTATACAAACATTACGATTGCTTCTTCCATAACATCAAACACTAAATTAAACAAGTAACGATCAAGTTATATCTAGTAATTTAGTTGGCACTTTAATTTTCTTACAACTCAATTTATACAATATCTCTTTTATTCTAAGTAAGAATGCCACATCAACATATACATAAATACATATTCGTAATCATAAAGCTTCAAAGAATGAAATCCAAACATTCTAAGGTTGATTTTGACAGAAACGAGATTAACAATGGAAATGTTCACTAAATATATACGTTGTTTATCTTATTCAGGTCGTACGTTTATATGAATTCCAAAACCCTTTATATTAAGTTGCTCCTTCAATCGCAAAACAGAAAAACCAACATTACAGATGTTTACGAGATTCAAGCGACTTACTTGAATGCTGTTCATTCAGTTTAGAAATTATAAATTGAAAAAGTAAAGTATTGGTATTAAAATAAATATTTTATAGACGGGTATATACTTATAAAAAATATTATACTTACTAAATTCATTGCAAATAGTCGAGAACAATTTCTGAATCAGTCATCATATGAGGGAGCAACTAATGTGTCAGACGCGGCACTCGGGACCAAAATATTAAAATAATCCGTTTTTGTACTTAAAGATAATTATCGGCCAATCATTATAGACCTATGTCTCATAAATACGCTATAGGAGCTAGATATTGGCTTTGACAATTACACCTATTTATCTAATAATACTGGATGGATATTAAATATAAATTATCACGAAAAACTTTGATTAATTCATAAGATCTTCTTTTGTTAGTATACTAGTCGAAAAGCTCTTATATTATAAAATCCTATTTAAGACGTTATGTACTCGTAATAGATTTAGTAATTATTTATCTAGAGACTTCGCTCAACATTATCTTAGTGACGGGTGAATTACATGATTGTTATGGTAGTATTTGAAACCGTTAATAACCCGGTAAGCTCATAATATGCCTAATATCAGCGTAATACCAGTTTATCTTAGAAAAAATGCGATAATGTAGTATCAAAATGGGAGAATATTCATTTTTACAAGGCAGAATGTCTAAAAAAGATAAAAACTTACTTAAATCACATGTAGTTGAAATTACTGAGGCAAAAATGAAAATAAATGTACTTAATATAAAATTAATGCTAATAAAACTTTATTTGTGAATTTATAATATAATATGAACACGCTTCAACCTGGACGGAGAGGGGGCGAGTAAAAATTAAAAATTACTCCTACTAGGAAAATTTGTATTAATTTTGTGTATGCCACATAGTCACGAGAGTTTTAATTAGATATATATTTTCTAAAGTTGGTGTTTTGGTTATAGATCCAGAATAAGCTGGACAATGTAACTTAAAAACTTAACGTACACCCTCTGCGTTGTTTTATCATTATTATCAGATACTAAAGCGTAAAAACACGCGTCAAAGCCTCTACGGATTAGAAATTACATACTAATAAAATTGCAAAAAATATAGGCTGGGTCCCACCAGGGTTTCAAAAATCATGCAAACGTCTCAACCTCTTCGTCACTTAGCCGAAACACACAAGCAAAACATATATCTAAAACAAATTTAGATATAACACACAATGCTAGGATTGCGGATACCTCCTAACTATATCTTAAAACAAATAGAATTTACAGATAAAATTACCGATTACACTTCACCTAAAGACCATATTACATACAGTCTCGTTTCTCAAAACGGACATCCTCAGACTTGTATTATTTTTAAATTTTGCCAACTCTTCCCTAACTACAAGATTGATATTACTCAAGTAAATAGAAAAAATGTGATTCCCTCGTCGAAACATATGTGGTTCATCTAACTACAATTTTTAATTAATAAAAAGATTTGTTTTGTAATAACGTAAACGACTAGTCGACAATCGCTTGATTTCTCCATAAGCAGATTATCTATTTCCGACTTTCAAATCAAATTATGTCCTATTTTGATTAAGGGTAAATGTCTGAAACAAACATCCTAAGGTACATAGCTTTCGAGGCAATAGTAACAGACGTGAAATATTTACGTCCTAAGGAAAATGAAAGAGTGTTTCATGAATTATGTACCGGGCCCATGATTACCCGCCTGTATCTATCTATAATATCTCCTTGTGACATACCATCTAATAATACTGAGCGAAAATTATAATATGCCATAGTTACCACGGCGTTACTACAATTTTGGCCAACATGAGTATAAACTTTACCACTAATCATGTCTTTTACAAGATTGGTTTTTGAACGTCGTTCTTCATACAAATCCGGTAATAAAAAATGTGATCTGATTAAAAGGAGACAAGAGCGAATCTAGCTCGGTAATTCACATTTAGATACGACGACGCCTACATTAACACTCATAACATAGACACAAAGTTGGAAATTTAGATATAGATTACAAACACTGTAGGTTAATATAACACTGATCTAATAATAACACCTGATTAATCAATCTAATTGCAAAACCACTCCTGATTCCAAACAACAAATTTCTTATCGCATAATTTTGGAAAAAAATCTTAAAAATAATATCCAATGTCCAAAAAAAGATAAAAATTTAGAGCCGAGAATTCAATAGGCAATAACTGTTGTGCATTTGATTGTGCGTCTTATATTTTATAAATTAGGTTTTTAACTATCGTAGTTTTGTAATAGATATGTATAGAAAATTTTGCAGATTATACTTTTCATTTAAAATTTTTGAGCAAAAATAACTTAAACATTCGGACTACGTTCATTCGAATTGTACTTTTCATTGTCTTTTAAAGTAATTCAAAATATCGTATATGTTAGCATCTTCATTGCATTGGAGCAATCAGTTTCTTCTATTGCTTAATGAACACGCACTCAAATAAATTAACGTCAACTTGCATTTATTGTTCGGACCCGCTTGTTTAAAATATTACGTACATACAACTTATAAATCTACTTAAATTGTAACATTAACACATCTAGGGACAATTTGTAAGAGCCTCGGATACCGATACTATAACTTGACGCTTTGATATGGTATATATCTTTGATACACTTAATATTAGATAGCTGCACACATTAGAACAATGACATTTTAGGTTAGAGTTCATTCACAAATCTAAAATTTCAACCGACACAGGTACACATTAAAAATATTAGAGAATTGATCATTTTTTTATTTATTTTATTTTATATGAATTTAGCTAGCCACATAGAGCTTTAATTGACTAGATGTTAACAAATTTTATAAAAAAATCCAATTGTTCGTGGTTTTCAAAACTACATTCTTTCGAGCAGTTCTGGTGGTTACCCGGCCACGCTGCAAGGGTTCTGTTATTGTGTATGTTATTTGGCACGCTCTACAGTCAAAATGGCTTAAATTGTAAATTAAGAGGTGCCGTTAGATCTTTCCCGAATACCTTTATTATATATATAAAACAAAAGAAAAATTGTGCGGCCGGGTTAACTAGTTTTTTAATAAAGCTCTTATTTAAAACATAAGGTTCTTATATTCTAAATGTATATAAAATGAGATTATAAATATATTGCCATTGTTTTTAATAAAGCGCTTTTTATTTATATTTCAGTGGACCAAATGCTATACTATAAGTAAAATACTAACTATATCTAATCGTTGTTGTGAGATGTTGCGATTTACGATTTTACGATTTTTTCCATTAAATCCTATGTTTTTCAAATGAATTGTAGCCGATATTTTAATTTTAGCACTTTTGCCGTTCTTAGGAATAATATTCAAAATTTTAAAGAAAGAAAGACAAGTAGGTCGAGTGGTTGGAGCATTCGTCAACGAGTGACGAAAGAGTGTAGGTCAAATCCTGACTAACGTACAATTTTTCTTTCTTTAAAAATTGGAAACTATATAGTCGTTTTTAAGAATGCTTAAAAATATCGTACGTTAATTACGTTCAACGAGGAACGCGTTTAGCATCGAATAATATTGTATGTCTTATTAGATATATTTAAACAATTTGATTATAAAGGCTACGTACTTTGGTCATATCTTTATAAGGTGTAATCTATTATGTGATGTTATCTCCCTAATATTTTATGCTCAACACTAATCTGTTCTAATGTTTGAGAGGCATTCGCTCATACAGAAAACAATTGCATTGTTATAATTACTTTTATTTGTTCTTACAGTTAGGCGGCAATCACACTGCAAAGCACGATCTTTCGGTTTGTGGCGATGCGGAGTGTAACTTTGTTAAGTTTTACACAAAAACTGGACGGTAGAATACATTGTCACCGCATCTCCGTGCGGCTATATTTGAAGATTAAAATCTGCAGTGCTGCACCTCTCCCGGCAGTTTGCAGCGGCAGTATGATGTCTGCCGTAGGTTTTCTTAACTATCTGAGAGATTAGATTTTTTTAATAGAATTAGATTATGGTCGCTTCGTGTTGGTGGAATCTACTGGTGCTACTGTGCGAATTACAGCTTTCTGCTGACTGTGATTATAAACTCTAATGTTAATTCTACGTAACTATTTACTATATATTCATTGTTATTTGATTTTTGTTATACTTAATGCCCAATATTTTTCCTTTTGACAGTTTTAGAATAGGTGTTTAGAGTAGTTTGAAACAATAAACACGCGGACGTTTATTTAATAACTAGTGAATACTTTACTCATAGAAAGGTAGTTTTTTATCAATCCGTCTGCATTCACAATTTCCCTAGTAGTAATTAGTATTGGAATGTAATATATTATTGTCAAAATGTGCAAACAAATGTTTATCAACACAAACTCACCAACCAATAGCATGCTACACGTTTACGTGGCAGCATGTCCTTGTTTGAGTATCCAGTTTAAGATGTGTGCGAGTGTTTAATTTTTTTGTAGTAAGATGGATAATGTTTTAACACTTTATCGAATTTCTCAACAGAGAGAGATAGAGAGACTATTATGATAAATTATTTATTTATAGTTGGTTAAATATTTAGATGATATGAATTGTCAATTTTTGGCTGTCCGCGGTTAAATCTACGCAGTTGAATTATCCCACAGCTTACTAATTGTCCACATACAAATTACCTGACGTATTTTTGTGGTCAAAATTTATCCATATATAAAAAATGATATCTGTCTGTATGTCCTTTATAGCATCGTAAATTAAGCAATTTGATCATGTGATGTTTAGCAAAATTGTTGCGCGTCATCCCACGAAGGTTTCTTAGTTGGTTAACGCAAACTGGTTTTGCTGGGCTAGTTCTTAGTATTTCTATAATAAACTTCTGTCTAGCTGATCTGCCACCTGGACTTTAATATAACAATTGTAAAAAGTGTATGCTTTCATATTTATAATTAAATTGGCTTATATCAATAATAGGATAACATGTAGATACTTAGAGCCATCTGATTCTTAGAGGTTGAAGGAAACTAATACAAGCAATAGTAATGAGCACATAATGTAAAAATACTAATTAATTATTAACTATAGTAGTCAATACAGGCAGATTATTAAAATATAGTTCCTAAGAAACTGTTACCGTAAATTAATCTGAATATATTATGTGGGAAGACAGAATAAATCAAGATACTATATTTTGAATTCTAAACAAAAGTATAAAATGTGTTGAGACGGTTACTTTTTACAACGCGGTTGGCGTTGCTCGTCGTTGTTGCTGTGGATTCTTTGTAAACCGTGGAATGTTATTAAACACTCAACACGCCAGCGCTATTAATTAGCGACGTTTTTGTTTCTCACAATATTCTATTTAAAAACACTATCCAGTTTACGAAATGTCGAAAGTAACATTGCGAGTTTGACGTAATACTTTTTGCGTTCCGTCTGAATGACGCTAAGGCCACTTCATTGTAAGGAATCATTAGCGATAAGTTAATATCTTATTATGATAAACAGCAAGTTGATTTTATAATCAAATTGACTGACTTGAGTTTATTACTGGAACGTAGGGAAGGACTCTTTTAAATTTAAAACAATGAAAAAAGGATGGTAATATGTTAATCAAGGGCACTTCAATTATCCTTAATCAGTACAAACGGTTAAATCAGTGACAAGAAAATTTAAAATTAAACTTAGATCACTTCTTTAAGAATCTTTAAGTACAAATTTGCAGGCCTTTCAAAAAATGAAATAGTCATCTCCTTTTATTTTACTACATCCAATTGTTACCTTGTTTTGCAAATAAATAATTTGAATTAGAAATAAATACTGTCATTATTTTAGAAAATATATTTTCGATCCCTCTCCCCGAGGTTTAAATTATTTTAAAAAGAGTATTTAGAGGTGAATAGTGCCTTAAGCTAATAGCGCATAATTACTACTTCATTACATATTGGGTGTTAGGTATACTATTACGTTATAACTTAGGTATCACTTAGGTGATAATTAGCTAATTGTGTTTAAATATTTAGCAAACGCGCATTATTGTGTCATCCGGTTACATTAGTAATATTATTTCATCGTAAATTGGCACAACCAAGATTTTCCACGTAGTTATTTCTGGGTCCCATATATATTTCATTAATGCTTAAATTACTGTATCTAATATGCTCAGCTAAGCTCGATACAAGCGGTGCGATAAGGCGTGGATGAGTCAGTCTGTCCCGTATTTAAAGTTATTTTATAGCATATTATGGAATGTTTTTGTACAATTTTTAATACTAAAAGCAGTATAACCGTAACTAACATCTGTATCTTCACCCTACGTGATAGATTTGGCAGCGTCTTGTTAGTAATCTAGTATTTATTAAATTAATTTTATGATCTGTTTAGAATATCAAGTTATTTTAAAAGTGGTTTGAACTTTACACAAAAGACACGCCATAAATAAGTGTAAAGAAGCAGGAATGTCAGTACAACAATTACGTCTACATTTTTTCTTAAAGTTTACATTCGATTGAGATTCAGAGCATTTCGATAGCTGTTCTTAAGAGTAGATAATTATACTAGTTTATCCTAAATAGAGCATGGTTGTTACCTACGTGTTAAATACTATGAAATGTGTTGTAATGATATGATGAAAACTATTTAAATGTATCACTTATTATTCAAACACTCTTAAACCTTTCCAAGCAGATATCTTCTTTTTATCTAGATTTTTTGCAACAAGTCAGCGTTCTGTGCATAAACTAATTGTTATTATATTTGTTAAACATGCATGCAATGCATGCATTATCAAAAGCATTATTAAAAGTGGACTTAGAAATTGGATCCAAATTAGAATTTGTTTTTCTTAATAGGCACAAAACGTTTGGCAAAACTTGCGGTATTTCCTTAAGTTCCTTAAAAAAGCTATAAGAAAAGTTTCAAATTAAACTTATGATGGCCACTTAAGATATTAACATTATTAAATAAGTAAGTAATATATAGCTATTATTGGATATGTATAATGTTACAACCCACTTTGTAGTTAACGAACGGCGTCTTTATCAAGACTTTAGTACACACATGCGATACTCACGCCTCGATATTATGACTTCATTTTCAAATAAGTAGTCCTGCAATATTATATAACAAGACAAATGCTTGTCTGTGGTACGTTTGCTTTGTCCTATAATAACCAAAAAAGATAATTTCAAAATCGTATTTCATATCGAAATACAACTATAAAAAATATTTTTTTATGGGCGGAACTAATAAAGAAACGAGCTTTTAAACATTCATCAAAACCCAATTACTTGATTTTATAATCACAACCTGTATAAAAAAGGATAAAAGTAGCTTTTATACTATAACTTAAATTGGTCTTACGATAACACATAGTGTAGAAAAATGGTATTACAGTATCCGAGGCTGTCACACACAGAATCATACGGGTAGGCGGGGGGATCACGGCCATTTAAACATGGATTAATACATTAAAAATTCCACAACATTTAACATAAATAACTTATACTAATTTGCATCCCATACGAGGTTGATATATAATAATCACAACCCCGTTTTCAAATTCTCATCGTAACCGACTTTTACCGAACCTTATGAACCAACTTTAAAAATCGCTTTTGATATTGTACTAATTCTGACAGAGCTAAGAAGCTATGCATGTATCTACTTCGATAGAATGCGTCAAATCAAGTTTGTAGGCGCGAGGCCCCTAGTATCAAGTAAACGTAGCTTAGTGTATTCTATTGCTATTAAATGAAATTGAAGAAAATACGGTGCTACGTTCGATTTTAACTGCCTTCGCCGCTACAGTGATGGCTATAGTAAAACCAACGCTAATAAGTTGTGTCGTATTGTCTTTCCAAGGCCTAATTCGGATTAGGTCCCTAACAGTCAACTTTTGTGTGGCTTTCAGCTTGACAGTTGTGTCGATTTGTTTCATCTAAAGACTTAACTGAGAGTGAACTCGCGAGCTTCACGAGCAATCCTCACTGACGTGGGCTCGCCAAACTATTTACAATATACGGATTGATTCATTCAGTGTTTGAGGCTAACCTCAATGTATGGTATCTATAGGCCTATTTGATTATATATATATTTGTCAGAAGAACGTCCTTATATTACGTGTCGAAATGTGTAAAGTGTACGAAGCGGTAGGAAAGCTGTTCCGACTATTTACAGGGGCCAAGGCGAAGTCGCGCTTCAACAAGCGTTAAGAATTGATTTAGGTCATTGAAAACACTTCCCGCTTAGTTGTAACTAACTAAAGATCGCTTGGAATAGAAGCACCTAAGAGTTCCCAAGTAGTTTACACAGTAAAGTTGCTAGGTGTCGTGGCGAGTCGGGTTTATACATGGCACGCAGGCGGTGAGCGGGCCGGCAGCCGACCGCGCCAGACATCGTGCTCTCCGTCCACCCGACACGCCTTACCTAGAAATATTTAAAACAAATTATTGTCACCCTTTAGTCATTATTCAATTTTCTTGGACTTTTATCACAAAAATGTAATCCAAACTTTTGCATTTGACAAAAACATACATGATTGCAATAAAATGTGTTTCGATATTGGTTAAAAAAATGTCATAGTTTTATTTTTTGCATCAATTTATTTTTATCCTTTAACATAATGTGTTGTATGTCAAGTGGAACTCTAACTTTATGGCAAGGCCTAATTGATTAGTAGACAAGAAAATAAGTATCCAGAGAAAATCTTGTTTTTAAAAATGACAGGTTTAATTAAAAGTTTGGAAACTTTTTGTATTAGATATACATATAAGTTGTTTGAAAAACTCAAGTCGCGAAGGGAATGTAATGGATTTGATAATAGGCGTAAAATTTATCATACTTGAGATACAACTAGCAGGTTTTGGATAGAAGCATCCATTTTTGTTTTGTCTAACTATGCTTAAGGATGATATCGATAGTAATTTTGTCCAAGAGGTCATATTATAAAGAAGCTTTTGTAGCTCATAAAATTCCTAGCCGCTTTACAACTTTATGGACCCAAGAATTTATTTTACACGATATATACACTTTTGTGTTGTTAGTCTCTAATAGCAAGGTTAGCTTGTAATTTTGTCTACAAATCACGTCTGATTGTTTTAAAGTCCTAATATTTTACAAATGAATGCAAAGTTATAACAAACTGCTATGTAGTTTATTGGCGGAGTATATGTTTATTTAATAATTTAATAGTTAGCATATTGAAAAATATGCTATTGTCTATTGCAATGTTAAGCGGCTAAGCAATTTATGAAATATCCTCGTTTACCTGTATTGTGCGTTTATCTTTATTGTGTGTGTGTGCGTGTATATTGAGTACAGTATAGTGGGCTTAGTCAACACAAAAAGGAAACGATTTTTAACCTGTAAGTGTTACTCAGTTGTAGTAAAAGTTTAAAGTTTATGTTTTCGATTTAAAAGCAAGAAATAGATAGGGCTTACTGATAGTTTAATTTAAAACCTCGATACAAATTTTCTTTGTAGTAGATGAAAAGTAGTGAAAAGTTTAAGAGGTTAAGTATGTTTTTAATCGGTCAAAAATCGTTTTGGTAAAAAATTATCCTTAAAAAATTAATTTACATATCCAGCTTTGAAAGCTATTACTAGGAGTCAGTTAAAATATTTGTCATGATAAAACATACTAAAGTTTCTTTAGCATTTAGATCACGACAATGCCCTGACCATACTGTCCCTCAATAATTTGATACAAGAGTACAGTTATGTGGAAATCACTCAAACTACAAAGGTACCCCGATTTTAAAAGATATGTAAGTACTAATACTAATAGTAATTTCACAACATTAGTTTGTAATATACGCAATTGTAATATTTGATACATGTATGATTCTTTTATTAAGATATTTCTCAATGAAGCTATCAAATCAACACAACTGTATTCTTACATCTTGTAATACTTACAGATTTAGATGTTTATTGTCAACAGCTACACATTTTTTGTGCTTTGAGTCAGGACTGAAAGTTCAATCAGCCTTTTATTCCATCTTGATTTAGTGTTTTCTTTAAACACGACATTAAACATAAACTCTAATCTAAACACAAGGTATTTTCACTATAGCAAACTTATGATTACAGAACAAATATAAGTAACATTTATGTAATACACACTGATAACATTTAACAACGTGGAGGGGGCAATAAGCCATGCTGTCCGGTGGACAGATGTGCACATAGATACAACAGTTTTATGCCAATTATATGACCTCGATATTTTTCAAGTTCTATTTGAAATAGTCCCTTATTTTAGTTTGACCGAAAATTACTAAAATGAGATTTTTGTTATGTTTTAACAATTAAGCTTTCATGTGAAAATATAATAAATAATTAATGAAGTGTTAAATGTCAATAACTTTTTATTAGAAGTGGCTAAGGCCCTATACGTCCCAAACATGCGGAATCGTCTTCGTGAATATCTTTGAAAATGAGACCTTTGATGACGCACATTTATCATTAACTATTCATGTGTACCAATAGTTCACATAATTATTTGAAGAAGTTTGGAAAACTAAACACGATGAAATAAATTTGGTTCAAATGAAAAAAAAATCTTAAACTTTCACAAAAACACACTTTTCGACATTTCCATCCATGGAAAAAAATAATTACATTAGTGTCTATAACACTTGTATGTACTTATGTACTCTTTGAATTTGATTTTTTTCTTAAAAAATACTGAAAATATTTATCACTACATTTGCAAGTGCGCACACTGCGGATGTGTCCCTCCAAATATGTTGATGATATTTTCATATCTTTTTAAAAAAATAAATTACCACTTTTAGATAAAAACTGAATTCATACTTAACTCAAAGGGTTTATTAGGATTTTTCTTTTTTTTCCCGTAAACATCATCAATAGAATATAATATAACACTTTCCAGAGACGGGGACGTCAAAAAGTTTCTTTTGTGAAAGTTTACGATTTCTTTCTATGGAACGAAATTAATATAATCGTGTTCTTTAAAGAAATTTATGAATTATTAGTAATCACAAAAAGTTATTGTTAACTGAGCGTTTTCAAAGTTCTAATTTTTGACATTCGTGAGGACGATTCCGCATATTTGTGTCGTATAGCGCCATAAACATGATCTGAAAATAACATTTGTATCGGTAGAACTTTTCAAATTATTGAAAATTTTTGAATTAATCGAGTCAAAATCGAGAGCCTCATGCAAATTTCGTCGGAAACGTCGCCACAAAGGTATTTAAACATTGAAGGTTAAAATTAAATTTTTGAAGGTTTTGATTCTGTAGAATGTGTGGTGAATGCCTAAACGAAAAATCAACTAAAAATGAAGATGAAAGAATAAAAAAAGACAAACGAAATAACTATCGTTAAATACCCCAAACAATTTGCATATTTAAATAAAATGCAAGAGGCAATCCATTTATATATTCTATTACGGGTTCTTAAATTTTATTAAAAACGCCATGAAGTACAGATTTTAAATATTTTTTTAATAATTGTGTGGAGTTTTCAACCGCGAAGTGAATATGTAAGCAGAAGAAAATGATCCTAAAAAATAACGAACACTTGTCAAAGTTGCTTTTACAAGAGTAACGATGCGTTATACAAATGTTTACGAACATACAGTTTTGAATGGATATTGAACACATTTAAAACAAAGCGGGGTACACGACAACGTGGGGAAAAGACCCGCTCATTTGGAATCGTCATCATTATACCGTAGCAAGTTAATATTGACGTTTCCACTGCGAAATGTTACCTACGGAAGGATATTGGTGAGCGAACGAGCTTTGATAAAGGAGCCAAATATAACATTTAATTTTCTTGCCGTCTACGCGAATAAAATTATTTATTTTATGCTGAGGTAAAAGATTCTCAGATCCTATACAAAAGCCCGTTGAACAGTTCATAAATGTGTTATTCGCTTTATACTTAGGGTTTGGTCACACACACGATTTTCGGAATGCGCCTTTTGGTTTTCTTTCATGCTACGTACAAGAACAAAGCAAATGTTTGATTGACGAAACCTTGTCTCGTTCTGTAGTACGTAACATGAAAGGGATAACCATAAAATGGCATGCGACAATAGCATGTATGAACGCACAATCAACGAGGTGATTACACAAATCGTGGCGGGTCTTAGATTAGCCAACGTTCCATCAGATTTATCTATACTTCCAGCTTGTTCACAATCATAAGTTCCGGTGATTATTGATGGAAGGTTAGCCTCAAGGAAAACATGCTAAAGTAGCAGTTTATATAAATTGAGGGACTTACAAATTTCCGGGGCATGGGTGTATTTCTACGGTGACTGAAGAAACGAAAATTGTGTTAATGTCTTGTTACAATTCAATGAAATTTAAATAAAAATTTTTCAAGTTAAATACATGAGTCATATAGGACAGAAATTATGAAATGATTTTTACTTTGGAAGCATATGCGAGAATGAATGACATAAATGACAGATCATAGAAATCCTTTAACTTACAAATATTCGTTTTCAAAATACATTAAACATTGTAATTAGTATTTAATTTATTGAATTACGGATAATAATATACGAATAAATTTAACGAAATAAATTTTCATTAGCTTTAAATTTTCTTCCCTAAGAGTAAAGAAAATTTTCATTAAATTCTGATATTTCAATTCATAAGAATTAAAAACAAACTGTATGGTTCGTTTGCCAGTTGGTTAAAAATTAATGCACAAAGCATTATTTGACGTTTGAAACCATATTTTAATTTGATCGCCAAAAAATATTATTAACTTATAAATTTCACCATGTACAAAACGAAATAAAGTTGAAAATAAAATAATAATGTTAAACATTATTGAAACATAATTATTACTTATAATAATTACCGTTAAACGGAATGTTAATAATTTTAGCACGTGATAATCAAACAATATTACATATTTAATTAACAATTAATTGGTGTGTTATGATTGTTTTATGAATACATAATCTTGTGAGATATAGCTAACTTAAACTTCAGCGATGAGAAATAAACTATATAATCCGACGTAACCTAAGAAGAATAATTCGTAAAAGCCAAAATTCATCAATCTGTCTTCAAACTTTTCCAGTTACCAAAAATATAAGAATATGAGTTTTGGCAAGGTTATCTTCACTGCATAGCTAAGGTATGTGACATAACAGGCGCATTGCGCAGCGGACGCGATAAATCTTGTATAAAGCTACACTTTTGCAAGTTGTAAATTGTTAATTCCGGTAGAGAGGGCTTTAGTATGAGGCGCATCGATTGGGCTAGCGTGCGTGAGGGGGGGCGTGACGTCACGGGCGCGGATACTGCGGGGTCTGCGGAACATCGATCGGCGCCTCCATTCAAGCCTAGCACTATCGAAGAGGCTGCATTGTGGTGTATGGTGGGCTTATTTACGCCATTCACGTTCGCCGTTATCACTGTCAACTTTTCGACTGTCTATTCACTCACTTTTACAATTGACAAGCAATTTTACGGACGCTAAAAGGCGCAGTATATTCTTTATTTTCTAATAAAAATATGTCTGAAATACGAGGGGGTTTCACACTAATTATATTTTTAACCGACTTCAAAAGAAGGAGGTTTTCAATTCGACTGTATGTTTTATTTTTGTTGTATGTTTCTTACGCTACTACTCCTCCAATACAAGGAACCAATTTTCTCGTCATCACATAAAGACTCGCATCACATTGCTCGTCTACACATAAAGCTTATTTTCAAGATGGAACAAATAGAGCGATGTCAGTTGATATTATACGTATCTGCTATCTGTGAGAATGTAATGGTAGGTATATTGCGGCGTATTATCCATTGCGCATCCTATACTCTTCGGCAATATCTAAGAAATACAAAAACAGCAATCAATCGACGTTTTATTTTAGATCTCGCGCCGTCTTATTCGCGCATGCGCAGTGCACCGTCTTACGTTCTGACGATCTGACGCGAGTTTAGAAGTTTTTACCCATTCCAAAAAAAGTGCGCAACGCCTCTAAATGATTTCTCATTATATTTCGAGTACCTATTATCTAATTTATAAATAGCAATTAAAATGACTAATCATATGGGCGTAAACCTTTAGCTCAGGTTTATTACCTGTGTATTCATAATAAGAATTTTTTCTATGTCAAGACAGTAAATAAGCGCACGGCTCTTCTGATAGTAAGAGACAACTATAGCCTATAGATATCTAAGACGTTATAGGTGTGTCGTTGTCCTGTGGCCGGGATGCCTATTGTTCAACTAGATTCATGAATAGGATCATTAGGACTTTCACTTAACCTGCCTTATCTTACCTCACCTTCAAAAAGTTAAAATAAGATTAACACAAAATTTGCAATAAAAACACATTGCAACTTAGGTATCAAGAGATGTTTTAAGAAGTAAGAACAGGCACTTAAGACTCGATGTGTCAACTTTGTTATAAAGTAAGTGCGGCCCGGTACGTGCTTCGCTACGTATATGACGGCATGAATGACATAACACAACAAAACAAAAAAGAAAAAAATATCTGAAAAACATCGATAACATTAATTATGGTGTCTAAAGGCTACGGTTGTCTCGTACCACCAGGCTACCCGTGTTCCCTGTTTAATGCCACAAAAAAATTGACATGAAATTTTATTGCAATCGGTCCAGGCGTGATTGACTGACAAAAATGATATGTTAATATGTTATAATCAAAACATTAAATTTACAAAAATCTAAACATTTTCACAAACTTTGAAATTTATAATGTTAATAGGATTACCATATTACGTAGTATCAATATTCTTGTTTGATGCACAGAAAAATCTGAATTAAATAACATACCTAATACCCTCTTCTGTAATGTTGATATCAATGTAAGCTTTTAGTTGAATTCATTTAGATAAAAAATATTGTGGTTAACTATTGAACTGGTGAATCATGTTATTTTTATCTAATATCAAAACCAGTGGTGGGCAAATTACGGCCCGCGGGCCGGAGGTTTTAATCCGGCCCGCTGAGCATTTTTTTGTCAGAAAAAAATTAACGTCCTTTGAAAAAATTAATGGTCATAAAGTTAAAAGACTTGAAATTTGAATAACTGAATCTATACTTCAAACATATTTTAATAAAAGATTATAAAAGTAAAAAAAATGCCGTATGTTATCTTTGTACAACGTTTTATAATCGTTATATTTACAGCTCTTTTAGATGTTTTTAATTAACCGGCCCGCTTCACAATGTATTTTAATTTACTAGCCCGCCACTAGTTTTTTTTTTAATTTACCTGCCAGCGGTCAAAAAAGTTTCCCACCCCTGTTCTAAACAAACATTAAAAATAACTCCTAAACTTAACATTTCGGCAATAAGACGGCTCACCTCCACCACCACGTTCAGTAGCGCCTGCGGTGTCTTTACGAGAATGTTATCTTTACCATAAGGACGTTTGACAGTTAGTTTACAATCTTTTAATAAAAAATGCAGTATTTATGACAAAACATGATAATTTTACTCCATTCTGTAATTTTTTTATTAGTTGTTCAGCGAATATTTATGTGTGAACATTAGCCACTAATTGACCTTCTCGTATTACGGCAGGATACAGAATATTATCATCGTTAAATAAATTACGCTAACAACGTGAACTACGACGGAAGAGCTAAGCTCGAATAGCGCAAAGAGTTTAAAATTACACCTTGTTTCTTCTTCATTGTAAAATTTTATTACATGGCATATTTTAGATCTAGATAAATTTCTTCAACGTTATTCAAAATATAATATAAATATTATTCCATTATTAAAAATAAGAATCAAAATAGATTCCTCTTTTTCCGCAGCAATCCAAATCGTGATATTATTAAGTAGTTAAATATTGTTTACATTACCACAACGATAAGTACATTTATATATGCTAGTCATGCATTTTTGTTATTTTATATTATCATATCATAAAATATACTTGGGGCTGCTGTAAAAATAATCACAAATTAAAGAATTAAAGAAAAACCATAAACTCCGACAAAATCTATATGTTGTGATAAAAGGTAATAGGGATTCTAGACGGTTGGAAACATACCTTCCATACAGAACCACATTGATTACGTCGGCTTTGAAAAACAATGGCACCAAAACCTGTCCATACGTAAACAGGTATCTGTTGAACACTCTTTTTATTTCAAAAGAAATAGATTGAAACCATAATTGCACTAGCTCGTCAAATTGATAAAAATAGACACAATCGTAAGTGTTCGATTTTTTTTATTAGATAACGAAGGAGCATAAGTCTCTTGTTTTGTGATGTTAAAACTGTTACATATACACATCATATATGTTACCAGTGTATCACCCTTTGCGACCGGGATCTAAGGCGACATCATAGTCTCATCTCATATGTCTATAGACAGGAACGTGTCAGTGCCAAATGTCAACGTTATATAGGAATAGGTTAGGTCATAATCATGAGCAAAACTTTAACCCTCTTCCTAAACTCTACTCCTGTATTTATAAAAATATGTAAGTAATAAGACCGCCACGCTGGCTGAAGGGTTATCGTATATACCTAACTCCACCGACCAACCGTGACTCGTGAGGCTCGCGTTTGATATTAGAGGGGCAGGCATTTGTGTGCTTATATCTGAATCTCCAGGTCTGAGTGTTTATTTTATTTGTAACTGCATCTATTTAAGTGTTCCTGTATATTAGTTTCGATTAGATGGATTTGTGTAAGATAACTCCAGAGATGCTATTTATTATTTGAACTTATTAAAAACTAGCGGTTCCGGCGAACTTCGTCCCGTCCGTTCAGTTTGTACGGGAAATAATAAAATATTGTATTTCCTAGATTCCTCGCTCTTGAATGGGATAAAATGTACCCTGTCATTCTCCTGATTGTTAGCCTACCGCATCAATTTGGGGCCGTTCATAAAATACGTCACACTAAAATCAGCTTTTTTGACCCCCTCCCCCCCATTGTTACGCTGTGTCACACTTTTTGTGACGCCCCTAAAAATATTTCGTCACAAAAACTAAGACCCCCTCTGCTGAGTATGATAAATTCTAAATGATAGTACACAAATTCTGAAAATTAAAAATATTTATTTAGTTATTATAATAAAATTTAAATAAATTAATAAATATCTTTCACAACGAACATATAAATAATAAATAATATTTCTATTATTCAGAAGTCCAAGGATTTTCTAAATGGGCCGAAATATCTACAATCCGATCGATATTGCACCATCTTCTTCTTCACGAATGAAGGAATAAAATAGTAATAAATACATAAGAAACAGTATTTTCATTTGTTATTGAATCGAGAGCGCAGGGTACGTGGAAACGTTACTGTCTCAAGTATTGGAAAAACAAAGAAACCCGTTGTGACGGGTCGCAACGCCGCTAGAGTCGCGCCACAAAGCTAGCGCTCATGTCAAAAAATAATAAACGGCGAACGTATATCCCCCGTCCCCCCTTGTCACATCTTGTCACACTCAGCCCCTCCCCTCTCCTTGTATGCGAACGTATTTTATGAACGGCCCCTTTTCAGCCAAATCGGTTTAGCCTTTGTTGAGTAATAAATAGTGTAGCAAACACGATTTTATTTTATATATATAGATATCACTGAACTACCCGTTAAACCCAAACCCAAACTTACCCGTTGGTCAGACATCCGTTTCTATAGCTTCGGCTCCCGACACCGCGTGCAGTTGGTTGACTCGTACGTTGCAGGGAACCCGCCGACGCAGCTCGCAGCGGTCGGCCAGCCCTTCCTGCGAGCCGGCGCGCAGAGCTTGTCGTTGCACCTGAGCAGCCTGCTGCTTCTGCACCTCCTGCTGTCTTATCTATATTGGAAAATAAATTTCATGTTGTAAAACGAGTTCATGTACATATTGTACATGAACTTTGGAACTTTGAAAACCGGCATTGTGACATATCTACAACAGCCATTTTCTTACAGTGTTCGCTGGAAGATCTTAAGAAGATAAAAATAGTATACTGAGTACTTTGATACTTATAAATATATTTTGTGTGTATATGAAGAGTAAATAAATAAGTACATAATTTTTGTAAAAGATATTATCTTATACCTTTAAATGAGCAATTACTGTACATATAATAAAATTATATACTTGGAATCTCGGAATCGGCTCAAACGATTTTCATGAAATTTAGTATGAAGGGGGTTTCGGGGGCGATAAATCGATCTAGCTAGGAATCATTTTTAGAAAATGTCATTTTATTCGTGTTTAAGCTGAAACTTTTATTTGTGTTTGAACTGAAAAATATGACTCTTCGTGACACCTATTGGTGAATAATAATACTATTTTGTGTGAGCAATAAAGTTGTTCCAGCAGATGGCGTTGTTAAGTGACACGAAATCAATGAGTGCTTGCTAAGAAATTTTATATTATGGGTCGTACTAAAATATAATTTCCAAAAAAACACAATTTATAAAAAAAATCATCCATGTACTGCAAATAATAGATAGTTCTAAAATTTAATTTGAGCATCTGAAAAGGGGCAGGACAATGACGAACTATGTGAGATGCAGAATTATCTCTAAAAACATTTACGTTGCTTGAAAAACAAACCATTTTCAGGTTTTAAAAGCTACTTGGTAGGTATTTAATCAACATTTTAGAAACCCCAATCAGTATGATAAAAAGTAAGACAAATTAATTTTCGTGATCATGTCATCGTTTTTTTGGGAGGCTGTTATATATACTGGATATACAACAAACACATAGAGGCCTCTGCACAAGTCAATAGTCGGGTAAACTTATATAATTTTTGTTATAAAATACGATAGAGAATAATGCGGCTCGCTTGTCTATAGACACCATAGAAGTTATCGTCAATATCAGGTACATGTTAACTTACATGATTCAGTCGCAGCAGATCTTGATGTTCCAAAGCTGCGATATCATCGACATTACCAGCAGCTTCCATAGCCGCTTGCTGTTCAAGCAACAGACGCTCCTCCTCACGCAAACGGCGCAGATTCGTTTCCAACTGCGGTTCAGTCACCAGAGCTGTATCATCTAACTCCATCATATCTGATGATGAATCATCGCTAACTGATGATTTCTTTATTGGCCCTGAAACTGTAAAAGTACTTGTTAATATCTATCCTATTACAAAGTTTTGATGACGAGCAGCACTTACAAGATAATACCTAAACTACTTCAGAAACTCCAATAACTAATGTTGAGCAAATATTTTCTTTGATGTTATTTTTTTAAATGCGTAGCTTATTTTGATTGTTGATATTAATAATACTATGATTAATAATACTGTGAGCGAAACTAACACACAAAACTAAAAGCAACAAAATAAAACTTATAAATAATGTAAAACTTACGTTGGCAGGCCAGTTGAAGAGTTTTGAACTAAAAATAAAATAATAAATAAGGAAGGGATTGTGGGAGGCTATTAGTTTCGTATGATGATAAATTTTAGTATTTTGAGAATAAAAATCTTCACACCAATTTTCTTGATGAGTTGAATACGAGGGTCGAATGAAATTCGGTAGATGGGTATCTTATAATCGAATTTGCCAACTCAATGAACGATATTACATTAAATAAATGGGAAACAATAAAGGGATCTGGTGAATGTCGCCAATAAAATGATTTTTTTGGATTGGACACTGGTGTTTGTAAAAATCAAGATTCTTTAATAAATTTCCTGCAATTGTCTAAAATTTCTTTAATAAACTGTAATTTTATGGAAAATCTTTACATAATATATAAATAACATGTTGAAATATTATGCCAAATATATTTTTCTAAATTTGAAAGAAAAATCACTGGCGGCAGTTTACTCTGCTTTAACACAGGGCTTTTGTTTATCAGCATATTTATGTACCTATATTTCTATAAAAGCACCACTGAAGACACTTTTGTCAATCAAATTACAAATTTAATTTAGGAAAACAACTATAAGGTACAGTGAAATAATGTTTCAGAAGTTAAACCAAAGTATTAGTGATCTATAAGACTAGGTTGAAAAGGGTACGTCGTACGACGTACCTATGTAGGCATATTATTTAACAACGCCTCAAAGAGACAGTATTGAAGACTATACCTATCTATTTGCTATTACATCTACCCTGTACAAATAGATCTAGTTACAAAGCTTTGAAAATGTAGGTTAAATAAATAGGGCAACGAGATAGGAATGAAAAAAATCTACAGCTATTGGAAATAACGAACCAACTCTCCATAATCTTTAGTAACTGAAACTCTTTCATCGATATCGAAACAAAATAAAATTAAATCAAGGGTGGAAATAATAAAATTTGTGTCTTTTGTTTATCATTCAACAACATTAAACAAATTAACTTTTGCAGCCACTAAAGATTACCTCTTCACTGTTAATATTATCAGATACAAACTCATTTACTCATTCATTGATATGAGATAACTTTTTACTGTTCAAACTTAACAAAAATTGACTGAAATTTAAAATAAATACAAAAGTTCTATAATTTTCGGAAGATTTCGTTGTTAAATCTTACATTCGCTCAAAAAATTATTTCATAACTAATTAATTATTAAGTGGCAGTGAATGTAATTATTCTACTTTAACTTTATCAATTTTTAATGTTTGTGATACACAAAGATATTGACATAAAACAATAAAACCCTCTGTTTAAATGGTTGAATGCGATCAAAATTCTATTACATCTAATAAAATAACATCGCAAACATAACTTCAGAGAAAACAAACAACATTTCCCATTTTCCGTTAACTTAAATTACTTAACTAATATTTACATAAAGTCTTTACTATACACCTTACACAATAATATCACAAGGATCGTCTCTATCGATAAAACTAGTTCGTTCAAAACAAACAAACGCACAACACTATGAATTAATCAATGATCACTGCAAATTTCGTCTTTTTCATCGTCTTTTCCACCTGAAAGTATTGAAATAAATATGTAAAGAACTTGAAATGAAAGCAAACAATAATAAAAAAGCTACTTTTTTTCATGAAAAGAGAGTAAAAACATTAAACTAATATGAGCCTTAAAACCAACATTAGTTAGATTTTTTGAATTTATTCACTTTTCATAAGAAGTATTTAAAATAAAAAAATGACAATTAAAATTCGATGTTTAAAAGTACCTATGGAAATTTAACATAGTTTTGTAAAGTGCTTAATATTACGTAATTGAAGTAAATTAACAGAAACACATCCATATTATAAATTCGCACGGTGAGGCAGTACTACGTTTATATTTGCAAAATAACTTACTCAAGTAGGGCTCGCCTATAGTCCCTGGCAAATACGGGCAGCTTGTAACATGGTTGAAATTCTGTGACTGCATCTCTTCCTGGTCAGTTTCTCGATGGTAGAAGTAATTGAAGTTAGACACGATGACAGGAACTGGCAGAGCAATAGTAAGTACACCAGCAATCGCGCACAGCGACCCCACGATCTTACCCCAAACGCCAACAGGCCTATAAAAATGCACAATTAGCGTCTCACGATAACGTTAAGGTTTCAACTAACACTGTGATGATTAACATGCACATACTAAACTACTTAACACAAAAAAATAACATTTCAATGATATTGTAAATAATATTAAATGTCGATATAACAAATGAGCACATAATACATTTTAAATATAAATTCGCCTTTATTTGCAATACAATATCATTCATCATCTTCCATACTCGCCAGCGAATATAATTAAAATTTTTGTTTAAAACGCATAGCAGCTAGTGTTATCTAGCTCTATGTCCAAAATAACCAAAACTCCAGTCTTAAATGTATTAACAGATAATACATTCGCTTGCAGGAAACAAACAATGTCTATTAATACATTTAGCCGAACAGAGTCTTACGCTATTTTTGGACATGACAAGTTATTAAAAATTGTACATAAATATATATTGTATATTATAATATGTATCTTAATATATGACTTAACAATCAATGATTAAAAATTCTTAATGTGGACTACACACTGAAAGTGAAATTATAATATGAATTGGTTCTACTCGTAGTCATGCAATTTCTAATATACAACTAACATATATATTTCTTCTTTCGAAAATGGTGTGGAAGCTAAATGTGGAAACACAGACACTTAAGCAATGAACAAATCTGAACGTCAATTTTACATAGCAGCATAGATGTAAACCTTGATGAGATGATTGAAAGACAGTTCGTAGGTCATTCCAAATAAACAGACAATATAGAAACATGAGCAATAGAAAAACTTTTACAAGTGTTACTAAAAGCAAAATAAACCAAATGTAAGGCTGCCCGCACACAGGCGATAATATTGTAGAGCATTAGGGGTGGTCAAGTGGAAAAGTAGATCCACAAAATATTTTTTACCGCGTACCGATATTTTAAAGCCATATTTATGTTCATTCAAAAAAAGGGTATCAAATACAGTAAACATATTCTAATAACCCTTTGCCAACACAAATGAAAGTATAAGTTATAAATAAAATGTTAAATTTGATACTCATAAATATATGTAAGAATTAAAGATTTAAGGGAATTAAAATACCGACAATATTTGTTGATTGTTTTGTACAAATATTGATATTTTACCTACTTCAGGATTGATAATATTATTGTCAGGTGTGCGGGCTCGCTAATTTTGATGAAGAGCAGATATCGTCACGAGTTAACAAGATTGCAAAACTAAATATTCACCATTTTCGATAAGCAGTTTTGTCCACGTTTTGTAACAACAACAACAGTCGGATAGAAATACACCTAGGCTTCAGCGTAAGCGTCACAAGGAGCACATTCAACAAAATGGGTGGACACAAAGTACAAGGACAGAATCACTTCAACTCGGTGTGAACAAAGGACAAAAATTTTTGAACATGTTACCTATGAGTTAAAGTGTATCACTACGACACATACGATTTGGAAAGGGCGATTGTCACACCGACGACTTGTCATATTGTACAGATTTTTATTGTGATATTTAATGTTTAATTTTTAAATAATATACATGTCATTTTTACAATTATGCTTCCATGTAAAATTGTAAGAATTCAGGAAGAAATTCAACTAAGTAGACTATTCAAAAATAAATAGACAAAACGAACGTATCGACCGTGCAAAGATTTGAATAATAAGTGAAAAATAGGAAAGTGATCGGTTATGTTCCAGGCGAACCGACGGTAAATCAAACTAAAGCATGTAGTTATATGATGTGGCGAAAGAAAATCACAACCGTGGTTAGATGCCGATGTATGTATGTAGGATAAAATGAAATGACGAGAAGGCGTAGATGAAATTTAGGGTGAAGTCGCTGTATCATACGTCATGTCTCCGTATCCTACGGTCGTCATTGTCACGACCGCCCACCAAAACGCATCAGGTATGGATTTGAAGAAGCTGTTCTCACTTCCAGCTTCCGCGAAGTACACCGCAGATGAAAACAGCACCACACCTTTAAGCACATACGAATGCGCATACAGTGGGAGTACATTGCGAAGGAGGCGATTGCAGGTGGGCGCGGGGTGGATCGCGCGACGTGAGTTACCTCATGTCTCCATAGCCAACGGTTGTCATTGTTATGACAGCCCACCAAAACGCGTCGGGGATTGAGGAAAAGTTTGTATCGGGGCAATCTTTATCGGCAAAGAATACAGCGCTTGAAAACACGACCACTCCTGTGAACACAGAATGGTTTGTACCGCGGCCAACCCGCGCCGCCCTGGAGTGGGCGCCGAAGTCGCTCACCACGATTCTTCTTTTACTCTTAATATGTCCTCAAATGTAGATAATTAGTTAACATCTAATTTAAATACTGTCATAATAACTTTCCCATTTGAAAGCCTAAAGTACAAAAACAATTTAAATAAGTAGTTATTTCAAACCATGTCATAAGTACAGTTACATTACATAATACATGTCCTGGAGTTTTGATTATATTATACACTTATAGCAGTGTTTATTTTATTTCAAATAATTAAACATTTAATAAGGACATCGGCAACAAATTAAAACATATTAGATATCGCTTACCTATGAAGAGGAAAAATATTAAAAGCCCAAGTTCACGCATTGATGCCTTTAGTGTTCGACCGAGGATTTGTAAGCCTTTGGAGTGCCGCGACAGTTTGAATATTCGGAAAACTCGGACAAGACGAATCACTCGCAGAATTGCGAGACTCATGGCTTGGTTGGTTGATTTATCTTGAGGTGAGACGGGAGCTCTGGGGAGGTTCAAGGTGTCCTCTTCTTCGGCAACAACTGTAGCTAGGGTGATGAAATAGGGGATAATAGCAATGATGTCTATTATATTCATCACGTCTCTAAAGAAATTAAATTTGTTCGGACAGGCCAAAAACCGCACTATCAACTCAAACGTAAACCATATAATACAGAGTGTTTCTATTAGGAAGAATGGGTCAGTAATATCGGGGACTTCGTCTTCCTCAATCTTGGTCCCGTTTGTAGTTGTGTTGAATACTTTGTAGTGTTTGAATTCTGGGAGAGTTTCCAGGCAGAAAATAACAATGGAGAGGAGGATAACAAAGACTGAGATGATGGCAACAACACGGGCAGCTTGGGAGCTTTCTGGGTATTCGAAGAGCAGCCAGATTTTGCGCTGGCGTTCGTTTGTGGGTAAGGGTTTCTCTTCTTCTTTTATAAATCCTTCATCCTCACTGCAAATGAAGAAAAGTTTAATTTAAATTTAATTTAAATTTTCGTAATTATGGTACGGTATTTGGTAACAATGTTTTTATAAAAACTCCTTGTCAAATTTTGTTATCATAAAAAACAGCAAAAGGATGAAAAAGAAACATGTTAAAAAGGAAAAAAAAATAGCTAAAAGAAATTCACAGTAGACATTTTTAACCGTTAAAAATATATACGCTCGAATTGATAAACCTTCTCCTTTTGAGAAGTCGGTTAAAAAGAAAGATATCAATTCTACTATATGTTTTGTTTTGCATGTTTGTTATACGAATACTTGGTCAATTACGAATCCATTTTGACGATTTTTTAGGAAGGTATTCCTAATTGTAATATAATTATAATTTCGAGGTGTGTCCTATATAATTTTTATCAACATCCAACTAGTGGTATTTGTGTTATACTTAATAATGCTCAAATTTACATGCACTTCATCGGCATCGTGACTCGCTCCGTGCCATGATCTCGTTGTGGTACCTGCTTCATTGGAAAGTTGAGGTAGTCAGATTTGCAGTTGTACTGCGCTTACATTATTACATTAAATACTAAAATACACTCGATTGTTAAGACTTACCTATCAACACGTCAAATAAATCAGATAAAATAAAACATAGTAACTGAACTGATTTGAAGTAGCCGACTATAAAAAGAGGATATGATTGATCCATTCGACTGTCCAATAATGTTAATATCTTTTTTATTTTATTTGAGTTACAATTGATAATGCATAATTTTTTTGTTTAACTTAAAACTATTAGTTTAACTTAAAAATATTATGTAGGACCACCTCGGATTCATAATTAGAAAAAAGGATTACCAAATAGCGACCTGGTATTAAATGAAATAATTGGAGTCGGCTTTTGGAGTTTTACTGTGATTGAATTATTTCATAAATTTATGGTTATCGTTACCGGAATTTGTTGGTGGCTTGTTCTCCTAACTCATAGAATTTGATCTCTTCTGAAAATACGTCCAGTGGAACGTTGACGGGTCGCCTGAGTCGCCCACCGCTTTGATAGTAATATAGGATGGCGTCGAAGGACGGCCGGTTTCGGTCAAAAAAGTATTCGTTTCTGAAACAAAAATACATTTTATTTAATCACTAATATATTACGTACAGGTATAATTAGGTGAGATGTTTAATCTTTAAAGGTGTTGCAAATTTACAATTAAAATGATCTAGTAGCCTGTGATAGTTTAAACTCTACTTTTTTACTTTATAAAATTCTTTAGGTTTTTAAAAAAATAACAGTTCGTTTATATTGCTAATTTTACTTTATTTGGCAATTCATTATGGTCTCGTGTGAAAATGCTACCGGCAACTCTACTCCTCAGCGTGAAACACGACAATGTTAAGTCATACGGACATAGCATAACAATAAAAAAAATTATATTCGTTTAATACGTGTTTTTAGTCGATGTTACACACTCATAAATTATGTAACAATAAAAACGAACACATACACATCGTTCCTCAACTGAAACACTAATTTATTACATCGATGAATTTGGAAAGTCAGTCGACGGTGAGTTTTATACCCATTCGAAGATTAATTGACTGGCCTGTGGTCACTTTACACACTACGGTTTCGTTATAGTGTAACATCTAGGTTCTTCTTTAAATATCTTTCACCGACGAGGTTTAAATTTTCAAATTTAAGCGCTACATTTTACATGCTCGTACTATAATTTATGTGGTAAAATACATTAATTATTTAATTGTATTTTATTGTAAATAAAAGACCTATATTATATATATAGAAACCTACCTATACCTACCTATGACCTATACCTATGACCTATAATATATAATATTATATATAGAAAGGTAAACCTCAACAAAACCTATATATAGAAAGTACGCCAGCTTCCCGTTCAAAAGTTATGTTGGCATAGACACGTCAAACTTATAAACATCTGTCTTTTCCTGTCGGGGTTTAATAAAATGTAAGCAAATAAAGAATAAAATGCTCACTTACAAACTCTTAACTTATTATTTTTAAAATAACTTTGGTCGTATAAAGCAGTAAACGTGTAATAAAATAAGTATCATAAAATACGTACGTATAAACAACAATGGCAGTTGCTTTGTTAATCCAGGGATGTTAAGTTTCCAGCATACGATTCCTTGGTAGAATATTTTTGTTAAAAAAATTGTTTAGGTATAATAAAAGAGCAAATTTCGTATTACACGAAAGCGAACAAGCTAGACGATCTTATGAGGTTAAAACAAATAGGTTCCCTTTTAAGAGGCGTATCTGAAGGTTAATTCTTATTGGCTTTAGTAAATATTTTCAATTAGCAGAAACTTTCAGTAAGTTTCTGCTTTCACTAATATCCTAAGATAACCTTCTGCTCGGAGAGGGTTCGCTTCTAACACGAAACACAAAGGCAAGCACTGATGCTATTTCGATTTAACTTGAAGATGCGCGAATATGAAAGTGTTCGATTTGTTACGAGTTTTTTATTATTATATAAATAATAAGCAGATCGATGTCCTGGTAAGGTCTAGTCACCTAGTCACAAAATATATTCAATGTGCGTTACCGATTCGGGTTTTGACATATTAAACCTCTTTTCTAAGTACGTTCACTGATCATTTATTATTTCCATTAGAATAATTTAGCAATCTAATAATTTACTACAGATATTGTTCGACCAGTGAAACGTAGGATTGTCTATAAAAAATAGTGTACACTTAGTCCTATAATAGTTTTTAACCTTTAACACGGAATACGATATTCCCTAGCACTGACGGTGTTGCTGCAGGCATATGTAAGACCCTGATACCAGTCCGTTTGTACTACTGATAGAGTACAAGAACCTAAATTACTAGTTTATCAGCAGCGAGCATTTATTATTTCCATTAGAATAATTTAGCAATCTAATAATTTACTACAGATATTGTTCGACCAGTGAAACGTAGGATTGTCTATAAAAAATAGTGTACACTTAGTCCTATAACAGTTTTTAACCTTTAACACGGAATACGATATTCCCTAGCACTGACGGTGTTGCTGCAGGCATATGTAAGACCCTGATACCAGTCCGTTTGTACTACTAATGGAGTACAAGAACCTAAATTACTAGTTTATCAGCAGCGAGCGATAGGGTTGTCATATCCCGATGTCACCACACCATAATAGATCGATCAACGACACGCTTGTCTGGTTGCTTCTTAATTTAGCTCTATCGTTATTTTATTGTACATTTCCTATTAAATATGAACGATAAAATTACCTTAGGGGATCGAAATATCTGATCCTCCTGGCAGGGTCCCCCAGCAGTGTTTCTGGAAATTGGTTGAGTGTTCTAAGTTGTGTTTCAAACTTGAGGCCGCTTACCTGTGGACAAAAAGAAAAATGCTAAAACAAATAACACCGCGACTTTGTTTATACTAGGTGATAGCAGTGGTCTCGCTCGCGCTATATGTCTTCGGTTAAAAAATCCAAAGTGAACAATAACAATCATTTTAAAGTTTTCTCGAATTTCGAATCTCGAAGCTAAAAATAGGACAATATTAATAACACATTATCACAAGGGAGCCGTATCCTTGCTCGCTCTCTGATGATTAAAAACTACCCTACAAAGGAATTATGAGCGTAGCCATTTTTTTACATTATTTGTGATTATATTTTAATGATTTGAAGGAAAAATATAGGACCGAGTTGTGGATGAAACTCGAAATTAGGTAAAAGGATTTCAATTGTCTCTAACAGTGAATCAATGTATTGAAAAGGTATGCGAGACAAAAGGAAGTGTGTACCCAAGCGTCACGAAAAACCACTTAAGTAATGTAATTGTGGCGTTGCCAAGTGCAGTGGATCGGTGGAGGCAAGGTCATTGTAATTCACTTTGTCTAACGAGGTGGTGCAGTGAGTCATTCATGCTTGTAGATGTGGAGTAAAAATGTCTAGAAAACATGTGAGCTATTCAGATAATACATGCTGAGTTTCTTCAGCATAACAGCTAGATTGTTTTCACCTGATTACATTATTACTTAAAATAACACTACCTACAATTATGAAAGTGCACATATCGTTTTTTACGCTTTCGCTTATGTAATGTTATAGAAGGTTCTTTTCTGAATTTTATGATGAAATAGCGAAGTTGCAGGATTGTCAATGGTATGAGACAACTGTCGGCTCTATGACTAGCTGACCCAGCAAACTTCGTATCGCTTGACATTAATGCTTTAACAGATCCGATGTGAAACATTCCAAAATCAACAACTATTTATTATTAAAAAAATAATTAAAAAAAACATTTTCCAGGAGAACAAATTGTGAATCTAAACCATTCTCGAATTCCCTTGAACACACACAAAATTTTCATCAACATCGGTCCAGTCGTCTAGAAGGAATGCAGTGACAAACACACGAACACAAGAATTATATACATATATAAAGATATAGTGTCCATTGATATTACTCGCCTCGTTGGTCGAGTGGCTAGCGTACACGCCTAGCTACACCGATCAATCGCGAGGCTCGGGTTCGATTCCCGACGGGGTCAGGAATTTGTGTGATGAACATTTAGGTGTCTGCATTTCAGGTCTGGGTGCTTATTAAATTTATTCTGGTATAAACTAAAGCATTTCTATGTATTAGTATCGTTTACTAATACCTATAACACAAGCATATAATTTGCTTACTTTGGGGTTAGATTCAATGTGTGTAACTTGTCCAGGGATATTGTAATTATTATTTATTTTCATTTTCTTTGATTTCCTATGTTTACACATTTAACATAAAAAATATAAACATATAAAACAGGTTACCAAAAACAGTGGTGTTACAAGTAATCCGTCAGTGGCCATGGCCAGGGTGACAGAGTGAAGAATCTCCGGAATTGGTTAACTTTCATAAATCTTGTGTCTACAAATTATAAATTAATGTACCTAATAAAGTCAAGTACAGCTATAAAGTAATAGGAATATGAGCCGCGGCGATATAACCTTCGTCGGCGCATTATGGCTGTAAACCTAGGTTCATACACTTGGCAAACATCGATAACACAAACATAAACTAGATGGTCATACACACCTAACGCCAACAAATAACTGCAAGCTTTAGGTTCAATCCTTGGACTGACACTTGGCTGATGAATATCTCGATTCTGGATTTTTGTGTTTATAATATTTATTCCGATATTTATTTATACGTATTAACATCGCTAGCTCCCTTGTAAGAAGCATATAACTTCCTTAACTACTTTGGAGTTCAATCAAGAGTATTTTTTCTCAGGAAAATGAATTTTTTTTTATGGAAAGATCCTTGCATGTGATTAAACATTGTTAGATTACTGAAACTAGAAATAAAACTCAGGGAAGAAACTCGTGAACTCATACATTTCTTTGCAAATTATAAACAATAATTTGCTTACAAAGATACCACGCAACAAATGTTAACGTTTGACCGAACGAAACGGCCGCAGAGAATGGTTTGTAAAGCTAGGGATGAGATTATTTATTTTGTTCTATCGATATTTTTGAACACCGAAGAACATTATTTTTTTTGGTAGTTATTTTGTTATATAATATAAATACAATAAAAATATATTTGCAAAGTACCATCTTTGATAAATAAATACGTTATATTATTATAATAATAATAATTGATAAGTGATGCTATTACAGAAAGTCTTTTTATATTATATATGTTTTTTAAGTGCTTAATGGTCTTGTTCCTATTTACTGTACCCATTATTATTATTTTTCAAATGTGGTGATGTTTAATTACACGGAATCACGATACGAGCAGTTCTTAGAAAGTCAAATATTTTAGTATTTAATTATTATTTTTAATATTTTAATATCCAATCCTTATGTTATAAATGCGAAAGTAACTCTGTCTTTCTGTCTGTCTGTCTGTTACCTTTTCACGCCTAAACTACAGAACCGATTTTGCTGAAATTTGGTATGTAGATAGTTTGTATTCATGAGAAGGACATAGACATATTCTTTTTTGGAAATTCAACCCCTAAAAGAGTTAAAAGGGGTGGCAAAGTTTGTATGAGAAAAATATTTTTATTGCACATTTTTGCATGAAAGTTTGAATTAATGCTTTTTAGTATAAATAATGAAACACGTTTTTCAGGGTTTTTCGAAATTCACCCCCATTGGGAGTTAAAGGGGGTGGCTAAGTTTTTATGGGAAATTTAATTCTATTGAAATATTTTGCATGACACTGAAATAATGCTCTGCAATACAAATTATGAGTTACATATCTAAGCTTTTATTGAAAATCAACCCCTATGAGGGTTAACAGGGGTGGCACAATTTGCGTAGGAAAAATATTTAACAGTATTTTTTACCATAAGTCCATAACAACGAACCATGTACATCAGTTTATCGTTAACGTAAAACACGTCATAAAGAAATTATGATACACATAGTAGCAAAATTGATTAAAAATCCCTACTTCCCTACTTTAATATATTAATATATATTTAATATAACCACACTAATATTATAAATGCGAAAGTAACTCTGTCTGTCTGTCTGTTACGCTTTCACGCCTAAACCATTGAACCGATTTTGATGAAATTTGGTACAGAGACAGAATAGACCCTGATAAACAACATTAACAACATTGGCTACTTTATATTGCAAAAAATAGGGGAGAATAGGTAAAAAGAGGGGATAAATGTTTATATGGAAATTCGTCATTTTTAAAGCTGTAACAGTGAAACTTTGTATTTAGACACTTTATGATAAACGACATAGGACATAGGCTACTTTTTATCGCAAGAAATGGGGGAGAATGGGTAAAAAGAGGGGACGACTGTTCATGTGTAAATTCGTCATTTTTAAAGCTGTAACAGTGAAACTTTGTATTGAGACACTTTATGATAAACAAAAGAACATAGGCTACTTTTTATAGCGAAAATTGGGGAAGGAAATAGGGGTAAAAACAGGTGATGAATTTTCATATGGAGAATTGTCATTTTTTAAAATATAACAGTGAAACTTTGTATTTAGACACTTAATGAGGAACGAAAGAACATTGGCTACTTTTTATAGCGATAAACCTTTTTATAAAATAATATAAACATGGGAACGTGCAAAACTACGTCGCCGTGTTTAGTATAGACAAATTAATTTTCCAGATTTTTCTCTTAATAAAATGTACCGAAAATCGCCTTTTATGACTAAGTTGGTATGAAAGCAGTCTATATTTTTTTTGTAAGAGCTCGAAACCAAAATCTATACAATTCTAATATTTAAAAGCTGAAGAGTTTGTTTGTTTGCTTGAACTTTCAGTGTTAGAAAGTCCATTTATTGAAGAAGGCTATAAGTTATATATACACCATCACGCTAAGATCAATAGGAGAGGAGCACCAATGATAAATGTTTTAAAATCGAGGGATTTTTTCCTATTGAGAGCGTGCGCTGCGTTAACGGTGAAAGTTTCGTAAAAACCATGTATGAAAGAATTATTCCCCTTTAAAAGTCCTAAAAAAAATTGCGACAGCACATTTCTATCTTTTAAGGTTAGCTCACTATAACCAATTTTTATGCTAACCCAATTTGTTTCAAAATAATGAATTAATAATATATAAGGTTATTTTATAAACACGATGTTAATCCTTATCCAAAAAAATATGTCATTCATCACAAGTATTTAATTTAAAACGAAATTGCATTTCACATCACTCGATTTGAATAAATATCTTAGGAGATATTGCAGTTTTAAAATAACACTATCAAACAGAATATAATCACTACGTTAACAATGTAGTTTAAAGACCGCGTGACACAGACGCGTGGTATGCGCGTGGTTGACTCCTTATGGAACGGTTGTGCTCAGTGCACTACTTTCTAAATTTATTATTTCCAGAACATCATCGTGTAATACTTTTTAGATGATATTTAAATAAAAATAGATTAAAGTTTGAAGAAGGACGTAGGCCGATTTTCATCTTAAAATTTCAACAGGAGAGTTAAATATTAAATAAATAGACTACGCGAGCGAAGCCGCGGGTAGCAGCTAGTTGCATATAAAAGGTTATTTAATCTTAGAGTTAAATTTTAAAATTAAAGTTTACTTAATTAAGGATATCTCAGTGATCAATGATCATGCTGTTGCTTAGAGTACGGGATTCATAACAGAATATCGAGTTTTAAAATTCTTAACGTGGGTGAAAAATTATGGATGAGGCAGTTCGTATTTACGTGATAGCGGTGGGAGCGCTCTGTGATTCATTAATTGCAATGTGTGCAGGTCAAATAGCTCTGTAAGTGTGGAAGAAATTTGTGTAAGACTTCGATTGAAAATGAACTTTAATTACAAAATGCAAACTGTTTTTAACCGACTTCTTAAAGAAGAGGTAGCCAATTCGACTGTGTGTTTTTACATATATGTTACGTGATTACTCGAACAATAACGAACAGATTAAAAGTTTTATTTGTTTATTTGGTGGATTCCGAGGTGATCTGTTATTATTTTTTTATCATCCGCCTACTGGTTCTTGAATTATACTTAATGAAGCTTATTTTTTAAGTATCCCGACATCAGTGACGATGAAGAAAGAATTGGAAAATCGCGACGTGTTTATGAAACAATTGAAGACAGTTTAAATAATGTAGAGATTCGACTTCCAGAGACCCTTTTTTATTCAAATTAAAAGTAAGGTTCGTTAACATTTAACATACACTAAAGTAAAATGTATGTTAAATGTTAAACTGACACTGCAAGAAATAAAACAAATTTCTAGAATGCCACTCTCTTATAAAACGCGGTATAGATGACAATATTTATTTTATACTAGCTGACCCGACAAACTGTGTCCTGTCTACTGACTACTACTGACTATGAACATGCATTGACTTCCTAAACTTCGTAATATTCCTGTGTTTTTTTTTTATTTCATACGAAATGTTCGTTTCCTCCTGCCAATAATTAACACGACCAAAAAATAATTAGCGAAATTGTTCCATCCGTTTATGTGTAATGCTATGACCAAGCGAAATAGTTGTTCACTTTTATATAAATTGATAGAAGGTGCATTTTGCATGTTGTTTGTTAATCTTGATGTACCTACTAAGAAAACTTTAATTAGCACTGAAGAAATACTCTAAACAAAAAATCGGTAAATACAAGAAAAATAAAAATAGATGATTATTATCCGAAAACAAACGGAACAACAGAAGAAAACGATGCAATTAGGAATGATTTATATTTCGTAAGTAAACATGCGCGTATGGGGCGTCGATAAGAAGGAACAATAAATATATCAGGGGCACTTACGCCTCGAACTGGCTACAGGTGTTGTGACGAAAGATGGCTGAGCTGCTTTCACATTAGATTATTACCATGTGATTTTGTATTTCATTTCTATGGTTCTGGAAGCGACAACGTTTTCAGATTTTTGCAAGGGACACATTTTTAAACTGAGAATTTATTTTGTTTTAATTCTGTCTTTTTTAGTCCAGTTACATACATCACGGTGTTAAGTTAGTAATACGAGTAAATGGCATAATAGGATATAATAGTTTAAAAATTTATGACATAGCTCACTAAATCTAAAATTATACCTAACTTGTCAAGTTACAAAAAACATTCGTTTTTTTTTTATTTATAACTCAGAAAATTAAAAAATTAAGAAATGAAAAAAGTTTCCAAAAGAAGAAAATTTATGGAAAAAATCATGAACTGATTGATGTCGTTGCTTAGCAAGTTGCTGCAGAGCTGTTTATCACCAGTTTGTCTAACATGGATTAACAGCAACCTTCATTCTCATGTGAAACCAGCCTTATTCATACGCCCGAGAGACCTGTCTAGTCGTTGTTTAAAGTATGGTTTAATGATGTTCAGTGATTTAAGATCATATACAAAACGTCTATCTACATATCAATATGATGTAGCATAGTTTCAGTTCACCTTTATTGACCGACTTGGAAAAAAGGAGGAGGTTCTCAATTCGACCGTATGTTTTTTTTATGTGTGTTCGCGGATAACTTCGTCGTTTATGAACCGATTTTGAATATTTTTTTTTGTAGGAAAGGAGATACTTTGAGTGTGGTACTATGATAAGGAAACCAGGATCTGGTGATGACATCCTGGAGAAATTGAGGGGAAACTTCAAAAATTGTAGGGGCGACTCGTGCGTTTGTTTATTTTTTGATTAAATATTTTTTAAGCCCTACAATTTTAAGAAGGTCTGGAGTCGATCTGATGATGGTACCAAAAGACAGTCAAGGGAACTCCTCAACGGTTTGCAGCAGTTACCTTGAGTTTGGGTTTGAACAATTTGTATTGATGAGAAATTTACACCAAGATGGGTTGTAAATGTCATTGAGGGTCTGATGATAAAGACGAAGGACAGTCAAAGGAACTCCTGAACGGTTTACAGCAGTTACCTTGTGTTTGGGTTTGAACAATTTGTATTGATGAGAAATTTATACCTAGATGGGTTGTGACTGATCTGATGGTCTGATGGTGAAGACGAAGGACAGTTAAGGAAACTCCTTAACTGTCTACAGTTATAGCTACCTTGCGTTTGGACTTAATTCATGTATATTGATTAAAAATTGTCACCCATATAGGTTATAAGAGCCATTTATTTATTTCCCAATTGGTTTCCAAGTTGGTTCGGGCTTCTTTGCAGAAAAGGCCGTCGTCCTTTATGCCAGGTAGCTAGTAAAAGGCGAGCATAGGCTTACCGTCAGTAACATCTGACTAGGTGGTAGAGTTTCGCAGCGACTCGTCCGGATTGTAACTACCGCCTTACCTATTCCTGCCGCCATAACTTCTTGACGTGTTCCGATTTGGAGGATAAGATAGCCAGTATATTTACTTTTGCTCGAGGCCTAACATCCCGGCCTCAGGTTAGGCGGCGTGAATTTTTTACCACCAAGAAATCCGAGTGCTTGTTTGCCTTTCAATATCATAAAAAAATTACAGGTCTGATGATGGAGACCATAGATAGTCGAAGGAATTTAAAAATCGAAGTTTAATATAGGACAACTACGATGATGTTGATGAATAGTAATGAGTTCACTACTCATCAACATCATTGTAGTCATCATTGTTGATGTGTCAATTTGAGATCAAATTGAAATTATTTAATCGAGTCATCTCTAGCAATGCTCTTTCGTCGTGTGGCCTACTCAATAATTTGTTTGAATCTAAGTCAGACAATGCTATTGCTTCAAAAGTTTTAACAAGACTCAGAGCAACATACACCTGTCCTTTGTCGAAATTTCTTGCCTAGATCATTAACAGCTTTTTCTAGTGTAGTTCCCTGTAACTTGTGAACTATAACTGCACAATTTAAAATCAAAGGCAACATATTTGGTAGTCGGTCACGAATCAAACTTAGCTGACGAGCATGGTGCTCGTCGGAATCATTTGTTTAGTTATTGCATATCAAAGACAAAATATGTTCACGATATTATTGCTACTCATCACTTAAAATCGTAAAATAAAATAAGTTTTAACAAAAAAAAACCGACTTCAAACAGTATACTAAAAAAACTCAACAATAATAAAATAAATTAAGCTCAATGAAAGAAAACTTTACTAAAAAGCGAAAAATAAACTGCACTTAGACTATACACAAAAGTTATATATGTACATATAAATCATTAGGTATTAATACTTAACCTTACACTTAAACCTTACTTATATTAATTACCTATATATACGCGTATTTTATATTCTACAAGTATAGTACAAACAATTTATTACAAAATAAGATTTTTTATCAACAATAACAATAATCGCGTAAACCTATTACCTGTGAATTATTATACAATATTATATGTATATGCTATCTATCTGTCCGTTTGAAGTCGGTGCCAAGCACAAACAGAACAAAAAAACATAGCTTATACTTACTTTCAGCTCTCGGCGGCATTACTATTTTAAATTAAATAATTTTTGACACATCTTCGTCAACAACAAATACTAAACTCATTAGGGGGCTTTCATTAAATAATGAGTTTAAGGAGGTGTCTCTCACGTAGCAGATAACTTTCTTTTAATCTCGCTTTGGCGAGACCAGGGGTCTCAAGAAATATCATGTTGGCAAGAAACAAATTAAAATGTTGACAAACAGTATTAAATACAGTTCTTAATCAAATGTAACAAAACCCTATATAGTAACATTTTTCTATTCACTTTTCAAATGCCGAACAGTTCAATTTGAATCTGTACTTACGTACGAAACTTTAATTCTAGTCTTATATAACACCAATAACCTAGCAGTAACGTCGACAAAACCCACATGTAATGTAGCTAAGGACCACCTCGATCACGACGACTTTTCAAAAAAAATCCGTTTAAAAATGTTGATACCACTGCCAGACATATACATGTTAAACTTATAAAAATCGTCATTTTGTTTAAAAATTTAAAGCTATAAAAGAATTTGTGTTGTTCGAATGACGACACCGTTTCCTCATTTTCGGTAGTCCAACCTTGCGCCTAAACCCTGAACAGATGTACTAAGTTGAAATATTGAGAGCTTAAATGCAAACATACACAACTAAGGATAAAAAACCTTTTCTGATTTCACCTGTTTCCGTATTAAATAAAAAATGTTAATATTTTCGAAAAATATAAGAATATTTGTCAGTATGTGTTTTAAAGTAATTCACAAACACATAGAACCAACCGGTTATATTCAAAATAAATAAAATAGAGTATTTTAAAGGCAATAGTTATTTTATATAGGGTCTAAAGATGAAGAATCATAAAATTAAAAATGTCCTATTCGTAACGGGCCATCCTTTTTACATCGAGGCAGGCATACGTACATAAGGCATCATACACGAGGTATGATGCCTGAGACACACACACACACACATGCACACACACATGCGCACAAACACAAACACACGCAGATAGACACGTTAAACTTGTAACAAACTTCTTTTTTAGGGGTTAAAAATGACTTGATTGAGAGCTAGATAAGTTTAATACGCGAGCTTAGTCGCTTGCAATATCTAGTTGAGTAAAAAATAAACAATATTTCCTCAAGTTTATGTTAGAATATCTTAAAGGAGGTTGTATTCGGATTAAGCTCTTTAAATCCTTTGAGAAGGTAAGAATGGTCCCTGTGTTAAAAATTCATATCGGCTTATTTTGTATTAAGGATGTCCATATATATCTACTTTATATCATTTATTATTCTGTTTCAAACTTTAAGTTTCTTTAAGAATTCCTTCGGAAATACAAAGTGATACATAGAGTAGACTTCCGCCAGTAACATTTCCTTTACAATATTTCACTACACGAAGACGTTTCGTTTTGAATTATAGAGTTTCCCCGCCGTAGTTCTTGGAATGTACGAGAAAAATAGCAATAAAAAAATATTGCCATGTAATATATTTATTATCAGTAATAAAATACCTTTATGGTTGAAAAAGCTCCTAAAATACCAGTAAGTGCAAGTTTATTCAGCTCAACTACATTATAAATAATCTTTTATGACATACTACATATTAGATTTTTTTCCTTGTATTTTTTTTCACGCACATAAGAACAAAACAAAATACAGTCATTCACAGTCGCCGTTGTTGACTTTCAGCAAGATAAACAAACATTTTTTATTTTTATTTTAAAAGCGAAAAAAAGTTAAGAAAAAAAGGTTTTTTGAGGATTTAAAGTTTATTTTGGATTTGGGAGTGCGTAGTTCTGAAGTTGAACTATATATTTTCAACTTACTACCCTGTAAGTTAAAACAGAATAAAGTAGAACACTGAAAATGGAGATTCCGGACTCTACAATCACAGACTAGGGTGGACAAAAATTAGAAGGGTAAGGGAACCATAGGTTTAAAATGTATAAAAAAATTATGTTATGACAAAAATACATATACAAATTTTATTATAAGACCGGTGAACTTCGTTCACTTGGCACGCCATACTCTACCTACCATGCATGGAAACGGTAAGGCTGAAAGTGAGTGAAGATATGAAGGTATGTGTATGTAAGATTAACTGTGAACGTATAGTTTGTTAATATTTTCTACATTCGGGATATTAAGTTAAAAAAGTGTCGTTAAAAGCTACGAGTATCATAGGACTTAGAACAAAATCGGGGACAGTCTGTAAAGCACATAATTATATCGGACTGCGCATTAATAAATCTATATATTAATACGTGATGTCAAAACTTTGGACCCCTTTTTATGAAAATTGCGCGGACGCAGGAGCATAAAATTTGACACACTTATAGTTTATGTGTAGGAGAAGTGCAGAATGCAATTTTTTTTAAATAATAATGCTTATAAAGTACATTAAATCAATAATTAATAAAATATTACCCACACTACCACTACTATTGTTTATTTAATTGACACACACACAAAAATATATTGATGATAACGAAAAAAGGTTTGGAAACAAAGTAGTTGGTCTTGAGAAATGAAGATGGCGTTCTTATCAACAAGATTTTAAAATTGATTATGGTCGAATATCAACCAATGGGCGACCACTAGCTATAGTTAAATTTACATTTGACTGATTTATTCTTCTGCATCGTGAACCCCTTCAGTGCGCGGGATAAAATGTATTCTGTAACTTTCCTTTGAATAATTTCGTGAAGACCGGTTCAGTAGATTTGAATTGAATTGCGTTCATGATACAGATAGACAGATAAACATTCTGAAAATGTGTTGTGCTGCCTTTTTTTGTTTGTCGGCACCTATTTATTTTAAATATCTTTAGTGTACAGAATTCACTCTTTTGTGTTATATGTAGATCAAAAAGCCTTTGCTTAGCTGAAACTGAATGTCAAACATTTTCTGTCTGTTTCTCAGTTTGTATGTTCGCACATAAAAAACTACAGGCCTGGTTTTGATGTTTGAAGGGTATGGGAACGATAGGCTATCTATATAATAAGACTGACCGGATTTTTTTTACTGTAGCACATTCGTAACGTTTCAATCCTACGAATACGAAACGCAAGCGCCGTGGTCGATTAAATCAATAGTAGAATTTAAGTGTTATGCTATTTTAAAATAGTTTACGTTAACATTAAAGTACGCTAAGATATATCAGCTGCAGCTGTTCAATTCGTTATGAAAACTGAATTTAAGGTCAATCAAATTAAATAATGTATTTTCCAGATGTTGTGGATAACACTAAAATGACATTGACTTTATTATGTTCCAGAACATTTTTTTCCCCGTGTTGGTCCGGGCTCCTTTGCAGAATAGATCATCTGCCTTCCTGCCAGGCAGCTCATAAAAGGCGAGCATAAGCTTACCGTCTACCTACCGACTAGGTAGAGTTAGGTAGAGTTTCGCAGCGACTCACCCTGATCGATACTACCGCTTTACCTATTCCTGCCGCCATAACGTCATGACGTGTTTCGGTTTCGAGGGGTAATTTAGCCAGTAAACTTACTTTTGCTCGAGGCCTAACATGCTGGCCACAGGTTGGCAACGCACCGTTACCACCTTTGGTGTCTCTAGGCGGTGGGAATTTCTTACCATCAGGAAATCCGTCTGATTGTTTGCCTTCCCATATCATGAAAAAATATGTCTTGATGAATATAGTCGAATCAAAAATTCTTAATAAATTGTGTTCGATGTCCATTTGTTTCTATGTTCCTAAAGCGGTTTCTTAAGCGGTTTAATTTTGTAAGAGGTTATTCACAGTAATTACATTTTTGTGATTAAGATGAAGCAGGTTTGGTCTTAAGGAAGGAGCCTTTTACAACTTTACGGTAGAAGTTATATGATGTTTTCTAAGAAATCGATTTATTGGTTGATCTGCTTGTTATTAAACAAGTATAAGTTAGTAAAACCTATATACATATGTAAAAGAAAGTCAGGTTAGTTACAACACTTATAACTCGAGATGTGCTGGACCAATTTTTGTGGTTTTTGATTCGTTGGATTAGTCTTCGCCCCGAATAGCAGAATACACCTTAAAAACAATAGAAACAAAAAACAAACAATTATGAAAGATGAATCAGTCGTAATAGTTAAACCGATAGGGCTAAAAATTGATAGAGAGGTAGCTTAGAACCGGGAGAAGGACATGGGGTACATTTTATCCCTTAAAACAGCGAGGAAACTAAAATAACGACATTTTAATTTTTCCTATACAAACTGAACGGGCGGAACGAAGTTCGCCGGAACAACTAGTAAGTAAATAAATAACTCTGGACAAATGACACACATTGATTTAACCACTAAGTAAGCAAAGACATATATGCTTTTCAAATAAATGCCTGCTCGAGAATCGAAACCGAGCCTCGTGGTTGGTAGAGTTTGGCGTAGATACTAACCCATCGGCCAACGAGGCAGTAAATAAACTCTGTGCAAGAAGTTTTATAACTACACCACCATTTATTTTTAGGTTTTTTTATGATGTACAATTAGGAATACATATGAACCTCAAATGTCAGTCTTTTTACCACCGCCCTTAATTTTAATTGCGATGAGATTTAACAATGGGACCAGCATAATAAAAAAATGTATACAATATACATATAACACATATATAGTTTCCATTGATGTTACTCGTACGACGTCTTCTTGTGGCCAGGATCATAGGTCAGATTTCCAAGTGTATCCTACCCTCCAACACAGAACACCACGTTGGCGAGGTATTCACGCTTTGGCGGTGCGAACATCCAGATGGCTTATTTTAATGCATTCGTTGCTTAAAACTAAAGTCACCAAATATACTCACTTCATACTTACCAAACACGGAACCCTAAATATAATTGAATAAGTTATATTCCAGTCACCGCAGATTATTTCAAAGCGAAAAGCTTTCAAATATGCCAGTTCCAGCTGATCCATTGTTTACGGATTTCTGTGAAGAGCGTTGTCTGTATTTTATCATCGAAAGAGACCATTCAAAAGCTTTTCCTTATTTCCACTTTTGTGTTACTGTTTCTTTGTTTACATCCTGAGCTTTTCTGAAGCATATTGTTACAATAAAGCTATGCGACTCAACCCTCAGGACTGTCTTTTGTTTATATTTTGGCGTATACAAACGTTTCATCTTTAATAATAAGCTTGACCCGGCTTTAAATCATTTTCCTGTTTGGGTTGTCTTTTTGTTTTTATATCGTTGTTCAACTTTTGCTTTTTGAACGGGAATTAAATTATATATATAAAAATGTTGTTAGTTGATGTTAATCAGAATTTAGTGGACGTGTCAGTGAATGAATGAATGAATGACGGAATGATTGAACGAATCTGGGGGCACGGTAGTCTCCCCTCTAAGACGAGCCAAGCGAAGCATACATTTTTAAGAATAAATTTTTACTGATATGCAGAATTTGTGAAATTAGAGTCGGTAAGTTAGGCGGTGGTATTCAGAACTTTGGCTCTGCATGAGATCTTGTATCTTTTTCACAAGGCAAAACTTATGTGGTCGTCTTGGCAACATTTTACGTGATATGTTTTTTTTGTGGGATAAAGTTTTTACTGTGCATATTCAAATTTACGCCAAAGTAAACATACATAGCTATTATCAACACTCAAGTTTACAAATTATAGTAAACAAAAGGTGGTCTTATTGCCAAACATAGCGATATTTACCAGACAACCTTTATTGTCTAAGGAAACTTTATAACCATAATGTTCAGAATGTAAAAGTATTAAACATACCAAACCTGTTAGATAATGAAAGCAAATAAGAAAAATGTAAGTAGTATAAATATAACTAAAACAAAAAAGATGTACGGTTTAAAATTAATACTAATTTTAAAAATAAATAACATATCAATGACCACAAATACAACTTTCACTCTTCAAACAACTTATTTTTACTAAAATTTTATATGTAAATATAACGTTTGTGCAAGTCTTATATTTGTTGGTAAACAGTTTCATAACTTTGCAGCTCCCACGCAAATGAGCGCCCATGGCAGTTTCTGTGGTGTGGAGTACGTAGTACATATTAAATTATAATTTGCGGTGTGGAGGGATCCGTCAGCACAGATTTTGAACTGAACGTAATTCTCTCACGTCTTATTTTAAAAACAGAATTAAAGGTCTAAATTAAAGGTTTAAGGTCAATCAGCATATATTATAACATAAATGTGAAGTAATGATTGTATTATTACTATTAATTGGATTAGTGTTACTGTGTCGACAACGTCAGTGTTCGTAATTGTTATGTTCTAACTTGAAAGTTCGAGTATACGGCAAACTAACTTTCCTAAAGAAAAATGAACATTCCACCACCAGAACGGTAACCTACCATATCTAATACTTACGTGTGTACGATTCGTATCTTATTATTATCTTATACCTTTAAATGAGCAATTCTTGTGTATATATATATAATAGGAATCTCGAAATCGACTCCAACGATTTTCATGAAATTTGTATAGGGGGTTTCGGAGGCGATAAATCGATCTAGTTAGGAATCATTTAAGAAAATACCGAGCAAAGCTCGGCCATCCAGATATTGATTGTATTGTACGCACAATTAATGAATGAATAAATATATCTGGACAATTTACACAAATTAAATCTAAGCCCAAGTAAATTATATGCTTGTGTTTTGTGTACAAGTTAACGATACTAATACATAGAAATAGTTAGATACCAGAATAAAATTAATACACACATCTAGACCCAGAAATGCAGACTTCTATAATATATTTTTCACACATATTTCTGCTATCTATTCAAACCCGAGCCTCACGATTAGTCTACGAGGCGAACGAATGAGGTTGTTTCTTTATTTCTAAAAACAGAAATATTTTCTTTAAATTGTTTTCGAGCCATAATGCAGACGTAACATTTACTACCGAAGGTACCTAGATTCATGTTTCACGATCAAATGCTTAAGTTATTCGAGAGTAATGTCAAGAGTTTCCTATGTTGGCTTGTTTGTATGGAGGAACCTAGGCTAGTCTGAAAATAGCATCCCTTGGCACTAGTCATTTTCTGCCTGGCCCAGATGGGACGTAGAGCAAAGTTATGTATGTATGTAAAGTTATTGTTACAACTTCCTTAAAGGAAAATTCTCTAAATTGTGTGATTCGCTATAAATTTAAATATGTAGTGAAAATAATTAAAATATACACAGACGACAAGTAGGTTGCTCTCCTGATGGACAACCGTCGCCCATAGACACCATAGATGTTACTAGTGCGCCGCTATCTTAGGGCATATGAGACCTGTGGGCCAGTCTACTGGTTACCTTACCCTCAAGCAAAGAACACTACACTGACAAGCACTGACGCTATGGCGTCACGAATAGTAAGATGGTCGTACCAACAAGGTCATACAAGCAGCTGTACAGCACTAAATGATTTGATTATGATTATGCACTTATATTAGTATCGAGTAATATAAAATTATTTTATTGCGACGAGACCATGGCGCATGGGGTTGTCACATCATGACGTGAACAATCTGTTTCTTCACATATGGGTAGAAGTTTGATTATTAATAAAAAATTATAAAATCAAAAGTCTCATTGATTGTTACGCTTTCGATGTTAAACTGCTTCACCGATTTTGATAAAAATTTTATTGCAAATAGTTATAGAATCGAGTTGAACAAACTTTCTTTCGTAAATCAATCCCCAAAGAATTAGAAAGGGCGATAAAAGTTTGTACAAAAAACTATTGTACGCTGAAGGAGGCGCAGTTAAAAACCTCAATTTTTATCGAAAATGGATATCTCTTGTTTCGATTGTAAAAAGTAGTAAAAGTCGACAAAATTGTAGGAATATGTTAGTATATTGTAATGGTATTAAGGCATCCAAAATGCATAGAGCCTATTAAACGTAATGTACGCGAACGGTTCCCATGGTGTGGTCAGCGGTATTTCTCTCGGTGCTGCGCTGCGGTTGGCAATGGACTGCTCCAAAAATACATTTTATTGTGTATTCACCAAGGGCACGAGGTACGTACTGCAACCAATATTCCGACAGCGCTTTTATGAAGAGATTTTTTAATTAATACGCCGACAGTAAGGTTGTAAATCCAACCGCGAATGGTTCCTGGTTTTAAAATTTTATTACGTGCGTGACGTAGGCGTTAAGCCACCGGGTACCTGTTTAATTGTTACGTTCGTGCGCGTTAAATTTGAATTGCTTCTTGAAGTAGTTTTCCAATGTTTTGGTTTTTGATAATGCCAGTCCACAGAGGTTTATTTCCTGGCCGCATGTGTCCCGTAAAATTTACCAATCACTCACTGTGTTTTGTTTTTCAATCCACATATTTTTGTTTTAGTTGGGTAGGGTTGCAAGAAAATGTTGGTGTAAAAATGAGAAGGGACATGCTCTTTTTGATCATTTGAAAAGAAAAGCAGATGAAAGATTAATGAAACATATATATAATGCGATTGCAGATGAAAGTAGGTATCCGCGAAGACATACGTTGACATTCCACTATTGTGCAAGGATGGTTTCTGAAACCGGTTTGATTGTATAGTAAGTGTGATGAATGTGAAGGAAGCTAGGCATATCTGCAAGGATCATAACACTTCTCACTCAAAACTCTTTGCCTATTTGGCAAGGGACTTGGCATAAAGTGTGTACATATTTTTTGAAAATCTCATTGGTCGTGTGGTTAGCATAAGTGGGCCAACAATAATAATTCCCAACAGTAGCAGGCATTTTAGTGATTGGCATCGATGTTTGATTTTCTGGGTATAATTTATTCTAGTGTTTATTGCTTCAGTTTATTGTTCCAGTGGTTACCGTTAACCCACCGTTAATTCGCAGGCAAATAAGTTGCTTATTTGGCTTTTGGGGTTAGGACTATTCGTGTGATTTGTCCAGAGGTAGTCATTTTTCTGCAGATGATGACAAGATTATTAGATATTTTATTGAATCAGGCGTTACTTTGCGGAAATCCATTATAAAAGATTATTAGAGGTAGAATAAGATGTAACACAAGAAAAAAACGAATTTTGTAGGTAGCAAATTCAGTTTCACACAGCCAAATATACTTAATTACTACAAATACTTTAACGAACTGTTACGTCGAGATCAAGCTTTCGTGTATTGCTTTTGTCAAGTGTATCTGCAGAATCTTTAGGAACTCTACTCCTAGTCCCAGGCTTTCACAAAACTCTTTAGTTCTCTTTTTTATTTCTCCATATTGAACATATTTCTTTAATACTTCCCGTTTGTAAAGTGAGAAATAAAAAAAATAAAATTTTATGTACTTTTTATCGCTATCATGGAGACTAACCTCTATACCTCATTGTAAATATTTGTACTGGCTTATCCCGAAACTAGAAATAAGAAGTGAAATAAATATTTTACGATATTTACCCATTGAAGTAGAATAAGCAGGTAGTTTGTTTTCAGATAAAGTTCGTTTGCAAGTCGTAGGACCGCCCCGCCATTGTGTGCAAATTCTTGTCTTTTGTAAGCAATAACATTTATTAGCGCATTATAAAATGTTCAGTATTCAATTAAATTATAATAAGGCCTATTTGTATTACTTTATCAGAATTTAATCACAGTGATTCACGACGTTATAATTACAAAAATGTTATAATTATTGTTGCATAATTAAGCAGCGATAGATTGTGCTGATAAAGGAATTTAAATTCAATTAAGGAATTTGTTTTAAAATTTTGTTAGCCGTTAATTACATAGTAATTACCAACTTGTCATCATGATTGTTGGGTAACTATACAGACACATATCGTACCGATAAAGTGAATTACATTTGCAGTTTACTGTACATTGATTGGTACATAATAAATTAGTCAGTGTTTACACAATTACAAATTTATTAGACTAATTCACGACAAAGCAATTGCAAAAAATTTTGTATTTTAATGTCATTATAATTACCCACTTGTTGTTAGATACAAATTTTATTGATAAATTTAATCTAATTTATAGTTTTATAGTTTACTGTGCATTGATTAGTGCGTAATAAAATGTTCAGTGTTTATCCAATCATATATTAATTAAGGCCATTCGTCTTCGATCACGCTTTAGTAGCGTAATTCACGAAATAGGTATTACAAAAATATTGTATTGACATTGGCATACATTTTAATGTTATAATTAGCGTCATGTAATTAGGTACAGACAAATCATACGAACACACCAATCCACTAAATTCTCACGTCTCAGAGATCACTGAAACTCGCAAGTTCAACTATTTATAAACAGGTATTTTAAGGAATCTATATCGGGTCTTTTTAGACGTCCGTCCTCTTAGCCGAACGATTGCTGTTATGTGTTTGAATGTGACCTATTTTTTTTAACACTAATTTATTTTTTTGCGTTTTATAAACTCGTTTCAAAGTGTTTATTGTTGAAAATATTTTATTTTCGTGATGCGAATGATATATGAATATTCTAATAGAAACAGACATGTTTCAACATTGCTGTTTACTCATAATCTAGTGCTTTTTTTAGCATTGGAAATAAAAAAGCAGATGAATGGTTGGAAATTACGTCGCCCATAAATACCGAAGGGTGATATCAATCGTAACCAAAGTAAGAGTGATATGAAAAGCCTTCATACCTGAACAACTGACAAAGTCGTCATGGGTGATGCCAATTTTGGTTGAGTACTTTCTCAAGTTTTTTTTTAATGATATTGGAAGGCAAACAAGCAGACGGATTTCTTGATGTTAAGAAATTTACGCCGCCTATAGACACCAAAGGTAACGGTGCGTTGCCAACCTGAGGCTGGGATGTTAAGCCTCGAGCAAAAGTAAGTTTACCAGCTACCTTGCCCTCCGAACCGGAACACGTCATGACGTTATGGCGGCTGGAATAGGGAAGGCGGTGGTACCAATCCGGGCGAGTCGCTGCTAAACTCTACCACCTAGTCAGATGTCGCGGTATTAGTGACGATGAGCCTATGCTCGCCTTTTACGAACTGCCTGGCAAGGAAGGCAGATGGTCTATTCTACAAAGGAGCCCGGACCAACTATGTTAAGGTGAGCCAAATGAACATTTTCAAGCAATCAGCCGTCTTTTAGCTTAACGAGACCAAGAAAAAACGTTTGATTTTTTATATAAACGAGAAAAGTTTAACTCGTGCATTCCAGCTATTCGCGTTGATTTTGTTCACGTGGGTGAAGTTTTAGTATTGATAATATTGAAAAAGTATGTTCACGTCCAGAAGAGGTAGGCCCAGGTCCATCCAGGCCGCTCACGACTAGCCGAAAATACGTAGTCCAACAGTGTGACAGGTGGAAAACCAACTAGGCACTTTTACAATCCCGGGCAACGTTGTTTATAATGAAAAATTAATCACATTTTCTTCTTGATGCCCAACCCGGAAATCGAACTCGGGACCTCATGAAGTCATTTCTAACTCTGGACAACTAGGCGTGATGTTAGTGAATCTCTTAGATAATAGAACAACGACAGTCCACAACGTGATAGACCGCCTCGTGAGTTTAGAGTAACAGACTACGACACGGATTCGGCTTTCAACAGATGCAATCATTTGTGTGATAAAAACATGGAGGTCTGTATTTCTGGATTGGAATGTTACAATGTTACATTTATTTCAGCATTCAGTACATATTAACTTGTATATCATAGTAGCCGCTTCGTGCCGCTTGATATTAACAGCTACTGACAGCTTGTGTGAAAAAAATACAGTATGGTTCAACTGTTTTCCTTGTAATTCTACCGGTTTTACTCTTCGTTAGAGCCTTCTCCTGACAACAATACAATTAAAAAGTAATTATCAAAATTGTTCAATTCGTTCACGCGTGATGCGGTGACCAAGAAAAAATGGATTCATTTAGTCTAAGTATAAGCATATATTTGTAATATAAGGTATAAATCTGATTACCAAATTGAACAACTCATAGTTACTTGAAAAGTCAAAGGTAGAAGTACAGAAGCCCGATAGACCTTCTAAGTTCTATGTTCTGATGTTTAATTCTTAACCAAAGTTTTGATATATCAAACTTCACTACTCTCAACATAACAATACTAGAAACCATAGACGGCGCTGCAAATTAGAACAGGCAAAGAAATTTGATCTACGAAAACAATCCACAGCATGGTCATGACCTCCAGTAGTGGGGAATTGACGCAAGGAGGAAGAGGAAGACACAAAATTAGACGCAGTTAGTTAATTTAAGTGTTAATTACACAGAGTGGCTTTCGTATGAAGCTTTCCACATCTATACATATATAAATGAAGCCCCATTTCATGTTGTCATCACGTCTGAACGGATGAACCAATTTTGCTAATTCATTTTTTGTTTGGTTAGTTAATGTAAGGGAAATTGGAAAAACAATGCTATAATCCATAAGCGTTAGTTGATGATAATGTTAAGCGATACGAAGTTCGCCGTGTACCTATCGCTTACAGCTTTACAAAGCGCAAATTCATATGGAGTATTGTTCTCTACTCTGGGCAGGGGCTTCACAGTACCAGCTTCTTCCGTTTGACCGCCTTCAACGTAGAGCAATTCGAATTGTCAATGACCGGGCAATCAGCTTGATTTCTTGACACTGCGTAGAAATGTTGGGTCTTTCAATGTTTTCTACCGCATCTATCATGGGGAATGTTCTGAGGAGTTGTTTGGTTTAGTTCCAGCAGCTGATTTTCACCTTCGTACTTCGCGAAAGAATTTAAAGTATCATGGCCATCATCTTGATGCGTGGCAATTTACAACTGTGCGATTCCGAAGGCATTTTGTACCTCGCACAACACCTTTGTGGAATCAGTTACCGAGGGCGTTATTCCCAAACAATTATGACTTAGGGACCCTCAAGATAAGAGCGTACTCATTCCTGTGGTGATCACTTTCCATCAGGTGACCCACTTGCTCGTTTGCCTCCTTTTGTATAAAAAAAATTGTAAGCAAATGTTAGCTTGTACTATCAAAGTCTGTGTTTGTGTTGGTCCCAACTTCCTGTGTGGAATGGACTATCTGTTTTTCCTGCCTGGCAGCTTGTCAAGGCGAGCATAGGTTAAATTGGTCGTTACCAACAAGAACACTGGTAGTAGGCTGCTCAGCAGCAAGTATAGGGTAGGGCCACCGCTTTAACTATTCCTGTCGCCATAGAAAAAGTATCAAGGTCCGCGGAGGAAGGGCTTACTCAATACACACATATATGTATACACACACACACACACACACACTCACACACACACCTATAATATCCATTGTGTCTATTGACCACGGTTGTCTCTTACAATTAGAAGATCCGTGTTAGTTTTCTGTCTTAACATACAAGAAAAAATGTATCTACTATATCTATTTCGTCATGAAAATGGACAAGGATACCTCAGCATAACGATTTATGTCGAGTGGAAATTGTTGTTAAGATTAAAGATGAGGTCATACTAGCCTAATAGCAATCTATTGTCTATCACTATAATTCAATTTTCACATTTAAAAACTGATCTTAAAGAGTTTCCTAAGCGAAAAAAGTATATGTAACCTAGTTTAAAGGTTTAGTGGTCCAAGGATGTGGGTCGGTGGAATTGCACTAAGCTGAACCATTTTCTCTGAAACGGTAATTTTGTCCTACGCGTAAAATAGACCGGGCGTGTAATGACTTTGCGCTATTATTTCAAGCTGTTTGTGTTTTATGAAGTTTGTGATTTTCCGTTTTGTGACTGTGACGCTGGTATTGAATGAACATGTGTTTATTAAATACTAAAGCGACCTTCGTTATACAATATTGTTTCCAGTTTTACATTTTGTAAAAGGTTCCGCTGTAAGATATTTTAATTTTAACACTTTTCGCCGCGCTTCAGATTTTTCCCACATACTTTTAGAATAAGACAATTTACTTATCGTTACGAAACCGCTTGATTTGTATCCTTAACACAATGGAAAGGACTCGTCAGCGAAAGCCGATTTCAAATGCTGTATAAGTTCAATTTTATTCTTTCTTTAAAATATTTGGATAGGTTTACCTAAAAATATAGCTTCACGCCCATATCCGAAGAGGTAGACGGAGGCACAGGTACTAGCCGAAGATATTAATTCCCATAATTTGATAGATATCTGGCACATATCTGAATAAATAGGTTTATCTATATTTATATCAAATTGAAGAGTTATTACAGATTTACGTATCAGTATAAATTCTAAGTTTGTCTTTTTAACCCACTTTGAAAAAAGGGGAGGTTATATGTTCGACTAATATTTTTTTAAGTATGTTAATCGATTTTAAATTCCGATTTTAAAAAAAATCATTTTGAATTGAAAGAGTGTATTTCAATTTTCGTTCCATTGTCACAAGTGTAGATCTAATGTATCCAGGGGAATCGAGGAAAACCTTTTATTCTTATTCATTTAAATGATGTAGCAATCAAATCGAAGTAATTTTTTGAAAGCGTCAATTTATGGAACTTATTTTCGAAAAAGATTAATAGTACTTTAACCTACTAGTCTAGAAACTACATACATTGCGTTGTATTAAAATCAGCTCATACCGGCGTTCGCGTGGACAAACCCGTTTGAAAATCGAAAAGAGTATAAATAGGTACGTTTGTGAAAATTATACCAAAATTCGTTATGAATGTTCAACAACACTTGAAAAAACTTCGAACATTCATTTCAAAGGCAACACAGGTCGCTTATTGTATTAAAAAAGATACAATTTACTTCGTTTGTATTATAAGGAATAAAACAAAAGGCTGTATTTTGTATGCTTCAGCATTCCTTTTTCATAGACAATGAGAGACGAGCGTGGGAACGAAAGCCTAGCAGAGACTATTGAGTTGACATAGGCGCTAATATGAGATGTCAAGAATAACAACAAAGAACAATTTTTCTTGTGGATGAGTACAGTTTATTTTTCTGGTGTGGAATAGAATATTGCTTATTTTTTTATCTATATTGTGTTAAATATAAATTGAGCACGATTTATGAACTGACTATGATAGATGAAATGTTACAGAACTCATATAGCGGTTATCGTATCTTCTTGAAATATGCTATACTAGCTGTTGCCTCCGGCGTTGCCGGCGTGTTCCCACAGGAACATTGTTTCGAGATGAAAACTATCCTATGTGTTAATTCTAGTTACCCTCTATGTGTGAACCAAATTTCATGAAAATCGGTTCAGCAGTTTTTGCGTGAAGGAGTAACAAACAAACAAACTTCCGAATTTATAATATTAATAGGGGAGCAAAAATAATTATTTGAAATATGTATCTGATTGTGTAGACCTTCAATCTTAACCTATAAACATCTAAGAATCCTGCCACCAAACTTAATGAAGTTTCGTATAAACCTTCATTTTTTGCCCTTTTTT
>NJDC01000115.1:705625-718562 GCA_002245475.1 Calephelis virginiensis
CCCGTAAGGGACTTGGCGTGAAGATATGTGTGTGTGTGTAAAACATTTGAAATATTCTCCATGTTTGATCGGAATCCTTTGCAGAATAGAATATTTGCCTTCCTACTAGGCAGCTCGTAATAGGCAAGCTTAGGCTTAGCGTCACCGACACCGTGACTTTTACTAGGTGGTAGAGTTTCGCATCGACTCGCCTAGATAGGTTCCACCGACTTACCTATTCCTGCCGCCATTACGTCAGAGCTTGCCGTTGACGTGTTCTGATTTGGAGGATAAGGTAGCCTGTAAACTTACTTTTGCTTGAGGCTGACCATCCCGGCTTCAGATTGGCAACCATTGTTGCCATTACCACCTTTGGTGTCTCTAAGTGGCGTGAATCTTTTACCATCAGGAAGTCCGACTGGTTGTTTGACTTCGAATGTAATAAAAGAAATCTTCACGTTTTTATCCGTGTACCTACAACCAGAGCAGTCACGATTAGCCGAAGATACTAAATCCTGTAAATGTGTTAGGTGACAAGGCCAAAAGTTTTAATGTATTTTTGTTGTTAAGAACTTTTTTAAATCTGTTTGATAATAATATTATGAGCTATCGTGTGTTCAGTAGCATAGAATTATCTGTTCTTGTCGCGATAGTATTTTTGTCCTTACTAATGTTGTGTTCCAATTTGGAAGGTAGACAACTGTATTTCTACCAGAAGCTTGTATGAACAATATTCGTTTCTTACTAACGCTGTTGCCAAGTGTTTGTGGAATTTTAAACGACTTACTGAAATTCTATCAACGTCTCATTTCTGTTTCCACAATGTCAAAATCCGATTTTTCACTACGTAGTATAAAACAAAGTCGCTTCCTCTGTCCCTTTGTACGCTTAAATCTTTAAAAATACGCAACGAATTTTGACGCGGTTTTTTTAATAGATAAAGTGATTGAAGAGGAAGGTTTGAATGTATATTTTATACCCTTGCGAAGCCGGGGCGGGCCGCTTGTTCCTAATATAGTCTGGAGGATTCCATCAAAATTGCTCAGGCACGAACTTAGGCAAATTAGATAAAAGGAATATTTTTCTAATATTTTGTTTTTAGGTTCAAGAATCTGTAGAAGTAGATATCAGTGCTTTGAGGAGTAATAATAGAACTTGCAACTAATATTACATGAAATAATGAAGTAAATTTTTGTTGTAGAGATTTTTACACTTTTTGTTTTGGTTTATTTGATCGCATTCTATATTTTCTAATGGTCCTAGTACATATCGGCATAAGGTGTATTCTCTAGTTACTTGTTGAGCTTCACTTGGCAGTGTTTTGAGATTTAGTACCATTGCGTAATTGTCATTGGAATCTGACATGTCTACCACACAACTTCGCCCAACGTGTACTGGGGCCGTTCATTTTATTAATCTTTAATCTACTAGTTTAAATAAAAATGAATCCCCATTTCGCATGTTCATCACATCACGCCTGAACAGATTGACAAATTTTGCAAATTTTTTATTTGTTATGTTAGTTATTGTCAAGAGAAGGTTCTTATGAAAAGGTAAGTCGGAAAAATTAAACCTATAATCCACACAAACTATTATTAGCTGTTAATGTTATATAATATAATAAAAGCGACACGAAGTTCATCGGATCGTCTCGTATATGTATAAAAATTAATCCCCATTTGCCTTGGTCTTAACATCACGCCTGAATGGGTGCTTCAATTTTGGTATTTTTTTTGCGTTAGTTATTGACAGGAAAATGATCTTAAAATAAAAAATCAATATTTGTAGTTATGACGGGACGTCTTTTGTTCTTTGTGTTAGAATATGTTGAAATAAACAAATATTTTTGTAACAACATCTGGCACTCATATTCAGCAAATAAATAAATATGATTTATTTAATTTCTATTAAACATCAAAAAATGAAATTCTCTTAGTAAATAATGAGCGATTCCAACTTTGTCGGGACAGCTAGTAATATTGTAAAGGGAAGTACTCACGTTGATAACGACCCGTTCACAGAAGTCGTGGTCGTGTTGTATGGGTTCAAATGTAACAACGCCGCCTGGAGGCGGACGTCCCTGTTCCTCTTCTTGACTGCTCAATTTTGGCAGCGACCTGAAAAGAAAAGTTACGTTAAAAATTACAAATTACAAACAAATTCTGTAGATATTTTCCAAGTTATATTTACTAAAGGGAAGGCTCTTAATGATATGAGACAGCCGTCGCTTGTAGATGTTACTGACACATCTTATGGTCACGTATGTGAGTCTACCGGACATTTTGCTTACGTCCCCCTTCTTTTTTTGGAACACGACAATGGCGAACACTACTGCTATATGTAACATAAGTTTCGGAAAATGGGTGGGTGGTTGTTAATCTCGTCAGAATGACGACCCAATCGCCTCTTGTGATGTAATCTTCCAGATTCTAAAACTACCTATCTGGATTGGAGGGGCCTTATCTATTCGAATTCAAGTAACCGATTGACTTTAAATTCTTAGATTTTGCTAATAAAAGGCAACGTACCACTGACGTCTTTGTTGATCGGGAAAATTTCTTGTTTATCTTTATTGGTATAAATTTTTTTTCAAAGGTTCATCAACGGTTTCTGGAGTGACACTAAATATTAATTTATTTGTATCAGGTTTTAAGTTTTATATCACTGTAGGAAAAGTGTGAAAAAGTTGTAATAACGTTTTTTAAGTAAGAACACTTTACTGCTATTTTTAATGGTCTGGAAAAAAGGAGACGGCTACATGTTCCACATTTATATGTTTTTATGCGTGCTAATCGACTGGTATATCATTTATGAACCGATTTTAAAAATCATTTTCTATTAGAAGGGGCGTACTTCCAAGCCTGGGGTCTCATAGAAACAAAGGAAAACAATCAATTTTTGTGTACATAGATGACATACTTATTGAAGTCGGAGTAGGGTTTTTGCAGTATTGGTGAGCTTAAATAATAATACGTTCTATTGATTTGAAAAAAAAACTATTTTAAAATAGAATGCTTCAGAATATTTCGTCCCCTGAGTGAATAGCTAGACGCGAGCTTGTTCTCGTTCTCGGCGTATTTTTAAAATACGTAACATTCTCCTGGGACCGGATGTATATCTTGAAGGATGTCACTAGCTTGTGCTTCCGAAAAATACCTCCACATTTTATATTTATGCGTCCATTGCGTGTTGTGTATGGCGCACAGAAATTCATTTTGATACTTAACGCGATTGAGAGGAGAGGCGCACTTGAAAACTCGCTTTCGATTATACTTAATACAGTGAGTCTTCGTTCTAGAGTGTGATTGCTTTCAGCAAAAAATTATAAAAATAACTATGGAAAGTGGCCAACTACGAGCCAATACTCTTTAGAACCAGTTGTCACACTCTTTTGGTGTCTTTTTGTAAAGGAATGACAGACAAACAAACGAATTTCCTGTTGGAAAGCAATACACGTTTTGTACAGATATCAAAGATAATGCAGCGTTTCTCAGCTGGGGCTGGGATGGTATGGTAATTTTTTTGATAAAAAAAGTACCTAGTATCTTCACGCTCATATATCCGAATGGTAAGGCAGAGGCATTTTATTTAGACCAAGTGTAACGAATATGAATTGCAAGATTTCATTATAAATTTTGGCACAGGTGAAACTAAATAGCAGCCTATAAAAATACAGTCAATTTAATTAATATTAAATGTACTTTGTAAAGGTAAATATAAGGATCTTTTCGTGCCTGAAGTGGTTAAACAATGCAATGATGTTTCAGCAGCCCTGTATTGAGGACCCTACATTAAGGGCCAACAGTTTGCTGATCGTGACACTTTAAGACTCAAATATGAAGTGCCATCTTCATTTTATAACGTTATTTTCATCTAACATTTTTCATTAATGTTGGTTTCGAAGAAGCTCATTTCAATTTGACATTTACTTTTGATTATTTTTCTGAAGAAATATGAAAATAATAATAAATACCCATGGAATTTCCAAGCCCAAAGTAGGCAATTTATGTGCTTGTGTTAATAGTATGAGTATGGGTTGTTAAATATATTTGTTGTCTGTTTTGAGAATGAGATTGTTTCTTATGATAAATAATAAATATTTATTAGTCTCTATTATACTCGTTATATACTCGTCAGGTATCGAACCCGAGCCTCGCGCTTGGTCAATTTAGTTAGTGTACGATAGTCCCTCAACCAACGAGTTAGTTAGCTATGTTAGTATATTTGGGATATCTTTGGAAAACATAATCATTGCTTTATACAATTTACTTTAAATATACGCTAAATGATGTACATACACATACATACATACATATCTTCACGCCAAGTCCCTTACGGGGTAGGCAGAGAGTATCGAGTGCCAGACCTCACGATCTTGACAAACCTGTCTTGCTTCCTTCACATTTATAACCCTTTTCATACAAACACGCCGGTTTCGGAGACTCTTGACACCACCCTCGGATAATATCCGATTTATCTGATCGTGAAATGTCAGCCTTGGTCTCCCCGGGTACCTACATCCATCCACATTCGCATTGTATATCTGCTTTGTCAATCTTTCATCTGTCATTATTTCCACATGACCGAACCAGCGGAGCATGCCCTTTCGCATTTTAACACCAACACTTTCTTTCAATCCCACTTTTTCTCGGATCTCACTGTTACGAATGCGATCAGCGAGCGTTACACCACAGATTTTCCGTAGTATAATGATGTACAAAGGTGGATTTCCCATATTATATAAAAACTGTCTAGGCAAAAGCTTCGAGCAAAAGATCAGGCTTTCGAGATTGTTTTCGGACCATAAAATTGATGATAAATAATTATTTTTTTTAATAAAATTTTAAAACGATAAACTAGTTTTTACCTGCGGCTTCGCTCGCGGTTAAGTCGAAGAAAAATACTATGTTACTTTTAATACGTCCAAGAATATGTTCAGTTTTATGATGATTGTTTTAGTGGTTTACGCGTGAAAGTGTGACAATCAAACTTACATTGGCTTTAATCAGTTTAGTAGAGATTACTGATTTTTGGAAAATTATAAGATGATAACAGACAGAGATTGGATATTATTTAAAATTTCTATTAAGTCCAGACATATTCATTTTAGTAGAGGAGACCGTGGGAGATTGACTTTCACCGATCTGATAACCAGATGAGAAGTATTTTTATCGAATATAATTTATAAACAAATGTGCCTATAATTACTTGCCTATCTGAAAGTGCTCATGGCTATTTTTAATTAAATTAACTTTAATCGATTTTTTTTCGTCACTTTCATTCTTTTGATAACAAAATGAATTTTATGTCACTGTTCGTTTTTAACACACAGAATATGCCTCAGTAGGCTTGCCCACTCATTTTTGTGTATAGCTACCTGGCAAACCGACGTAAACAGGTAAGTCAATATAGGTGACCCCATCGTTCTGTTAACTTATCGAAAGTTATATCAAATTTTAGAGTATTTTATTACAAAATTAGTCATATAGACTTGCTTGCAAAAACTCATACTTAGAGCATAGATAATTTCATTAAAAATAGCCATGAGCACTTTCAGATAGGCAAGTAATTTTAGGCATATTTGTTTATAAATTATATTTGATAAAAAATATGTCTCATCTGGTTATCAGATCGGTGAAGGTAGATCTCCCACCGGCTCTTAGACTATTTATTCGGGATTCGGAAAATCAATCAAAGTGTCTATATAATCCAAATGAATCACCACCATCTGGCAACTCTACCCCACACGTCAGCATGTCATTGCTCCAATACCTTTTTCATTCACCGAATGCCAGTAACTTAGTCCAAGTTGACGGTCCATTCAGTGTGTGGCCTACTTATACACTAACTTATTCACAACAGAGTAGTTTTGTTATTCTTAGAAGCTTTTATCACACCGTGTTGGTCTAGAGCTACTTACAAGAAAATAGGCCAACCGCCTTCCTACCAAGCAGGTCGATTGTGTATTCCTTTGTCATTGACACCCTAACCATGATTAGGTAGTAGAGATTTGCAACGACTTGCTCAGATTCGAGTCATTTCAAAAACTTAAAAACACTAAACTAACATTTCAGTTGCACTTCAATGAAAATTACTAAAAATGTAAAGCTAAAAATACTTTACTGCAAATTTCTGATAGATAAAAGCTTGTTTCCACTAATTAGTTAATTAATTTACGAGTATTAATTACAATTTGCAAAATTTGAATTGCTTCTTTCATTCGAGAACTTATTGCAAGGGCTTCTTTAGTGTTTCACAGAAATGAGAAATGTTTACGGAGTAAAAAATGATGTAGTTATTTAATGAATACGAAAGACTTGAAGTACTTCTTATTGCTCACAGAAAGTATGCAGTCGCTTTACTATACCTTCACTGACGTAATATTTTTAATTAATTTAATCAGAAATCAGTTGAAAGTATTTAAAACGAGTTTGAAAATACCTTTAGGTTCTAATAACCTTTAAATAAATTTGTAGCTGGAATACTATACGCTCGACCACTTAGGAATTTGTTTTTAAATATCTTATAATTCATAAGAAAGGCTTTCATGAAGAGAAAAAGCAAGTTAAACATGAAAATCATATATGTAATAGCATCTAGTTATATTCTGGTACGCTTTACTAGCTACATCCCGTACCTATATTTCTTATTTGGTTTATTAAATAATTACTTAATTATATTACGTTATGCCTATATTTTATTTTCATTAACAAATCTACATTTTCCCTTTGCATAAGTGTACACTGAGTTAAATCATCTTTATCAAGTCTTCATCAGTTTCATTTTTGTTTTGTCTGAGGTAGTAAATAGAAATGATTTATTTGTATCAATCCGTAAGGAGCGAGGTGCATATAATTTCGATTGTACCGACTTTTAACTGTATCTGTACCTTCATTGTTATTCAGAATTCAGCGACGTGTTTTAAACAAACATAACGACCGATAACTGAAATCCGATAAATTAGTGTGTTTTCACATCATATTATAAACAATTTATTTTTGGATTGTATTAGTGTGAACATTGTTGATTTTGCTCATCTCCAAATCGACTTCGATAAGGTCGAAGTTCATCCAATTCTAGATTACATATCACGACGTGGGACTCAGTGTTTTCGGCAAGTCATGGGTGCCCTCGTTGTACCTCTGCTTACCTCTTCACGGATATGGGCGTGAAGATACTTGCTACAAAAATTAACTATGATTATAATTTTTGTATAATAGGTAAGCAACAAAAAATAATCTTTATGTTCATGTTAAAAATTAAATGCTTGCGTAGAAAGAAAAAAGAAAAGCTTAAAACTCCTTAAGATAATAACAAGAGTTACGTAAACTCCAAAGTTTTCGTTGAATTTTTGGTTAAAACCAAAAAAAATTAGCATTTTAGAATACTGAAACGTTAATCTAGTACAGATGATCAGAATGTTGATCGAAGGTAAATAATGTTCATTCAAACATTTGTACGTAGCGAGGCGGAGCCAAGAATCGTTTTATGAGTTTGGATTTATAGCTTTGTCTAATCGGCTCAAGTCATGAGTGAATTTGTTTTTTTCATCGATGAATCACAATAGCCTCCATTCAATGTCTTCATAATATTGATCGCTATATTTCAAAGCGTTGCAGCTAATCCTCATTGTTTAATTTCAGTAGATTATTGTTCTGAAATCGTTCATATCGCATCGTTTATAGCGATAACGTAAGAAACAACTAATCTAAATACGTAAAAACAGTAACAGTGATTGTTGTAGTTTTTAAATAGCATAATAATTAATAAATACCTGTATTAAATGCTGTAAAAACTATGTATATATATAACTTCTTTTATTACTTAAAAAAAAATAATTTCCTTCGACTGATTTCGAATTAAAATTCCTGTCTTTAGTAAAAAAATATTCTTGCATATTTTCCACACAAAAAAAAGTTGCAATAAAGTTAAATTTAGTTCGTATTCAGAATTTTGTTTACTATTCTTTAATAGTTATTTATTTTGTTTTTATCCAAAGTTTTAACTCATAGGTATTTTTATATACATAATTGTTTATATTTTAGTAATAATCTGGTAATAATGAAAATTTATTGACTTACTGACAGTGTAATAAAAAATCAATAATAATTAAGATGCCTTATCTATCATCCTTCTATTCTGTCATCCTTATCTATCTTGTCACCACAGCGACAGTGTTCCTCTATGTCGTTTTTTAATCCGAAAGGTAGAAAAGACGATTTAATTAAACAAAAAATCTAACACACAAGATTTTTACCCTCAAGAGAGTCGTGTTTGCTGTCCTTTTCCATAAAAAAGTAAATCAGAATAAAATGTAAGTTAACAAAAGCGGCAGCCAAAGTATTTGTTAATAGTTATAGGTGAGAATGAAACCAATTCGATTTAATATTTATAATCAAGTGGCTCGTACTACTCTGAGAGAAAGCTCTTATCGCCTGAAACAATAGGGACGTTTCAGCTCAAGATTCGCTGAGATTACAATAGGTACTTGAGTTCACTTGAATAGTTCTTGTTTGAGATAGTATTTCACTATTCATTTAGCAGTTTATCATCTAACAAAATAAAAGAGAAAATAAGAGATATTGTCCAGCCACACATAATCTTAAATAGATGAGGCAAAGGACTAAATACAATTTGTAGGATGTACAATTTATATAATCATTTATTTAAAATTAAAATGTTGTTTTAAAGATACAAACATGCACAAAGGAAATGGTAAAAAATATTTTTTTATATTTAATATTTAAGATACATTATTCTAATTTATTACCGATTTTTGTATAATCTTTAAAATCAGTAAATTTAAATCGCCTTAGGGAGGATTTTAACCTGCAACCATTCGTCTCAAGCCGTTGTCAATGTTTTTAGTTTTCAAAACTATTTGAGGATGAGGATTCAATTCCCGTAGCGAAATTTTTAATTCTTTTCTTACCCGTTGAAAGCTCAAATGGCAAGAGCATTCATCGGCTTGAGATGAAAGGTTATAGGTTCAAATCCTATATAGGGCGAAATTTTTTCTTTCTTTGAAAAATTATAGAAATTTAACCCAAGCACAGGACAAGTGCTAAAATAAAAATGCCTAAATATTATCAGACTTGACACTAGGTTACACTTGTAAATAAGTGAAAAAATGAAAAAAAACTTAAAGCTATTAATCTTATCCATTCATTGGCATGATTTTGTTTCTATATAAGCTACAAAATAAAAATTACAAAAGTGTTTAAAGCTTGAACATTATAAAGCTTATAAGTGTTGGCGATAAAAGGCAAAGAAGTTTCCTGAATAAAATAAATTTCGTTCTAAGTCCAATATTTTTGGGTCAATAAAATAGACTTACAGCGAACAAATAAATGTTTGTCATTAAAAGCACACATAACCTAAAACCGCGAATGGAACGTAAGGCCATTGTTTGAAACCCACGAGCCGAAGTATTCATGTGCTGGTACGAGTTTATTGTTCTTTGATCCCCATTGTGCAGTCAAAACTTTTACGTCTCCATATAAATGCTCCCGCCAAATGCAATCGTTAAGAATTAATCAACGTTTACAACTTTTTCCTTAATCATGCAGGAAACGTATATTACCAACATTTTTTTACTTTTCCACAATCATTCGTAGCTTTTTTGGTATTCGACGGAAAACGGTTGGTATTATAAAATTTGACGTGTCTGTGTGTGTATGTGTCTGACTGCCTATGGCAACATATCTTTTGAACGGATGATAAATGATCAAGATGGTTCTTGGCTACATTACAGGTAGGTTTTATTGGGGGTTAATTGAAATTTTTTAATTTTGGTTTTTCATAATGGGATAGGATTGAATGTCAGCCCACCACTCTCCTGATCATAAAATATATGCTTTGTCTATAGACACCGCAGAGGCTGCAGGTTTAACATTGTCCTAGGGACAGGGTGTTAGGTATAAGCTACCCTACCTGAGTTGGAATATGACATTGTCAAACACTCTCATTATAACGGCAGTATAAGGGGATGGATTTATACTCGTCTAAGTTACTTCTCACCAGTCTATTACCAGTGGTCTTGTTGGTAATGACATATGAAGTCCATGCTCTTACAAGCTACCATACAAAGATGCAGCTGCATGGGAATCTTCAAACTTAAGTACTTTTTGTTTCAAATACTGCTTTACGACACTTTATTGTAAATAATTTAGAAGAAAGAGATGTCATAGAAAGTAATTTTGATAGTTATTACTAGGTATTATGTTCAAGCAGTAAATCTACACTAGCTAAAACAATCTTCTGTGATTACGCGCGTATGTGTGCGTATGTATTTGCAATTCCTTCTCGGTTTGTCAAATTCATTTTGTCTGGTTAATTTGATCGCTTTTTAATATAAATTATCGTGATATATTGAAGTGGTAGAAAATAAATTAATTTATAAAAACTAAATTAAATTTATTAAGAGGAAGTTTATAAACAGCTTAACTGTGTGATGACAAGTGACCACCGGCGCCCACACACTTCCCTTAGACCAGGTTTCGTCATGACATGAGATAAATATCTATGTTACATAATAATTAATGGCTTCGTTAGGGTAGAATAGTCACGGTTTTTGGGGGTTGATTTAAGGGGTTGAAATAAAATATTATTTATATATCCTATTTTATTCTTTATTATATATCTTATTTACCTATCACAGTGTGGGACTTAGTGTCTTCGGCTAGTCGTGGGTGCCTTGGTTGTGCCTCTGCCTACACCTTCGGGGATATGGGCGTGAAAGTACTTACTTACTTTAGCCACTTTATACTGAGCATTGTAATATACGTGATTCCTAAACTACAAAACTTAGGTACATACTACAAAATATATACTATTAAAATAGTAATTTAAATTAAAACTGAAAACTCATTATTGAATTAAAGCCCAATTTGTATTTTGACTTTTACCCCTCTCCTACGGGATTCGCTTTAGTGATCGGGATAAAAAGTATCCTACAACCTTCCTCGAATCATGAAATACTTATCAGCCAAATTTATTACGATTAGTTAATTTGGTGTGAACCGCGGCCAGGATTCAAAGAGACTGATGGAAATTCAAAAAATGCTAAAAATGTTTTTTGCCACTTTTTAGTTACATGCGCCTATTTTTTAAACTTCTTCAATGTACAGGATTGAACAACTTCATCAGTTATATTTCATAGATTCCCTTGTACGTGTTTCTGGTCGGAATTTTCTCTATAAATTTTAATAGGTTCCTGGACAACAAGGTCTAGGACTAGACTAGACTAGTCTAGAACCTACATACCTGGTTATCTCCAAAATCATGTGTTAATTCTCGATATTGAAGGAAATCGAAAGTAATATCGCTTCTATGTAACAGAGGTTAGGCTTTATTTTAAACTTCAAAAAGTAAAAGTTTGTCGACCCGTTCAGGAGCTATGCCGCAAAAAGACACATAAACACACATACAGAGACGTGTCTATTTTTGAAGACCCATCCTTTTTCGTCCGGATTTTAAAACGAAATTAAGCTTAAGAAACTTCAGACAATTTTTAGTAAGTCATCAAGCATTTAATTCCAAAACCCTGTATAAAATGTAAACATTTGTAAGGTTCCCGAAAATATTGCGGTTATCTGAAATTGGTAATCATATGTCATTAAAAAGACAGCTGCATCTTTATAGCCTAATATCCGTTCGTGTTTGATGTCGACCAATCAATCTCCATTATGTTATGCTATTCATAACGTAAATATAGACCGATTCCAAGTCGATACCATCTACAGTCGTGGTCAACTAATTAGGGACACTCTTTGGTTAAACCGAATTGTGAATTTATTTTTTATTTTCCAACGAGTCTAAACTATATTTCGTATCTCTTACATGTAAGTATAATTAGTCATTTATGTGCCCGATTATACAAACAATAACAACTTCTTAAACATTAAACCTCTTTCCAGTATAGCTGATAGATTATCGTAGTGCTATTTGTTCAAATAATGCTGGCTGGCCATTTAATTAGGGACATTGAGATATTGCATTCTATTTTCAAAATTTGAATCTCAATACTTTTTTACTTTGTGGTAGTTTTGGCGGCAACCCCGATATTTATTTTAAGTTTTGAAAAATATTTTGAAGAAAAATGGGTAAAAATAAATGTTGCGATCCAACACTACGAAAAATTATCATGAAGTTTGTTGTCGAGCATGGTTGGCCATACCGAAGGATAGCAGAACATTTAAATTATTCAAAAACTATGGTATACAATACAGTGCAACAAGTCAGACGCAATAACACAGATTTAAATGTGCTCAGAACGAAAAGATCGAAAAAACAACTCCGCAAGAAGATAGAATGATAACCAGGTTAGCTAAGAAAGATCCGATTCTAGGCTCTATTTTAATTAAACACGTAGTGTTTGGGACAGAAGAAAGAGCTAGTGTCTCAGCGAGGACCGTTCGACGACGTCTGGTAGAAGTAGGGTTGTTCGGAAGAGTGGCTCGCAAAGTACCGTTGTTGAAGAAAGAACATAGAAATGCTCGTCTGGCGTTTGCACGTAAATATGGACATTGGACCTACGCCCAATGGCAACGAGACCAAGGTTAATTTGATTTCTTCAGATGGAAGGCAATAAGTACGGCGTCCAGTAAAAGCGGAAATGAATCCAAGATTCACAAAAAAGCAGGTGAAACATGGCGGTGGAAACATTAAAATGTGGGGTTCATTTTCTGGACGTGGAGTGGGACCTGTGAGGAAAGTTCAGGGTAACTTAGACCAACATTAATACAAGGCAATATTGGAGGAAACGATGCTTCCCTATGCTGAGGAGCATCTCCCTATTATATGGACGTTTCAGCATGGTAACGACCCAAAACATACAACCTGTTCAGCCAAGTCGTTTCTTACCAGTCAGTCAGTATCGGTGCTAGATTGGCCAGCAAATAGCCCGGACCTTAACCCAATCGAGCACCTTTGGCACGAAATCAAGAAAAAAGTAGCC
>NJDC01000115.1:718908-767883 GCA_002245475.1 Calephelis virginiensis
TTAAAGCATAATAATCGGACCAAATTATGCAAATAATAGTTACTGAGAAATCAATAAGGTTTTATATTTGTATGTACATAACCGGTTATTGTTCTTCACTATCTTGCATGCCCCTAATTAGTTGACCACGACTGTATATGTATAATACGGTATACAGAACTATCTGAATGTTTCGTATGTTATTACGTGAACCTGAAAATTTGGCAGATTTTTGTACTTTATTCTTCAATGGCTGTAAAGCTATCAGTGACTATTAATACCACATTTCTATAATTTTATTCAGCATAGAAGTGGGTAAAAAGTTAAAAATTTAAAAGCTACCGTCGTAGTATTTAAATAGATTTTAGTGTGTAAGAGAACGCTGACTGGACTTGAACCAGCGCCGTACCTACCTACGCTTTAAACTAACAAAGTTATTTCAAAACATTTTAATTTTAGCACTGTCCTCGTGTTTGAGATAGATTAAAAAAATAAAAAACGAATTTTAACTCAGGCAGGATAATATTTAATTTGAATTTGAATTTGAAGGCAAACAAGTAGACGGATTTCCTGATGGTAAGAAAGTCACGCCGCTTAGAGACACCAAAAGTGGTAATGGTGCTTTGCCAACCAGAGATCGAGATGTTAGGGCTCTAACAAATTTTCCTCCAAATCAGAACACGTCAACGGAACATTAAGCCTTTGCTCGCCTTTTACGAGCTGCCTAGCACGAAGGCAGATGGTCTATTCTGCAAAGAAGCTCGGACCGACACGGGGAATAATCATAATAATTTAAGATAATTTAAAATAATGGCTATAATAATGATTGGCTATAATATATATTTTATAATATATAATAATAATTTGAATCCTTATTAGCTCAAAAGGAAGAGAGTCATCAGGGAGAGATAAAAGATGATTTTTAAAAAAAAATCACCAGCTAAGGCTAGGTGCCTAGAAATTCATTAGTTACTGCTTTCTTTTATACCAAATACTTCGATTTAATTTTCTGTCTAAAACATTTGTTAAAAAACTTAAATCCCCGCAAAGAGCTTTATTTCTTATTTATATAAATGAATCCCCATATGGCGTGTTCATCGCATTTTTACCCCGTGTTAGTCCGGGCTCCTTCGCAGAATAGACCATCTGCCTTCCTGCCAGGCAGCTCGTAAAAGGCGAGCATAGGCTTAACGTCACTAGCACCGTGACATTTTACTAGGTAGGGTAGAATTTTGCAGCGACCCGCCCAGATTGGTACCACCGCCTTACCTATTCCTGCCGCCATCCATCCATCATGCCGCCATCATGCTGCCTGTGTTCTGGTTCGGATGGCAAAGTAGCCGGTAAACTTACTTTTGCTTGAGGCCTAACATCCCAGTCTCAGGTTGGCAACGCACCATTTCCACCTTTGGTAGAACTTACTTACCATTAGGAAATCAGTCTGCTTGTTTGCCTTTCATTATTATAAAAAAAAATGTTTTTGCGAATGTCGCGGTCGTAACTTTCAATATTAAATAAATCTCATTCCAATCCCTTTTATAATTTTTCAATGACATCTCAACAAAATTGCGCCCTCGTAAGCTGTGTTAGTAATGTAATTACCTCTTCACAAGGCTACATCTAGCCTTCAAGAAGCTTCCAGCTGTGCCCCTTAACATTTATCTCTCGCTGAGACCTTTATTAATCTAGCTTACATAATGTAAGTCACGTACAATAATATAGAATCACGTACCTTCAAGATGCACTTATCGTAGAATAGATAGCTCCACTCTTGTAATAAAGGAAAAAAAAGTTTATTCGTTATATCATTTTGTAAATAGTCGACGGTTGGTGTGAATTCGTTGTAACACAAAAAAGTATCTTCACGCCCCGAAGAGTTAGGCAGAGGCACAACCAGGGCACCCACGACTAGCCGAAGATACTAAGTCCCACAATGTGATAGGTGGTAAGCCTATCGCCAACCGGGCACATATCCTATCCCGAGCAACATATTTTTTATTAGAAAATTGGAAAAACACAATTTTCTTTTTGTTGCCCAACCCGGGATTCGAACCCGGGACCTCATGCAGTCAAGTCCAACAACTGAACCGCTAGACCACAGAGGCGATTTATACAAATTATACAAATCATGAGTTTGGCCCTTCCACTACATATTTTTGTAATCAATTATTTGAAAATCTAAAAGTAGCTAGTTATTGTTAAGACAAGGTTCATAGGTTTTTCCGTGCTGGTCCGCATCCTATGTGTAGAATAGGCCATCTGCCGTCTGGCCTCGTAGTTCCTAGGAGGCGAGCAAACTGGTCATTACCAAATAGACCACTGGTGGTAGAGGGCTGAGCAGCGACTTGTCCTGGAAAGGATTTACCATCTTATCTATTCCTACCACCGTGATGACGACCCTTGCACTATTGGACAAACACCCTGGCCACAAGACAGCAACGCACCTACGATATCTATGTGTCTTTAGGTTGCGCTGTCTTTTGCCATAAAAACGTTCATAGTTAAGATAGGAAAGTTTATGTTTAAAAAGGAATTTCTATTTCTTTTAGTCATCGCAGTACGCGTAAATGGAGAGAATAACTCCTAAATTTTTTCGTTGCGTTAATTTTTGCGTTGCGAAAAGGCTCTTATGATACAACAAATGTCACTTTAATAGAACATAATAAAATTTAAGAACACTTAAACGAAAATTTAATTTTTTTTATACCTGTCAGTCAGTTGATTGACATTCTAATTAAATATTCATATGGTCTAAGATCCGAATTAAGTCGACCTACAACGAGCTGATAATAGGATGAAACCGGTTTTATAGCAAATTTAGTATATCAGAAAATATATTCAAAATAGGTTGCCTAAAAAATCCTGGACCGAATATTTCTAATTATTTAAAAAAAAATTTTTTCAGGAAACCCTATATATCAACTTAAATTGTCATAAAAATTGTAATGGAACTATACATATGTTGATATTTTTTTTTTCCTACTATCCGATCCCGTGAAAGTAACTAGCATTGCCAATCATCTGTTTATACCTAGCAACCCAGATAAACAACAGGCATCCCAACTTCTGCAACTTCGTCTTATTCTACTTTAAGTCGGGATAAAATCTTAACATTGCACCAACCCATAAAAAAACATAAAAACATTTTATAAAATTAAAAAAAAACCGAGGATTTTTTCAGGCAACCCATTTTGAATATGTTTTCTGATATACTAAATTTGCTATAAAACCGGTTTTGTCCTATTATCAGCTCGGTGTAGGTCGGCCTAACTTCGGATCTTCAACTAATAGAAAAGACAACGTCTGGCGAATCAGCTAGTCAGATTTAAAAGCCATATCTTTACGCTTCTTCTTTAAAACATAATTTTTAAAAAAAGTACTAAGTTCAATTCCATAAATGTTTGTGTCAAACATAAAAAAGCTTAGGAACTTTTACATTGCTTATTAAACGAGGTGTCCAAAATTCAATTTATCTGCCATATCAAGTTGCTACTTCGTTGGAAGTTGCAAAGATCTCGGAAGATGAGGACGTATGTTGGCTGTTTGCTTGTTGAGACCGTGACCTAGTTTGGACGAACTTTATGAAAAATTACTGCATAAATGAGAACAAAGGTACCTTAAAGCCATTTGTACTTGTAATTTATTTCGTGGTTAGAATATACGTTTTTTTGAGAATCTTTACATGTACGTCTACATATTATATGCTCTCATAATGTAAATTGCGGACCTTATGAAAAAATATTGATGAATTCAGATTTGGTTGGCCTCTTCTATATTATTTTTTCTTATCCTTATTATTATTATAATTAAAAAAAAACTTTTTGTCGGTTATGCTTTTATATCGCTGTATTGATTTTGATAAGATTTGGTATGTTCATATTTAAAGATCCAAACTCAAACATAGACGACGTTTTATCCAAAAATCATTCTCCAAAGAATTTCTAACGGGGTAAGAAAATTTGTGTAGAAATCATGTTAAATTTAATTAAATTTGCTGTCCGAAGATACAATTTTACTTTGGCAAAGTCATGGGTAAGCAATTGATATTAAATAAGTTCAAACATTCTTGGCAATAATAAAAAAAAATTAATAAGCACCTCTGGCACTCACCTGGTGGCTCCACCTGGGTAGTAAAGTTATATGTTATCCCGTAGGAACCTGTTTTTATATGAGACTAGCGGCCCGGTTAACAAAACAGAAAAAAAAAACAACTGAAAAAAGTTTCAATATGACAGCACAATCCCCATCTGAAAAAAGTTTCAATTTGATTGAAAAATACCTATTATATTTATATTATACCCCAGAATTCCACCACTTACTAACAGAGACAGATTCTTTAAAGAGGGTAAACCATCCAATATGACTAACCTCCCTAACTTGTTAAAAAACGTTAAGGATATTGTGTTATGAAATCAAAATAAATAATCCATTTCAACGTTATCATTAATTAGAATATCGCACAGAAATATTTATGATAGTATAAAATTCACTCGAGAAGCTGCAAAAAGTTCATTTTTTGTCCATTTGACACCATCCGGTGGGACGAGTTCCGTTTCAATCTTGAAATTTCGCGAATAAATTAAAACCTTGACGGAAATTTCAAAAGTGACATTTTATGTTTTGACTTCAATTTCAATAAACATCATATTTCCATGTTAATTGAATTTTAACATTTATTTGATTTTTTAGATTAATGTAATTTCCTCTCTTACTTGCAGCCCCAGATGTGTTTTTTTTATAATTTCAATGATATTGTTACAACGCAATATTTTATAATCACCTAGAAAATAGCACAGGAATGGATAAGTGTAATATATTTTTAGTTATAGTGTGCTGAGCCGCCGCTCGTCCTTATTAGTAACACCGCCTTAACTATTCCCGCTTTAGCGACAGTACTCGCTATTGTCTTGCAAACGTGACCTAAGATTATGGTCGTAAGAGAGCGTACATGTTACATTTATAGTGTCTACAGCCGACAATTGCCGCTTGCCATCAGGAGATACAACTACTCCTTCTCTATTTCATTACACAGTGAAGAATTACTTCAATAACCAACATATATACTTGTGAAACAGTAGGGAAACTACCTGCAAAGGTTTTTAACGCCACCATCACACAAATATGTGTATCGATTTGGTTTCTTAGCGGTTTTTCCGGTGCTGCAAGCGGTCTCGGTGCTATTGTATGATCTTTGTAATGCCACCAAAATGCCACGAGCGTATTCGTCTTTTGCTAGGATTTACCCATGCCATGAGTAGGTATCCTATATAATCTATTAATTTACATTCTAAAAATTGTTTATATTAATAAATAATCATGTACTCAATACAAAAAACAGTGTGTAAATAGTAAATAAATAATTAAAACTACTAATTTGATTAAAATCTGTTAAAATATTTGCACACCACAAGTTGGTAGAATATGTTGGAACGCTTAAATAATTTTGTAACATCTTTGTAATACTCATATTCCGCAAATAAATATATATTTTTCTTTTTTCTTTTCTATATAACCAAATGGTCTATTCTGCAAAGCAGCCCGGGTCAACACGGGGAATGTACGCTAACCATTCGATTAACGTGTTTGGATCGATTTAGAAATTAATCAATGTGTATGATAAGAATGTACGAGTACAGCCTTGCATAATTATCGCATAAGTTTCAAACCTATATGTATGTATGTAAGCCATGGCCTTTAACGGTCCAAAACCTTCGTAGTTCAAGTCCGTGAATGCCTAAAGCAAAAGTTGACACGAAAATATCTGACGTGACCTTAACTAGAGCTTTGTTATGTTGGCGTGTTGAAGTTTTGCATATATAATGTGCTTAGCATATATTAGTATACAGCATTTTACCTAACTGCAGAATTATAGAGTTAGTGGTGATAGAGTGGTGTGCGATATCTTTTTAACTGACTCAAAAAAGGAGGAGTTTGTTACGTTTTTTGTGTGTTTGTTACGCGATGTGCAATGTACCGATTTTGATGGTCCTTTAATTAAGTCATGACATATTGAATTGAAACTGTGCACTTAGCACTTGGTGAAACCCTATCATGTATTTTTTTTTAATTGTATTTTCACTTAATTAATCCTTATCACCTAAAAATTGTGAGATAACAATATTTGTCAAAAGTTTCGCTTTTGCAGCATCTTCAAGGCTGTGTTAACTTATCATAAAATCTTTATATTTTTATTTCTTGTGCGCGTATGTTGATATACACTGAAATGGGTTATTAGCTTTATATTAACGTTAGAATTAAATACTGTCGGAACTGCAAATTTGGTATTTTTGTTTCGACATTTAGAAACCCAAGGAAATATCGGTTTTACATAGTGGGTTGTGCCACTTCACGTATCCAGTAAAAAAAGTTTGATTTGCCACTGCCAGCACAAAGACTTGGCGGTGAGGCAGTGAATAATATAGCATGTGCATTTTTCCTATTTCATGAGAAATATTCGTAAAAAAATAATGTCGCCTAGTTTGAGAATCCAAAATTGTAACCTTTATGCTACATTTATAATAGTATTAAGACTAGTGATCATTTTATTCAGTTTTGAAACATGAAATGGCCGTACACAAAACACGTTTTAACAGATCGTTCATTACTTATTCATATATGCCGTAAAAATATTATAAATGCAATAAAATATAAGTGTTTGTTTGTTTGTCATCAGAAAATTGTATGTCGTACTGATAAGTAACAAACGGCGAAATTCGCGGAAATTTTTAGTACAGTTGAGGATTGGAATAGACTAACGGCTAATGTTAATAATATATCTCAATCTAATGGATTTCAAGCAATCGAGATAGCTGCGTATCCGGCGGCCTATCCCATACCTAATTGCCATATTTATCCTGTCCACCGATATGTTATTGGCAAGCGATAACATAAAAATGTATCAAAATAGCAATCTTGGAGATCACGTTTTGGATTAGTATTGATTATTAATATTGGCCGTCAATCAACTATAATTTAATAAACTGATGTGAATAATTTTGAAACTGACGTGAATGATAATAATAATTATGAAAATTTTGTCAATTAAACCATCAACAAAGTTGAAATTATGTATGCTCATATTTAAGTACATATCATACAAGTTTACATGTTTCCTAAAACCTTTATTATTTTGATTTACCACAAATACATTTTTTTGATGTCATATTAAAGTAGCTATAAATAAATATTAAAGTGCCAGTACACCAGAATTTTTCAACAAAACTAAATCTATAAAGTATGAATCAGTAGTAGTCAGTGAAGAGCTTTAACAGATGGCATCCCGCTTTTGCGCCCACTATTAGTTTTGATTGGGTACATAAATTATTATTATTAGATAAGCGATGAAACTCTAAAATGTATAACCTTTATTTACATATCCGTGTTTACATAAACGTACTAGCAGATTTTTTTAGGATTCCGCAACTAAATGATAAAAAATTAAACCGACTGTTTGTACATCATAGGTTGCGCATGAATAAATCGGAATTTTTATTAACAAATTTATTTACGACAGCTTTACCAACCATAAATTATTTGTTAATATAACAGTCGTTAATTAGTTAGCCCATTTTAAACTCAATTCTCTTCGTTTTCAAGGACTTGTCTCAGTCTGGCTTAACATAATGTCAAGAAAAAAAGTATCTTCACGCCCACATCTCCGAAGAGATAGGCAGAGGCACAACCAGGGCACCCACGACTAGCCAAAGACACTTAGTCCCGCAATGTGATAGGTGGCAAGCCTATCGCCAACCAGGCACATATTCAATCCCGAGCAACATTTTTTGTTAGAAAATTGGAAAAATCCAATTTTCTTTTTGTTCGGAATCGACCCCGGGACCTCAAGCAGTCAAGTCCAACAACTGAACCACTAGACCACAGAGGCGAACTTAACTGTATTTCAAAATTTAAGCTAGAGCTGTCAATTCAGTAGTTTGCAAATCGTCTCTACAGGACGCAGAACTTAAAACACAATTTTCAATAATGAGTTAGAATTTTAAAAGTTGTTATGAAGCAAGTTGGCATATGGGAAGCTCCCATATGTCTAATAGGTCTTGCTTACTTTAAAAGTTGTTATAAAGCAAGTTGGCATATGGAAAGCTCCCATATGTCTTGCTTACTTTAAATGCAAAGGTCAAACGTTGAATATAAATTAATGGAATTATGCATAGCAACAAAAGTTTACAACAACGTTTGTTGGACGGAAATTTATTTCCATAATCTCTTATCATTTAAAATAATTTATACAATGTTGTTGGTTGTTGTAGGTATTCCCGTCAAAACGGAATGCAAGATTGAGAAATGCACCAAATCGGCTAAAAAGATTTACAGCCTTAGAGCTACACTACTAATGTAGTAAGAAGCCATAATAGAAGCACGACTAGTTCGATATAAGAGGATAAAACTTATCACTAATAAAAAGGTTTTATTTTTTTTAAGAATAAACTGAAACATTTTATAGCACACTTGAACATCTATATATCCAGCTTCCTTTCAATATACATAAATGAATCCCCATTTTGCGTGGTAATCGCATCACGCTTGAAGGGATGGACCAATTTTTTTGTTGTATTGGTTATTGTTAGGAGAAGGATCATATAAAATGCAGGGAAAGTGGAAAAAGCTACAATTTTGTATAGACAAACGGTTAGTTAATGTTTATAATAACCCTAGATAAATAAATTAAATTAATCTAACCCCAAATTAGTTACCTGTGTTCACCTCCTACTATAATCTACCTTAGCTATATTATTCAATGAGGTTGCGGATTCGATTCACGGGTCGAGTAAACAGGTTGGCAACAAGTTTGCCACCTATCACATTGTAGAGCTAAGTTCCTTCGGTTAATCGTTGGTTGTGCATCTACCTTATTGGAGTACCTAATAAAAAAAAACTTCATTTTTTTATAAAGATTTTGTGTACAATACTGTGAAAAATCTTTTCTTTTTAATTTGTATTTATTAGCATTTTAGCGCAATTACAAAGTATTAAAATATTTATCTTTGTAACAATTTAAAAAATACTACAGAAATTTAAAGTTTATTCTTAACTTTATTTTCCGTAAAACTTCATGGCTCATTTGATCGTAAACAGGCAGTAAAATTATAAAATTTGAGAGTGACATTTCATTTATGGAATAATATTAGTAGTTTAATGATAATCATTTTAAATCTCAAAGCGTTTTTTGGAAAAGCTTTTGGATAAGCACAGAGGCTTTTTGGACTGAAACCATACAAATCAGAAATATATTGGAAAGAGATTCTGGCTATAAATGTTTTTAAGTTTTCGATTACACAATTCAGATTCTTGGTAACATTGGAACTAAAATTTTTGGGGATGTAAGTAGATACCAAACCCATTTTTTTGTAGAGATCGAAGGTGCTAATTTTCTTGCCGACTTCACAATGAAATGTGTATGTGTTAATAGATATAATTACAATTATAATATTTTTTGCAAAATTAAAGGCTTAATTTAAAGTGTATACCGTACGCTCTGCAAAAAATGAAGTTCATTAAAATTGTTTGCATTCAAAATTCGAATTTATTTCTTATGTTCAAGATCACGACATGAAAAAACTGTTTGTTTATTCACCGCAAAACAACTAGCGAGTTGCGAACAGGCTTTAGAGATAATGTACTGTAATGACGAATCAATGAATGGACATTGATATGACAATTTATCTTGTAAACAACGAGTGTAAAACATTTATCATCTAATTGTCTGAGAATTTCATCAAAATGTGTAAAACTCAAAAATTTTGATTTGCAATTTGAACAAGCAATAAAGGTGCTTTGCTGACGTTTAACCTGAGGCTGCTAAGCCTCTTGCTTGAGTTCATAATCTTATCCAAGTACTCGTATAACCACGGTTACAGCGGGGAACTAAGTTATGGTGTAAGGAAGAAGAAAGTTAGTGGTACTATTTCGTACGAGTCACAATAGCTATTAAAATTTTTTTTAATAAAAGTATCTTCACTCCCATATACCCGAAGAGGTAGGCAGAGGCACAACTAGGGTACCTACCCACGACTATCCGAAGATACTAAGTTCCACAGTGTGATAATTGGCAAGCCTATCGCCTACCGGGCACATATCCTATTCTGAGCAACTTTCTTTTTATAAAGACATTGGAAAAATCCAATTTTCTTTTTCGTGCCCGATCCAGGATTCGAAACCGGGACCTTATGTATCAAGTCCAACAACTCAACCACTAGACAACAGAGGCGATTAGTAGTTATTACTTAATGAAACCTTAGTGTCTCTGCAAGTCAACTAATATACGCCTTGATGAGTTAATGGGATGATTCAGCTGGTTATGTTCCTAAAAAACCCAGAACTAATACAGAAAACTAAAAAATAAGCTTCTAACCACGCGGGTAAAGCTCCGGACTTTAACTATAATCAATGTCACAATAAATCATTATGTTATTCCCCGTTATATTTATAAGTTTCTCTGATCATGTACTGATTTATACTCCCGCTAAGTCCTAACTCACCCAGTGACGTATCGTAGACGGTTTTCGTAAACGTTTTTTTGATCATACACACCACACTCTCTGTATAACCCAGTTTGATTTAGTATCAAAATATGTGTAAAAAGAATCAACGAAATAATTTAACTGTGTGTGCAAATAAAACGGATTTTGTTGTATATTTTAAATTGTGTCGAAATGATTTTATAATATGTAAAAAATGATCATATATTTAATCGCTGAAGCTTTGAACATAATGTAGAGCTAGCTGATATCGAATCATAAACATTTGAATATATGCAAATATTTTTCCGTAACTAGGAAAAAGCACGTTCAGACTACTAGGCGATAAAAAAATAATATGTAGCTTGCGAGAGCTTTATTCTATGGAAATATAACAAAATCTCGAAAAACAAAGGTTTATTTCCAACTCTGCCATATGTTCGTTGGATTATTATTTAAAGATACCACTATATCTTTAGATAAAACATAGAATTATTTTAAAGACAATTCGTGAGTAGAATTTTTGAAATTCTAGTATATACTCTGTGGTCTACCGGTCAAGGTGTTGGACTTGACTTCATGAGGTGCCGATATCGATTCCCAGGACTGGCAAAAAAAGAAAACGTGGTTTTTCCAATTTTATGATAAAAAACATGTTGCTAGGGATTGGATATGTCCCCGGTTGGCGATAGGCTTGCCATCTATCAGACTGTGGGACTTAATGTCTTCGGCTAGTGCCCTGCTTGTGCTTCTGCCTACCTTTTCGGGTACATGGGCGTGAAGATACTTAGTATATACTCATATAAATAAAATGTTTTGTAATTTTCTGATCACGTAGTTATTGATGTTCTCTTTATGAACACAGTGAAGTGTTTTAGATAGTTTTTGTCGACTTTTTCCATGATCATTCTTGCCACACCTTCCGTATGTAAAGAATAATAATAATAATTCCTGCCTTTATAACATCAGTTCTTGCCGTTGACCTGTTCCAGTTCGGAGGATAAGGTAGTCGGTAAACTTATTTTTATTCGAGGCTTAACATCCCCGCCTCAGGTTGGCAGCGCAAAATTACCACCTTGGGTGTCTCTAGGCGTCGTGAATTTCTTACCACCAGGAATATCTTTCCAATATCATAAAAATACATAAAAATATTTTGTTGGTATGAAGCTATGGGAAATCCTTGCTCCTATTTAAGGCATTGTCATAAGAATCAAACAAATATACAAGCTAACAGTTCACCGCGGTTTCGCTTGTAATAAACTGAGAAGTAAGCTATCCCATTTTTCAAATTAGGTCAATTTGCACGTTGTGTGAAAATTTGAATAAAATCAATCGATTTTAATTAAATAAGTACTTTTGGAATCTATTGTGGACAAACAACGTGACGCGTAATTTGTTTAAATTATAATATAACATATTGTAATAAGACATAATACTGTGTAACATCTCCAACCATGTGCTGGTTTATAGTTAGGTTGGGTCCTATTTCATAGAGTGACGTATTGTTAATGTTTCTTGTAAACATTTTATGTGATCGCATACACCACAACGTTTCCTGTTTAAACGAGATTGTTGTACAGTTAAAAGAAATAGAACTATTAGACAAGTAAGAATAAAAATTGACAAGAGGGTTCCGTAAGTTTTTAGTAAACTGAGGAAATTTTTTTCAAAAATATACTAAAAGCTTGAATTTAAATTTTATGCACTCCATGTTAATGAATATTTTGAAATTTTTTGCTCTGGTCCTTGCATAAAGCGTGAATGGATGGCTAACGCTAATTCTTTTTTCGTTGAGTTGGTTACTGTCAGGAGGAAAAAAATAAAAATTCAATTAATTGTTAGGACAGGATAACGCGTGTCGGCTAGGCTAGTAAATAATAATTTTAACATTTGATACATTATTGTAATAATTGCAAATGTATTATAACGGTTGAACTGATTTGTCTTGCTATCAAAAGTAATTTTTGGAATGATCAAGATAGTTTATTTGAAGAAAATGTCAGAGGGAAAGAAAGTGGCAGATAATTAAAAGTGTAAGGTTAACTAAGTGTCATAATTAAAATATTGGTCTGGGTGTCCTGCGTATTATAGAGTATAGGCCCGTCTTCTTTCCTGACCAATGATTTTAAAGAGGCGAGAAAAGGTTAAATGGGTGATTACCAACAAAACCACTGCTGGTAAAGTGCTGTGCTTCAACATTTCTAACTAGGGGTCAACCGTTTTACCTATTCCATTGCCATGATGATAGTGTCATGTTCCGGTCTAGAGAGTAGAGTATCCAGTAGACTTGTACAATTGGCCTAAAACCTCGGCCACAAGACAGCGACGCACTTGTATTTTAACCTCTGGTATGCCGCGACTATAACGCGGCAGTATAACTGAATTGCGCGGATCCGCGTTCCGGCGTGCAAACGATTAATCAGGACAGCCTTTTGCTTCTTAGCTACCTTATCATGTAAAAAAACCGTGTCACTAAATATTCGACATACACCCAGATAGGTAAATATATCGCCCGTTTTACAAAAGATCTACGGAACTCCAAAACGGAAGTGCTATCTGCCAAGATGAATTAAGTCGACGAGAAAAACAAGTGACGTACTCAAAATGTTTTATGTAATTGAAATCAGCTTCCACATAAACATTGATAGTTGTGTATAAGGTGTTTCATAATATGTAATTCATTCTCTCAAAATAATTTCCACTAGATGGTAAGGTTTGGTATAGTTAGCAAGCGAAATATCTGGCAAGGCAATAGTTTCAAAGTACGTTGAGACTGTCAAATATTTCGTTTACTAACTGTATTACTGATTAACTCAACCTAGCTTTTCAGTAGCGTTTTATCATATTCTATGCTTGCAAACGAGGCCCAAGGTCATGAATAGCTATTACTAGAACTACTGCAGTACTACAGAATACATTACCATCAGGAGAGCCTATTGCTACTTCGCTATATAGTAGCAACTATATTCGTTTGTTGTATGCAGGTGTAAATTTTAACAGCACCGTGCCAAATTACAACCTGGTATTCACGCTTTGTTTTTGGAATGCAAATGAGCAGACAAATATTCGGTTGTAATACTGTATCTGTAAGAAAGATTTGGAAAATGGAATGGAACCATTGTGAAATGCTGTGTTGCCAACCCGCACTTAAAGAGTAGAAAAATGCTTTCAGAGACAAAAAACGTGTCAAAATCGATTTTTTAATGTATTACCAAAGTACCGTAAATGATTTCACCACCATGCTAACATATCGGTACATCCCATCGCAACACATAGTAAACTCGGACCAACATTTTATTATGCAATATTTCTGAAAGTCATGCAAATTTACCAAATGTTTAATATCTCGAAAAATTTGGTGTTTTTATTTTCAATAAGTAGGACAAAATTTAAACCCGGCCGAATGGTAGTTTCTCAACATTACTTTCCACCAGATGACTTGAGGCTGGAGGTAGTAGATTGGAGTATTAGCAGCTCACCTGAACTGGCACCGATGTCTTATTCCTATCGCTGTAACATCAGTGTACGCCATTGAGTCGTTCTGTGATGAGTAGAGTAGCCGGTAGATTGCCCAAATACCCCATCATCCGATTATACGATGAGATACTACAGAATATAGGTCGGAAGCAATGCAAACGTAACATCTAAGCTGTTTTTTCAGGAGATCGGATTGCCTGTTCAACATTATATAACATAACATTACTAATTGTTACAAAAATTAAAAGTTTCATAATGTTTTTTTTTATGACAATGTACACGCCTGATGGTAGCTGCTTGTTCATATACATCTGTAACAGAATCAGTTTTCGACTTGGGCTGGAATTCACCGTCGAATTTAAGCACCATTCACTGCTAAACTCGGCTCACGCGCTAAGCTGCGTTTAGAACGGCAGTTGGCATTTCACCTAGGTAAATAGAACTTGGTTTAATCAAAACTGAGCTTAAATACTAAACGGCCGACTTAACTCGCTGTCAATTATCAAGAGTGCAAAAAATTTGTCAATTTAATTGTGACAATAAATTTAGTTAATTCTTATATTTTAATATTGAACTATTTTGCGTGATAAGTACCTACTTATTATGATATATGATATAGATATGAAAATTGCCCATAAAGAAGATGATGACCGATAGTTGAACTCGTTTGTGATTAATTTAATTTTACTTAACTCGGCTTCAATATGATCTATGAAAACAGTTTTTAAGCGCCTTTTGAACGATCCCATGACATAAATCTAAAAGATCGTTACTCACATAAATTGTAGTTTGTTGCTATTCTAATCATCTAAGTTTATTGCATCTGTGGTCTAGCGGTCCAAATGTTGGACTTGACTTCATGAGGTCCTGTGTCGAGCGACGGAAAAGAAAATGAGTTTTTTCCAATTTTCTAATAAAAAAGGGTTGTTCGGGATGGGCCCGGCTGGCAATAGGCTTGTCATCTATCACATTGTGGAACTTAGTGTCTTCGGTTGGTCGTGGGTGCCCTAGTTGTGCCTTTGCCTATCTCTTCAGAGATATGGGCGTGAAGATACGTTTAAATTTCAAGACTTTTAAGATTCAAGACTGTTTACCAGAAACTTATTTTATTTTGAGGCATACTTTTAAATAGAATAAAAAATAAAAATTAAACGCTCAGCTAAATTTCTATTATCTCAACTTTACGAAAAGAAATAAAACATTATAACCTTAAATCTAAAATACAAACAGAACAGTTGAATTATAATTGATGAATTTCTACTGAAATATTTTAGTTTAAAAGAGACTTTAATTTAACGAAGTATTAAAAACTAGGCAGCAAAAAGGCCGACTAAAAGATCAACTTGATCTCAACTGGCCTCCCATTGTAATGTAGGCAATGAAATGCAATTAGGCCAGTGCTCATGTAACTTCTGCATTGTAATATTGCCATCGTTGTGAGCTCAGCATACTAATTGAAGCTACTTTTCCACTTCCTTATTGGGGAAGTAATAATTTAATTAGTGTATTCAATATCATAGATGTCAAAGCGGTTTCGGTCTGGAAAAGGATGTACGGATCAAATGATTTTGCTCCACAACATCACAAAAAGCGTCTGACTGTGGGCCAGAAGGTTTTTTTTGCTTTTGTGGATATCGAAAAAGCGTTTGATAGGGTTGTACGTAAGGAACTTTGGGATATTTTACCAGATTTTGAGATAGACGGGACCCTGCAATGCAATGCTTAGATTATAAAGCATGTGTGTGGGTGGATGGCAACACATAGCCTTGGTTTGATGTTAACATTGGCGTCAAGCAGGGTTGTGTGTTGTCAGTGCGATTGTTTATCTTGTGTTTGGGCAAATGTCTTCAACGGTTAAAATCATTGAACGTGGGAATGCGTATGAGTGAAAAAGTGGTTAACTGCCTGCCTTATGCTGATTATGCTATACTTTTGGGCTCTACACTATCTGAGCTGCAAACACTGGTCACAGTTATGGAAAGAGATTGTAAAGAAAGGGGCTTACATTTGAATGCGGTGAAAACCAAAATAATGGTGTTAGAAAGAGACGTAGCCAGAACCGATGTAACAGTTTTAGTTGATGATGTAATGTTGGAGCAAGTGAATTAAATTGTATATCTTGGTTGTGCTTTTAGCAGGGATGGAAAGTACACCGCGGATGTGGAAAGGAGAGTGTGTGCAGGGAATGGAGCTGGGTAAATTATTTGAAAGCGAGGTTTTGACTCAAAACGCTAGACTTGCTTTGCACAATTCACTAACTTTCTCAATGTCATTGTATGGAAGCGAATGTTGGGTATGTCAAAAAACGCATGAAAGTAGGATATATGCGTTAGAAATTATAGCGCTAAGGAAAATCTGTGGTGTAAAGCTTGCTGACCGCATTCGTAACAGTGAAATTCGAGAAAGAGTGGGTGAAAGGTGTTAAAATCAGAATGGGTATGTTCCGCTGGTTTAGTGTGGAAAGAATAACAGATGAAATATCGATAAAGCAGATATACAATGCCAATGTGGATGGATGTAGGTACCCGGAGACACCAAGGTTGACATTCCACGATCAGATCGCTCGGATATTATTTGGTGATGGTGTCAAAAGTCTCTGGAACCGGCGTGTTTATCTGAAAAGGGTAAAGATGGTAAAGGAAGCCAGACAGATTTTTCAGGATCGTGAAGTTTAGCAATCGATATTCTCTGCCTAGCTCGTAAGGGACTAGGCGTGAAGATATGTATGAACAATATCAAGTGTTCTTTTACTGAGGTATATGAAAGCACAGCTAAAACTAACTAAGCCTGGAAATATTTGTATATAAAAAATATTTTACTAATACATATTCCAAAAGCTTTGAACCCTTTTTTTCGTTACTCGGAAATTGATGACAGTTCACCTGCACACTAAACTTATTTTAAGTTATCGTTAACTTTTGATAGCGACAAACACATTTAGTTTTGTCAGATTACAAATAAGCTGCATTTCTATGAACGTTTTCTGCGCCTTACTTTTATAAGAAGTCGTATGAATTATGTTCTAAATAATTTATCACGTCTAAAATATTTTAAAAGGTAAAAAATATTTTACCTTTAGTCTAAAATATTTTAAAAAGCATACAAATAAGTTTAGACTATATCCTACTTTCCGAAACGCCAATCAATTTTAATCTTAGAAATATATACTTGTATCAGAAAATAGAAGAAAAGGTGCAAGTATAGGTAGCATTGTAATACCCTCATTGGTATTAATTTAGTTAATTTAATATTTAGAAACGTTATATACATGAAGTATTATATAAAAAGACAGGAATTTTGTTAAATTTACAGTATATGGCTCATTTAAGAAGTATCCATGGCAAAGGCGGACAACAACAGCAAAATATTACGTAGAGTTTAGTAAAAAAAAAAGTAAATAACAATTACATTAATTATAAAAAAGAAATTGCACTTTTACATCTCAGGTTAGATTTTTTGATTTTAGATTACTTAGTAGTTAGTATTTATTTCGAAGATATTTACAGTGTTTAAAAATTTCGTATTACGTAATGAAAGAGTACTGTGATGTAATCATAAAGTAACGTGTCTTCACGCCCATATCCCGACGGGGTAGGCAGAGGTACAACCTAGGCACCCACGACTAGCCGAAGACACTAAGTCCCACATTGTGATAGGTGGCAAGCCTTTCGCCAACCAGGCGCATATCCAATCCCGCACTACATCATTTTTAATAGAAAATTAAAAATACACATTTTGTAAAATTTTACTAGCATTTTGCTTTATAAAAATGCTACCAATTATTTTCTGGCTTGGCGACACCCATTTTACAATTTGTCTCATATCTAAACTGCATTTATTACTTACACATTAGAGAAAGTTGCATAACACATTATGTAAGACGAGTTAGCAGTTTAACATAGTTCGAAAAATAAAAATAAAATACTAAAGTAGGTGCTATTATTCTTTATATAATAATATAATAAAGCGATTCAAAATGCATTAATAATATTTATGAACAATTGCATTGTAAAAGCAATGTTAGTTCATAATGCACGTCTCATGATTCGTCTTATTAAAAAAAGCACTGTTTTTATATTAAAAGTAGCAATTCCAACTAAAAATATTGGTTTTGGTTCAGAAGATGCCCTGCAGAGAGCCTTGCTACCTCTGACCCTGAGATAAATGCGGATGTCAGTTGTGATGTTCAGACATCATGGTTAATCTGCTTTTAGATCAAAAAACAAACATTAATGTCGAAACAAAAACTCAATTTCGGATTATAAATGTTTGCGTTTTACAAAGAACAATCAACGAGATTATTCAGCAATCCCGAAGTCTTACAAGAAACGTCGAGTAAGGGCTGACTAATTAATTATTTAATGCGTTTAAAATAGCCTTTGATCTTGTGCCGAAAATAACTCAAAAGGAACAGTGACCTGAAAACAAAAATAAGAATTTCTATAAGAAGCTAGGAAGTTCATTTTCTTTGCTGCTTTGAGCGTTCATTTTGTGAAAGACGTTTTCGACTTGAGTAAATTTAGTAAAGTTAACTTTTACACTCTTGTATACTTACGAAGAAAAATGTTTAGAGTAAGATTGATTTCAAGCTAGTATATATTTCTTATCTTCGCCTTAACTGCAAATATGGGTTTCAATTTGGCTACAATTTATAGTATTTATTTAGTTTGCTTGTAGGCAAAAAAATACTTAGCGTAGAAAAACCAGTATAGCTTTTTGAAATTGCCTTGAAAAAATTTATCGCCTCTGTGGTGTAGCGGTCCGGGTGTTGGACTTGACTGCATGAGGTCCCGGGTTGGATTCCCGGGTCGGCCACACAAAGAAAATTGGATTTTTCCAATTTTCTAATAAAAAAAAATGTTGGTCGGAATTGGAAATGTGCCCGGTTGGCGATAGGTTTGCCACCTATCACATTGTGGGACTTAGTGTCTTCGGCTAGTCGTGGGTGCCTTGGTTGTACCTCTGGCTACCTCTTCGGGGATATGGGCGTAAAGATACTTTTTTTTTGAAATTGGAGATTCTGGGGATTATAATTATTAGCTGTAGATTTTGTAAATAATTATTGCAGTACAGTCACCACAAAGTATATACGTCTGATAGTTAAAACACGTTACAGCTTACGACATACAACATACATATTTTTATAGTTAATTATGCCAAGAATATAAAACACGAAAACACAGATTCACAACACGTACTTCCGCTGGCTATTATTTCGATAATCGTAGAACAAAACGTCCCTCGTTTTAGAGAAAACAATCAACTTAAGACGTTAATTACGAGTAAAACAAAGAAAAAATATTTTTATCATTGATTACGCTAGCATTGTCGCAACTTCTGCAAATCACTGCGCTGACGCGAAGTTCACCGCATTCGAGAAATTCCTTACGAAACCAAATATGTGAAGGTCAATTAGTGAAGATACTCACGACAGAAGACAATCAAGTATAAAGGTGTTAGTGGCTGTTAGTACTGGCTTCGTGCTAACATCCCACTCACCAACACATGTCGAAATAATTCATAGCAATATCAATATACATAGAAAACGTTAATGTCAGAGCGCGTGCAACGGACGCAGCACGAGCAGCGTATGCCAATAGGCACGACAATGAAACACGACTCTCGTGACGCAAGCGGAACATCCTGACCGCAGTCTCAGCCGCGACGGCCGTCACAGTTCCGCTTGTCCAACGTTCGACTAAACAAGTTACACCTACCTTTGGTCTTCGCTTTGCTCCTGAGCCCGGGGGCATTCCTGCCTCGGCCTGAGGACAGGCGTCAGCCCCCATTTCTCTACCAACTCTATGCGAGCAATGGTGGCTGCTCGACTTCAATATGTCATGTGGTCGCAGGCGGGAGGGCGGTGCGCGGTGCCGGTGGCGGCGCTCGCGGCCGCCGCCACCTTACTCGCGCGCCATGCCGCGCGCGCGTGTGCCTGCCGCGGCTGCTACGTCCGCCGCCCGCCCTCCCGGTCCCCGGCGACTTCGCGCATCACAGCGCGCGGCACGACCGCATCGCTCTCACTGCGGCACGCCGTTGGTACGAGCTCTTCGGATGCGCGCTCGTTGCCGATGTTATAATTTTATCGTCCGAATGTCCTTAAATGTATGATATAAATCGGATATGTATAGGCAGCCGTCGGGCGGAGTCCTTACGTAATGCGTGCGGGCGCGTGCGGCGGCGCCTCACCGGACGCGGCGAGTCGCGTACATGATACGGAGCCGCGTGACGGTCGGTCGGCTCGAGCGGGCGCGTGAGGTGCCGTGGCGCGGCCGTGGTAGACTGAGAGCGGCGCGCGTGCGTCCCGCCCCTCGCCTCGTCCCGCACGCGTATCGACACCGCGTGCCGACCACTGCACCGCGCCCGCCCGTCCCGCGCCGCACGCTGCCGCACGCCGCTGCACGCAACCCTGGAGGACCACGGCGTTCCGAGTAAAACATTCGCTTTTCTTACCCTTGTTTTCTCCGCCGTATTTACTTTTGCTCGTTCCCGACGAGGCGAACCTTGAAAATAAGATGCGTGACCCACTGCGGCAATCGTTAAGTCGCGATAGATCGATGATTACAGATGAAATGTTCGAGATGTGTAAGAGAATACATAAATACATTAAATATATTACATAGCTGTGGGTCGCTAGGTAGAGGAAGACGTCAAGAGGCCGGGCGGCGTGGACGGCATGGAGGCATGGCCGCGAGTGGCGCCTGCAACGCGGATGCAATGCACCGCACACTGCCAAGCCCAACCAACCTCAAGGAAGAAAGCCCGCAAATGCAGCTCGTGAGCCAAATTGTTGATCTGATAACGCGTTAACGACCTTCAACTTATCAATTTCTATCACTTAGCCGGTTTTTTACGATCATATATTTACGATAAAATACGGAATTTTAACCTTCATAAATGCATCGATGTTGCGAATGACAATAAAATTACATAACATTTAGCATTTTGACCCGGAGACCTTTCATGTTATTTCAAAATTAATAAATCATAATTTCGTACCGTAACAATTTTTACATATGAGTATTTTGTTGATGCACTTTCTATAAACAGAATACCGCAACACCTGTAACGAATCAGGCTCTATGCGGTTACTAATATAAAAATATTTAACCTTTGCCGTGGAAATAGGATTGGTTTCGAGTGACAAACGAAGTCTTACGTGGACACACTATGAATACTTGTGATCTTATTTAACACTTCATTCATGGACTGTTTATGCAGCAAATTTAAGAATTTTTACTTTATAAGCTTTTTATTCGACTACAAAATTAGGAAATCCATTGATACTTTAATTGTTAGTGTTCTTTTATACAGGTAATCTGTTAGCAGTGACCAATTTTGAAAAAATATCAAAGCAAATTTAAAAATCATGACATGATTTCCTAGTATTAAGATTTGGATTCAAATGTTTATAGTTTGAGGTTAAAAAACTTTTTATTACATTTTTAAAACTTGGAATGAATTTGCTTCGTTATAGCTTTTTGCACATTTATCTTTATTAATGTTTTTTTAATGATATTGGAAGGCAAACAAGCAGACGGATTTCCCGATGGTAAGAAATTCACACCATCTAGAGACATGAAAGGTGATGCAACAAAATGGTGCGTTACCAACCTGAGGCCGGGATGTTAGGCCTTGATCAAAATTAAGTTTACCCGGCTACCTTTCCCTCTAAACCGGAACACGTCATGACGTTATGGCGGCAGGAATAGGTAAGGCCTGAAACTCTACCACCTAGTCAGATGTCACGGTGTAAGTGAAGGTAAGCCTATGCTCGCCTTTTACGAGCTGCCTGGCAGGAAGGCAGATGGTCTATTCTGCAAAGAAGCCCGGACCAACACGGGGTACAACAAATGTAACATTTTGCTTTGATTATTGTATACATATTGTTTGATTTTTTTACCGTATCTTCTCAGTGTGTGACTGATTTCCGATCCAGTGGTAGAATTTAGACGCGTCACACCTGCTCATCGATAAAGAGATAGATAATTTAAAAAAATCATCAGATTATCTATTGAACAGTTTTTGTTTATATGAAAAAGATTTATACAACAATTCAGACAAAAACAAATATTTAATTGTTACTAGGAGAAAAGTCTAAAAGGCCTTCGTTTGTGTTGTAGTTTTATAATCGTAAACTCTAAACTCGCTTACTTAGCTAGTACCAATACTCTTTTCTACGGTTTTCCGGCCAGGAAGGTAGGATGGCCAATAAACTAAGTTAGTTATGCAAGAGACTGAACACCCAAGAACACGTTGGCAACTCACCAAATTTTAAATTTACATTTTATTGTCGTCTCATGACTCTTAAGGCAATGGGTAATTCTCACAATTCGAATTCTCTTCCAATGGTATACCTTAATTAAACCAAATTAAACATAGAAAACATGTCTTCTTCTCTATTTTACTATAATTAAACTAATGTCAGTAAAAAGTAGTTTTTATATTGTCAAGATGCAATTTATTTGAAAACTTGCAATTAGACCTCATTTCTGTTGAACACTACAAAATATTTATTCTGCGTATTTTACGTTTCAGTTCCATAAAATTTATTACCTCCGTCAATCTCTTTGTGTATTATTTACGTAACCGTTTACCGATTTGACTTTTGACAGTGTGATTTGTGCCTAAATTAATAATCGTGTTTACAAACAAAGAAATTGATTAATTATTTGAATAAATTACATTCACCCCGATTCTGTTTTGAAGTTATTAATAAGCAGTAATTACGATGGTATCATTTTTATAAATAAAGTTCGAGGTCGAGGTTATTTTCGTTGTTTGTTATGCTATTTGGTATTGGGGGAATGTAGAATTCTTATCCTGGAATCAGTCATTCTGTCATTTAGCTTCAAGTAAATAGTTTATTTATAACATATGTATTTGTAACAAAGTAGTTATATGTAACTAAATTCTACCAGTCTATTATAATTGATTGTGGGGTGTAAACATTTTGTTACAATGACCAATATCCATATAAAATATTAATGTGTATTTTTCTACATGTTTTAACATCAGCTTCATTACAAACGAAAATAATATTTTTTTAAGTTTTATCTTAAACATTAGGAAAAACGAAATAGTGTAACTGTACAGACTTCTTTCGTATTAAAGTTAGTTCACTCAAAATTTTTAAATACTCTTTTGTGTGATTCATATAACAGATACTAATCTTTTTTGAGTTCTCTTGTAAGCTTATATTAGAGATAGGTACAGATTTTGCTATTTTTGTGTTGTGTTCATTACCTATTATCACAAAGGAAACAGGTCAAATTGCAGGAAAAATTAGAGAAACATTAGGCATTGCATCCATACATACTATTAGTTGTTCTTAATGTCAAGCGATATGAAGTTCGTCGGGTCGGGTAGTAGTTTATAACGGAGTATATTTTTTCTGTACAGTGTAAATTTTCTCCGGTCAAATATCATTCACAATTGTCAGTTATCAATTATTGAAGATTTGAATCACCAGACCCTAATTAATTAAACGAAAACTTCACTTAGCCTTTTCTATTACGAAATTATTTTGAAATTGCTTCCATACTTGATTAATATAAGTAACAGAATAAAACTAGCAACTAATAAAGTTAGTATAGATAAAATTGTCGTAGGCAGTACTACAACTTAAAAACCGTAGCATGATTTATAATGCCATAGCAGGATCTACAATTTCGTAGCACGCATGTCTACGTTCACACAATGCTTGCATTCAGCTTTGGTAAATGATTTCCACGACATTTTACATATTGCAAGTTAGCTCGCAAAGGAAATACATTTACAAAAAAGACTTCGAAAAATAATAATTGTGATTTTTTACTTATTTATTGTACGTAAATTAAAACCATATGTGTAAGTAATATACATATAAAAATTATGTGGAAGTATTTAATAATATAAACTAATGCCATCCAATAATCAATATACGATTAACTGGTTAAAATAACTCAACTTATGTTAACTGGTTAAAAATATAATCGTATTTAAGACTGTAAATGTTAATTGGAATATTAATCATAATAAAACATTTAACGTTTGTATTATTTTCATGTACGATTTTATATAACACAAGTAATATATTTTTAAGTCATTTCAATTTTTTTTCTTCCAACACAATTCTGCACTCCTACAATTATCTCTACTCTGATTGAGTGAGAAAGTCTGAAAGAAAGCTGTATGAAATCAAGTCATCCATTGTACAATGTAATGAATACTAATAATACTAAGAAAAGGATTTGCTTGTAAAATGTTGAAACAAAGTTTACAGGTTCAAGTCCTATCTGGGGCGAAATTAAAATTTATAGAAATTCAAATAAATACTAAAAACTTCATACATCAGTATCCCGTAAGTATATGACATAGTCTGACTTATTTATGCTTATAAAAAAATTGTAGAAGAGTGGATTTAGTAGGCGCAATTGAATAAAATGGGTAGCATAGCACTTTTTACAATTTCCGTCTGTCTGTTTGTCAGTAACTCTAACAAATAATCTACGAAATAACGAAAATAACGAAATACGATAGCTTGGTATTCTACGTTCCGAGGAAGGTTAACTAGTTACGGGAAAAAGGTTACTTTTTATCTCGTTTATTTATTCCCATGGCTAAGCGGTAAAAGTCAAAGTATAAATTTGACTGTAAATAATTACCAGGTAGTCCGATTTCATTTATTATTTTTTTGTTTGGCACATGCTGACCTGACAGACGTTGTTCTGACCTATTTATAAATATTGATTTTTTTATATGAACCTTCTGACAACGACTTACACAACCTTTTATTGTGTTTTATTAAATTATAAGTATAAAGTGACTGAACTACTTGAAATAAAAAAGATCGGACTTTGTAGTAAGTAATGAAGGCGAAAATTTGTCGAGATTTTACGATTTAAATCGATTCTCTGATTCAAATCATTTCTGATAGTCGCAAACGAAGTTGAAGTAAGAGCTAGTTTAATTCTCAGTCTCCCACAACCTAAATATCTATCTCTTTTTGGTGTCGCCTTATCGTGTTTTAAGTCACACCGATGGTAAACAAGTTTTCACTTTAAACATAAAGTTACCAACGTGTAACGTTCATGAAATGTAATAGTAATTTAAGTGAAAGCATACGTCAAAGTGCTTTAGGCATTCGCCACTCAAAGTCCGACGTGACGTTTCGCCAATGCTTTTAGGTTTCATGACGGGATAACCGACAAGCCTATTGACGAACCAGACGTGTGTCCAACATACCAAGTACAGAGTTGTTCAGATAAATGGAAATTGTATTGAGGTTGTTCGATTTTATTACAGCTAAAACTTGATGAATAAAATAACTTGTAGAAATATTCGACATTAAATTAAATTATTTTTAATACATAGAATAACCACAAAAAATCCTGAGAAGAATCGAGAAATTTATAAATTAAAATAATGGTTTATCTTCATTTGTACAGATGTCAAATAATCCTATAAATATTATAAATGCGAAAGTTTGTAAGTATGGATGTATGGATGTTTGTTACTCTTTCACGCTCGAATGGCTGAACGGATTTGTCTAAAATTTGGAAGACAGATAGATTGTGACCTGGATTAACATATAGGCTATTTTTAATCCCGATCGCACACCGGGTTTCTGTGAAAACGCGGGCGAAGCCGCAGATAGCAGCTACTTTGTTATAAATTCCAATGACAAAAACAAAAAATGGGAGTCGTCATCAGAATCTAAAAAGTTTTGTGTCTCTCCTGATGGTAAGAAACAATCATGGAACTGATACCGTAGATGTTAGGTATAGTGTGTCTATCTACCGGTCACTCTACTCCCAGACCGGAATATGATACTATCATTATGCTGCAGGAATAGAAAAGGCGGTCTTACCTGGTCAAGCTGCTTTTACCGTTTTATCAAGAATATACTTCACTACTTTGGAGTCTATAAATTAGTATAAATTCTATAGTATATTACGTTCACAAATATGTGTCCAAAATGGTGGTTGAATATAAGTTTATGTCCGACCTAGATTTAGTCTACGAGTCCTAGTGTATGCGATAGGATGTGAGCAGGGATATCTGCAGATTAGAAACTGTATTTAGCGACAAACTCTTGTACTGATTTTTACTTAACAGAAACCGATTTTCCCATTTTCATAACATTTCACTTAATCCCGACCTCTTAAACTCTTAAGAATGCCGTCGGTAAGCTTTGTATTTTATGCTGTAAGGTTTCCGGGGCGCGCTTAATTTTAAGACATTTATTATACTTACGTGCCCCATTTAACGATGGCCTTAACTTTTACACAATTTTAATATATTAAGCGAAACTAAGAACTGGCTTTGAATTTGACACGTACTGCCTTACATTTATTTATGTGTTTTTTTAAACATTTGAATTTATTAAATTTTATTTAAAACTATACGATTTGACATGAATGTTATTAATTATTATTTTGACATTATGTGCTTAATATTATTTCTTTGACGTTGATCGCTGGCATGTAATTGTTTCTAATATTGTTATTTAATCTAATTTAAATGAAATAATTTGTGGGATAATTTAATTTTTGTTTGTATGCCAATAATAGGTTAGCACTATGTATAGAATGTAAGACCTTAGATGTACACTACTAAAGGCAAACAAATAAACAAACAAAATAAAATAATTTAGACGCCTGTTTGATTATACATTGTCTAAAACTGACATCAAATTCATAACATGCTCCAAGTGGCCGACGTGGCAGCATGCTATTGGTCGAGAATTCAAATTTGGAAAGTGTTTAGTAATATATGTGCTCAACGGGTGTGTCAATTATTTTTCAGTAAAACCTACCCGTTTTTTTAAACTCTTGTTTTATTTTATACCTTTTTATTAGAAACAGTATTTTACGAAAGGGGTCATTTATATTTTCGAGGTCAGTAATTTAACCTGTGACCTGTGAAAACATATAAAATTTCATTAATTTCTTATGATTTACAGTGGAGTAAACATATATAACTCACAACAAAACGATGCGTCAAACGAAAACTACAAACGATGGCTTTATGACTTAATATCCAGAAAGTAAATAATATATTTACTATGGGATTAGAACAACCCGTGTAATTTGTCTAGACACTTCTTGCGATTGTAAAATGGTTAGCTGTGATTTAAAAATGGAAGGCAGTTATTAACATAAACAAATTATTTCAAACATACTTCGAATAAAAGGTTGACGTAAGTCAATATCAACATTGTACTATTAATCCAGTTTCGGTTTATAAATACAATATCATAAGTGGTTTAAACGTAATAAATGGCTATTCTCGAATCGATTTGGCATCTACCATTATAATTGTAAGCAATTAAAATTAGAGGAACCTCATGTTAATAACGCATATCATAATGACCCTCTTATCCTGAAATTACTGCGAAGATAGATATCACACTATTTTTATTTATAATTTATAAACGTACTTTTATGAATTTAATTAGTCTTAATTTATATTAAATAAAACAAAGAAATTACATTAGTACAGCACTTCTATGTCTTTGAATTCAGATTCTTTGCTGGAAATTATATTACCCTTCTTCGGAAGTCTAGTAAAGTAGTATAATTAATAAATAGTAATATTTACTAACAGGTAAACTAATAAAACCTGTGATGTCATTAACACTTAACAATACTTGTAAAACTCCGTAATTGATAAAAACATATGGCGCTACTTTATGGTAAAACATACTTTACCAAAATAAAATTATCATACGTTTATGTTATAAGTATATGGTTCACAAAGAGTAGACTACATCTCCGCTTGTACAGATCCAACAAATATATAAATAATAATACTGAAATTGAATTTGCCATTGTGTTTTGTTGTGATAACTAATGCATTTAGAATTTTTAATTTTTGTTTTGATTCTGAATTAAAATAGCAAGCTTTGTAAATGTTAAGGCAGCTCAAAATTTAAAGAAATTTCTCGTAAGTTAAAGAAGAAAATAATGCAAGAGTAAAATATTTACCCTGTCGAGATTTTATCGACGTGATAATAAAAATCAGTCATTGAAGTTGAAAATTACTTTGATGCTGGCTGGTTCTTTTAAAATAGAAAACAACGGGGTGAGTTTCTTACACGAGACGGTGTGAGAGAGAAGGAGTATATTGGGCGGTATCGATCCAGCACCAGTCGTTGTGAGAGCCAGCATTCCCTACATTTCGACCAGGTACTTTCCGATTGCAAGAGTTTTATCTCTGAGTTTATCTAAGCATATATAGTACTAGCAGCCCGTCTCAGCTTCGCACAGGTGGACAAATTTCAATGTCATTATACGTATAAAACTTCTCCTTGAATCACTCTACCTATTAGAGATAAACTAAATCAAAATTCGTCGCTTAGTTTTAAAAACCTGTTCATACATAGGGACGGGAAGCAATTTTCGGTTTGGTTTATTTACGCAGTGATTGGAAGGCAAACCAGAAGGTAGACTTTCAGATGGTAAAAGACAACTATACACATCAAAAATGGTAATTGCGACTCTTTTCAAGTAGCTCTTGGTTTAGTTAAGTTTAGAAAGAACACACATGACAAAAACATATTTTGAATTGAATAAAAATATTTACTTCAAAATACAAAAAAAAAATGATTATCCTATTCTTCAAATCGACAGACAAAATGCAAAGTATTTTAAAAAGCAATTTTTGCCGACTAGGTAATGTAGTGAACATTTTTTTCATATGATTAAGATAGCAAATAAGCAGAAGATAGCAAATAAGATGTTAAGAGAAAGTGAGATCCGAGAAAATGTGGTATTGAAAGGAGTGTTTGTGTTAAAATGAGAAAGGGTAAGCTCCGCTTATTACGTCATGTGGAAATAATGACAGATGAAAGATTGACAAAGCAGTTATACAATCCGAAATGGATGGATGTAGGTAGCCGGGGAGACCAAGGTTAATATTCCACGATCAGCTAGCTCAGATCAAAAGTCTCCGAAACCGGCTTATTTGTATGAAAAGGGTAATGAATATAAAGGAAGCCAGACAAGTTTGTCAGTATCGTGAGGCTTGGCACTCTGCTTACTTCGTAAGGGACTTGGCGTGAAGATATGTATGTATGTTTTTATGTGTGTATTAAAAGAGTAATAAGAGAGTAAGACTCTCTAATAAAAATACTTAGAGATTATATTTTATACTATTTGATCAGGAAAATGCTGTTCTGGCGCGGCGTCGGAGGATAGGAGATCCTAGAAATATGCTGTTCAGAGTTTTAAATCATTTCCACTGATTTCTTTAATTTTTTTACGTCATAAGATAAAATACATGCAAGAAGAAACGTAGATGTTACTGGTGTGTAGTTGTCTTATTGCCAGCTCTCAGGGCTCCAATTCGGAACGTATCAATGGTTGGCACGGACATTGTGGTTTCAGAAATAAGGCGGTGGCGCCAATTCAAGCGAGCTTCTGAACAGCGACTAGTAACTAGCCTATGCAATTATGTAATAATCTAATGATCACCAATCATTACTTCCCGACATTGAAAGTAACATTGATTACAACAATGACGGTTCTTAAAGCTATAATACTAAAGTTTTAGAAACGGAAGGAAGTTTTTTTACGCTCTATAATTTTTAGAGCAGCTTGTCAAGATTTGGTTTGATAACTTTTTACGTCATCTTACGCGCCGAGCATAAATGAACTGCTGATTTCATTTTCTCAGACTAAAACAGTGCTTCAATATATCAACTTATTCCCGTTAGTAGACTCTCCATTTTCCTTTACAAGATTTTAATGTGACAAGATAGCGAACAAGCCCTCGGATCTCCTGTCAATAAAATCCCAACCGTGGCCTATAACTATAATAGGTGCTATTGGCGTGATGCTGTATTGTACCCAGGTGTACTTAGAGAGCAAAAGTAGCAGTGACCCTACCATATAGCCTGGAATACGACAGCGTTAAACGTAAAATAACATACGTGTGGACATCTGACCGGATAAGTTGTACAAAGCTCTACCACCAGTAGTCCTGTTGTGTAATATGGTCCATGTAACCTATGGTCGCTTTTCATAAGCAGGCAGATACGCAGATGGTCTATCCTAAATATGTGACCCTCACTACAAGGGCGAAAAGTTGTAGAATATATTACCATCTTCATATCTTAAGCTACCTGCCAAAGTATAAGAATAAAATATATATAAGAGGTAATGCGGATCGATAATCACTTATTGCGCGGCATGCAGTTTTAATTGATATTTCAAAAGATTATAGATAAATAAGTAAATAAAATATAAATAAAATTAAAACAATCTAGTCACTACATTCCGTTTTTAGCCGCCATCCTGCAGGTTAAAAGTACCATCATCAATTATTATCTATCTATCAAGTTGGATAAAGATAAGACAGAGTTTTGCATTTATATTACTAACGTGAAAATAACTTATGTAGTTTGACTTGAATATTTGATGATCATTTCACAAATAAATCAAAAGTTGAAATATATGTGGAAACATATTCAGGGCATACCACTGCTGTTGTAGATAAACATTACCACCAAGGCCCCGTGCAAGGAAGATTTGTTCAGGGTAGCGGAAATCAATGAATTCAGGTAGCGCAAGGCCATGAATTATAACGATCTGTGGCGAGGGGTCCATCCCTGACGCTGGACACAAATGTAATATTCTCTGTACTTAGATTCGAATATCGATTGTTGTGTATGTGGTTTTATTATCTATTTCAAGGATCAGCTGTTTTGATCCAGTATTTATGTATAAACTAGTGTATATATTAATTTATTTTTGATTGATGTTAGCTAAAGATACTAAAATACAGTCTATTTTTTAATCTGAGGGACGAGATTGATGATCTTAATAACAAGTTTACAATTAATAAAGGTTTTTATATTACTGACCTATTACACCGATTTTTTGAATGGTAAATTAAAATATTTTTTTAAGGCACGAAAACCTATACATGTTTGATAGTACAAATTCAACTTAATAGAAATGACACTGGACTCCATTTTCGGCGACATTGAAAAGAAAGGAGGTGGTAGCATTGATAGGGAATTATACATATGCTACATACAGTATTGTACTTAAAATCTCCATTAGCCGTGGTCATCGCATTACGCCAGAAGGGATAATCCATTTTCGGTAATTCTTTTTTTTTGTTCTGTTAGTTATTGTCAGAAGAAGGTTCTTATGGAAAAAATGGGAAATTGCAAAGAAAATGAAAAAAAATCTTTAATTTTTTACTTTAAAACTGTTGGTAGCTGTTAATGTAAAGCGATACGAAGTTGGCCAGATCAGTCTTAGCACATAAATACATTATATACACAAAACGTTAATAAACTCGAGTGGATTTGACGTGAAGATATGTACTAGCAGTAAGTTATTGTCAATAAATAATCAGAAAACAAGGTTTTATTTTAGTTATCAGAACAGTTATAATTAATTTAATTTGAATAATTATTATAATTGGTTATTGGAATTTAGTTTTAATAGTCATTGTAGGTTTTTGCACTAAACAGACGACTTCATTATTTTATATTCTAAGGTGATAAAGAAGCAGAGAAGTTTCCTAATATAAAGGTTCTAAAGGTGGTAACGGTGCCTTGCCGTCCTGAAGCTCAAAAGCTGTAAGCTGCCTTGCATATTGGAAAACACCGTCAGAGAGTAATGACGCAGTGACGACAGAAAAAGTAAAGCAGTGAATTCTTTGAAACTACATAAATACCACAGGAATATTAGGCTAGAGCATCTTAAAATATTTTATAAGATGTGGTTTGAATCCGAAACTTATAACAATAGATAAAATATACCTAAAAATGAAAGCCGAATTAGTAAACTAAAAAAAGACTTTACTTTTTTCAATTATTTAAAAAGCACATAGTTTATAATACCTAACAACTAAATACCTTCAACTATTATGTTACTAATGTCCGCCGACTCTACACCGTCAAATCTATGACTACAAGTGAGGTATTTTACACAATTTCAGGCTACCATATCGTCCAAACCGAAACACGGCATTTTCTTTTTCCATGCATAAGCACTATCTCCACAACTGCTGACTCAACTTTAAAAAGTTATTCTAGATGCTAAATCCGGCATAATGAAAAGAACCTTTGGCAAAAAAGACATTAAAATAGTAAACTAGTGTTCGCATTCATCCCTTTGAGCTCAATGCATCTTTTATTTCGTTTCACTTGGACGCTTGCGACCGACTACCGGATACTTTTTGTAAAGAGCTTATCATCTTCACTTCAAAACACCGTTTGAACTATTTTTTATAGCAGATTAAACTCTGTTTCCAACCAAGTAGAGTCATATTTTATTTTAATATTTTTAAATTTAAGCGTTAAAAAATTTATTTAATTGCATAATTTGTAATTGCCGGTTGTTAGCAGCTAGTCAAGTCTTTTTTACGTGAGAGGTCTGCGAACAAGTACACGGCTCTCTGATAGTAAAAGATAATCTCGATCTACAGACACCATAGAGGTTACAGGTGCGTCGATGTTCCGAAGCGGGGTGGAACGTATGTTATGCATGCCTACCGGTTACCTTACTCTTTAGACCGGAACGCGACAGAATTGTTATGATGGCAGGTAACTCGGTGCATCCCTGCTCGGGCAAGGTGCTATGCAGCTCTCCACCACCAGTGATCTTGTTGATAATAATATATTTAATCCTATGATCGCCTCCTACGAGTTGCCTGGCAGAGAGGCAGGTGATCTATTTTATTCAGCGTATCCGGACTACCACTCTTATATGAGAGTTACTTTTTAGAATAATTTGAAGTGCTTTCTTGACGGATTTGAGTAGTATTTTTTTTAATTCAGACTCACACTTATCACAAATCTTTTAATCTTATATATCTGTGATCCACGAAGAAACAGATCTAAAACAGTAATAGTATCCAAAAACAATGTTTCAGAAGCGTTCCAGATATTAAAAAATCAATGTATTGAACATTGTCTATTTAACATATTAACATTGACTTATTATATTTTAAATATGTACCAGAATGAATTTTTTTATTCAAAATAAGTTTATACCAATGGGACAATGGATGGAATAGACTAGCATCCTTTTGCAGAAAAAATAAACGTAGAATTGATTTCAAATTGCTACGTTATAACGGATCTTTTCACGGATAAAGCCATAGTTACTCTTAGTAAAGAATAAAATATGAATAACATGCCTAAACCTTTTATTTCCTATTCTCAAATACTTTTCAAGTCTAAGAGTATCATTTGAAATCATATAAATACATAAATCATAAATCATATAAATGCGTACCGTATTAAGAGTTGAGTCGAGTTATAGCAATAAAGGGTTCAAAAGAGGCGACAGTAGCGTTTGTATTGAAAATATTTGTACTTAAAATTATATTCTTTACGGAATAAAAAGTTTTCGTTTTGTAAGATTTCTAAAGCTAATTTCTAAAACAAACGGAATGTTAATTCGCCTTCCTGTCGATGATGCTCGTTGTAAATTAAAAATCTGCCTATACAAAGTGTATCGTATGTTTCTATAAATACTTTATTTATATATACATTGTTTTAAAAGTCACTTTTATGTTTCGGTATCGTTCAAAATTACATTGTATTATGGTATATTTTTCTATGAAATTATCATACTTATATACTTTCCGATATTTGCGTAATTTGAAATTATATCCGTTTATAGAATTTTAATATTATTACTTATTAAACATTTGGCAATCAATGCTTTATGCCTAATTGCAAGTATATGCCTAATTTCTATAATCCTTACTTTTATGTCATCATTTGTGAATACCATAAAAATGAATGCATTACCTACAATAAAATTTGTATTTACTTTAAAAGTAATTTTAAATTACTTAAAAGGTTTCTTGTGTTTTTTCGTTTTTCGCTACATTCACGTTTGATGTATAAATAAGCATGAAATATAAAATGATATAGTTATGTAACATAACTATTCTTAGCCTTGTTTTTCTCCTAATAAGAACAATCTTGTAAACCAAACAATGTAGGCTCAGTTGGCGCTAGACACTTTTCATCTATACGGAACGTGTTTCGTTAAGCTGGAGCTTTTTGCGAGTTGGAAACAGCGCACTACATGACACAGTGTAGCTAAGGCATTGCGGGCGGTCTATGCGGCGTGACGTCATACGAGGCGGGGGCGCGCCCTATTTACCCCGGGAAGAGGAAAAAGTGGGACTCTGTCCCGGATTTCGGACAGCCATGTTAATTAGATGTTATATTTTTTGGATCTTTTATTGTGCAATATATTTTAATAAATTGTTATTGTTATACAGTCAAGTTCTTACGTAGAAACATTATAATTGACAATTTTATATGATATGACAATATGACTCCAAATAAGATTATTTTCATTCGTCGATTTTTACGTAACTGAGCTTAAGTAAATTTTGTTTTTCCACGGATTCACCTGAGTTTTAAATTTATAAGTTAGAATATGAGTTATCTAATGTATAATATGTCTATGTCCCTGGTTATAAGTACAAATGTAACAAATTACAAAGTGATCTGTCTTTCAGTTTAAGTACTGAATATTCAACGGACAAGAATATTTTATATGTATGATTTTAGTATGAAATTTCTACATATTAAAACCAACAAAAATGTTTGCAAAAAATATGGGACTATTAACAAAAATACATATGATATACCTAATTATAGTTTTTATTATTTCTCATAATACTTATTAACTAACACATAAACTTCCCAATACTAGAAAGTATGAGACAAAATTTATTTGCAAATCAGGTTAGCTATTATTTCATTCCAGCGATATGTAAAAATTGTATGCACATATTCGTATCTTCACGCCAATTTAGCTTAAGGGGAGGCAGATAATATTTAATGCCAAAAACTGTATTTTTGAAATACATTTTTTTCTTAAACAGATTAAAGATAAATATAGACAAGTTATACATATTATCAATACTAATAATAAGTACTGAACATTATTGGGAACATCAGTAGTCTAACTTACGCTTAATTTAAACTACTTAATAAACATGTACTAAGGTAGGAGTAAACTTAAGTTGATAGTACAATCTTTATCACAATGTAATAAAGACTATGATACGGGGTTGAACCTTAGAGTAGTTTACTCAGTGTGTTATTAAGACGGCTGATATCTGTACTGAATGACGGTCACTAACGAAATCAAGTTTCGTTCTTTGTGCTGCATATTTTGATTAAATCTGAAAATGAAATAAATTTTACAATCATTACTAAAACTTCTGATTTCAAGAAATTTGACAAAATTAACATTATTAGCAAAAAAATGAAATAGTGTTAATAAGTAATTGGGTGTTCAGTTTATGACATAATTTATGCAAATGTTATACTTGATGATGTTATACAAGCATCATCTAGGGTATTATAAATTATAAATTTGTGATTTTAAGTTGTATGAGCCCTGATGAAGATCGCATAACGAAACTAATTGCCTAAAAAATATATGTTGTGGAAAGTACAAGCGATACTGATAAATAGAATTCCACCGAACGCCGACGACAAGAAGTATAAAAACTATAGCTTATGACATAATTTTGTTGATGAATATCGAAAAACGGCGACTGACGACTCATCCAGATGCAGATCGGAAATTAGTTTTTACGTGATGGTTGTAGATTTTTTTATTGTAGATTTGGAGTATAATTCACATCTAGCGATATATACGGAATTTACAAACTATAAAATTTGGGAATAAACATTTTATTTGAATTTTTGTCAAGTGTCTAAACGTAAGCCGTTACAGAAGTCTCAGTAATAAAATTGAGAGAATTTATGAATGAATGTAGTAGGCTCTCGTTTCTATAGAATGCAGCCTGAAGCGAGATTTAAAGAAGTTATTACTCGGGTCACTGGGATTTAAATTGAGACGAGAGGTCAAGATCTGCTATTTTCAGTCAGATGTATTCTTTGACTTGACTCGAATCACGTGGGCTTAGAAACCATTTGATACGGTGACATTTGAGGTCAAAGGAAAAGTAGTTTGACATTTCTTTACAATCTTATGAAAGTCGATATTACGACAAAGAATACTTTCAGTCTATATGAGCATTTCAAGCAATCTATAATAGCAATTCAAAAAGGGTAATTCAACTGTATGTTTATAAACTTTGTTATACGTTTACTTCTTTCATTATGATCGGTTATGCATAAATTGCGATTTTGGAAATTATTTTTGGAAAAGTAAAACTAAAGTATCGTCAAGCGCATAGAGGAACAACCATGGCACCACGACTTATCGAAGACACAAAGTCCCACAATGTAATATGCGGCAAGACTATCGCCAACAGAGATCATGTCCTGTCCCTGGCAAGATTATTTTTATTAAAAAAATAAAATATGTATATTTTCAATTTTTTTTGTTTCCCGACGCGGAGGCCGAACATGGAACTTTAAGAAGTCAAGTCCGACGCTGGACCGCAAAAACACAGATGCGATTTTTTTATTCGTAGAGTAATTCGTTTTTGAGGTGGTTCCATACAAATCTTATCAAAATCTGACAAGTTGTTTTTGAGCTATACTCTACAGTAAATTTTTGTATGCTTTCTAGGGTAACGTTAACGTTTTAATTATTCTGTTATAATTAAATTGTTAGCATTGATTTGACATACATAGAATAATGTTATATAATAGGTTTGCAGTAATAGTAACGGTGACAAGCTGAAGAAAGGTACAGTGCGACAATTAACTGTTCAGTAAACAACGTCGCTAGTGTAACGTTTCATATTTTAAATTTAAAATTCTTACCAACGAAATACAAACAATTAGTTCCGATTTTGACTACTGAACAGTAAATTCTTTCTTTAAAATTATAAAGACAAATCGTCAACTCGTAAAATGTAATACTGGTTATATTCGCTTTATATTCGCTAAGATTCAACGTTATATAAAGCATGAATAAAACATGAAAAAGCAGTGCCAATCAATTTACAGTTCTAGTATCGCGAAATAAAGGTCAAAGTGGCAAATCGTAACCTTGAGAACATAAGACAGATTAGCATGGGATCGGAAGTGCTAGCTTAATTGCGCCAGATCGTAGCTCGTGACCTAGAAATCATGACACGGTTGGCGTCGTGTCTGCCTCACCCCGACCGTCGCACTGCCGTATCCGAGACTTGGGGAAGTACTGCCAAAGTATATCTAAGCAAAAAGCGCTGTTTGTATTTCACTACAGCGTTTGCAAGTGCTAAACAGCATTTTACTTGTTTATATAGCAGTTTTAGTGATTTCTCCGGCGAAATTCAGTTCCTCAATTAACAAAAAAATACTTTTAAATACAAATAGTCAATTTTGGTGAAATCCTTGATGCTGTGCAATAATATAATCTTTCAAAGCTAAAATGTAACATTTTTGAATTACAATTAAATAATGAAATAAATTTCCTTATTTAATAACATGGTTGAATATTTCACTAAACGGTATTTCTGATATAATCAACCTCATATTTCCTTACATTTTTATAAAACTATATTACTAATTTCAGGGACTTGTAGCACATAGTGTTTCTTGCGAGGAAAAGTGATCCAAATATATTAAAATCTTCTTGGTTTTATTTAATTTGAGTTTGTAAATTAAAAAAAAACTTTTTAAAAATTAACAAAATCTACAAATAGAAACCAGAGTCTTTGACAAATATTAAAAATTAATGAAACATGTTTTTAAAGTATCTGCTTAAAGTCAAATAAATCACCACAGACGACAGAGAGACAGACTAATTAAAGCGGAACTTTTGACGTAACAAATAGCGCTTGATGTAATGGAAAGCGCTAGGTCTGCAGCCACGCTTACCGGTTGTACCCGTCGCCATGCTGTCTCTGTCGGAGATTCGCAAAAGATACTTTGCACTTTATGGATTGTTTGAAAGATCGGGAAGAGAGTTATTTGCGGTACAATTATTAATTCCATAACATACTTGGGCTCGTAGTACGAGTGTGAAATCGTTGGTAGCGAAAAATATTTTATTAAGGAACGTAATAAAACTATTTAAGGTTCGTTCATGACATATTATAGTTGAAATTCTACCTTCACTACGACACAGTACAAATATGGGACAGAACCAAAACTAAGCCTAGTTAATAAAATACTTATCTATAAAAATCAAAAGTGTTTTTTTTATTTCTTGTTCTTTAGATTACAATCAACCGAATTTATACAACTACGTAGTTTGCACAAATTATTAGAAAGTAATCTAACAGCGTTGCTTAATCCAAGGCAAATGCACTCGTGGCGTTTTTAAAAATATCGTTGCCACAATTAGTAAACAAATGGAACGCCTCAGAGCAAGATAACGCGTCATGTTTTTTGGTGCCTGCAGCCGGCTCCATCGAATTATAAGACGTTGTCACGTCAAAATGTGATCACTCTCGTCTTTTATCGTCTCACTACTGTAGCACCGCGAAAACCACTTAGGAGACTTGTCAATGCGCAAGTTTGTGTGAGTGTGTCGTTTTGAAAGTTTGTTTTTCCTTGTTTACATAATATTTTATATTTATACCGTAACTATAACCTTAAAAATATTTGAACACGTTTCTGTTACAGGATTGTTAATTTTTATAAAACTGAAAAAAAATAACCTCAAAACAATTTTCCTGTAAAGATGTCTTCCCTATAGGCACAAACTTGAGCTCCCTTCAGTGGTCTAGCAGCTCAGTAATAGACCTGACTTTAAAAGGTCCTGGGTTTTATCCCCGGGTCACAAAACGAAAAGATGTTTTTTTCAAAATTTTATAGTAAAACCGATGTTCACAAGTATTGGATTTGTATCCGGTTGTCGATAGGTTTACCATCTATCAAATTGTGGGACTTTGGGTTTCGGCTTGTAAATACTCCCTATTGATTTGCAACCGTAACTGCTGTTGAAGATCTTGCCCAAAATGATATCTAAAATTCAGTCGATAAATTTCCGTAATTGTATTGAGGAGCTGAATCAGGAATATAAGTTTTCATACACAATATATTCATAGACTGCAAACTACGTCAGTGTCTTCCGTAAACTACTTAACTTCACTTTGCATTATTTTATCCTTCTTCCTATTGATAAAATATATTTTGGTTTAAGTAGATTTGTATCCCTAAATAGAGAAATTACGTAGTTTTTTCGTTAAATATGAAAAGCGTTCAGATACGCGTACATAATTTTCGGCCCCTAAGTCATAAGCCTACCTACTTAGCAGATACCTTACAAAGTTTAGGGTGTACATTAGCTAGGCTACTAGAAATATACCTTTATTATATAGGTAGTGAATGGCATACAATAATTCAATCATTAACCATTTATTTAATAGCAATTTTGTTTTCTATCACCCGCTGGCTAGTAATTTCGGTTGCTGTATTATTCCAGTTACTTCACTAGCCAGTTAATCAAACTACGTGACAGAGTACTGCAAAGTAATAATGCGGTTTCCTTGGCATAACAAGTTCACTAAAATAAAACCTTAAGGAATGTCTATAGTTTTTAGTAAAATGTATGTTCAACGGTGTCTACGGTGACTGCGAGGCTACCGTAGCGGTAGTGTAGCTTAGCAACGTTGTGCTACGACAAAACTAAGTTATTGTAGCTGTTCGTAGCTGCATAGTTTAAGTTGTCAGTGATTAAAAATCTTGACAGGGTAATAATTTCCTCCTATACGTTAAAAATGTTTAAAAGATGAAAAATTTAAAAAAATTATTTAAAAAATTAATAAAAATAGGCTACGAGAAAACTAAACTGGAACAGCTGAAGTTTATGAATGCGAAACGGAAATATTTTTATTTATTGGTTGCAGCATAAAACACTTATATCTTTAATTAATAAAAATATACATATCCTATTAGGCGTTGGATATATCTATTTTTTGTTATTTGGTATGTATAATGAGAATTAAAATATAAACGACTGAGTCACCACAAGTAATAATTAAATTTTCGATAATTATATAATTCTAATAAATAATAAAAAAAATATTTTGTCTGTTAATGTTGTTGTTAGCGTACTATTTTCAATTTTTATAAGTATTTTCACCTGATGCCTGATGTGGTAGGCAGAGGCCCACAACTAGCCGAAGACACTAAGTCCCTCAAGGTAATAGGTGACAAGCCTATCGCCATCGGAGCACATATCCAATTCCAACCAACGTTTTTTTTTATTAGAAAATTGGAAATACCACATTTTCTTTTGGTTGCCAGACCCGGAATTCGAACCCGGGCCTTCATGAAATCTAGTCCAACACTTGGACCGCTAGACCACAGAGTTAAATAACATAAGTAATAATACTAGTAATTAACTTATATTAAACTCAGAAAAGTTTTTGCTAATTTTACGCTATTTAAGTTTGGACATATTTACTTGGTCCAATGCAGATACCAGACTGCATTGTAGTATAATTTGAACCTGCCTTTTAACATCGCAAGCTGTTTGACGGGCCAATGTTGTTTGAAGGTGCTTCTACGAGGACACGATAATTGTGTCGCATGCGAACCTGTACTGCGAATTTTATACTTGTCTCTATCATTTCGGATATTCTAGAATGAGACAAGCATCAATGTAAATGTGGCACAAAACGACAATTTTATCACTTTTCGATTTACACGAATTTCATCTTTCCAACCAGTATACACATAAAAATCATAAAATCGATGAATAATTAATAAGCTATTTTAGTTAGTAGTGGATTGAGTAAAACTGAAAGCTGAAATTAGATTGAAATCTTATTTTTGAGCAAATAAATAACACTTTGACTCGTATTTCCTGGCTTTTGCTCGTGTTGTAGCTCTATCTAGAATATATTATTTATCTACCTTTCTGCTTGTCAGATAGAAACAGGTAAGGTGTAGGTTGAATGGGACATCAGCATTACCAGCAAGACTCTCACGGGTAGACGGTACGGACGGTCTGACGGTAGATTTGCACATTACGTCTATCGTCTCTGTCATAGCGATGTACCAATATATAGGCCGCGGTTGTTTCTTGCTAATCGGAAAAAAGGAGATCCGTGTTCGCCGTCTTATCGACTAAACTACTTAGATATACATTATTTTAAGCATCACCATCAATTCTGCTTATTTCAATCTATTACTCGATACATATTCTTCATCTCTTATATTTTCACGAAACCTGCGATGTCGGCACAATATCAAAATAATTTGTTTCTGCGATTAAAAAAGAAATTCTTAAAACGAAGAATGGCAAATGTCTACTAGACATTTATTTTTATTAAATTAATTAAGACAATTACTAAATTGATTTAATTCAGTTATATTCTTATAATCGTGTTACTACTTCGTGGTGCATTTATTTATTAATTTGACCGATTTGCAAAAGATTAATTATTTATATTTATTTAATAGTGTACTTTTATTCACGTTATTTATATGCTTTAAATACTTGCAAAAGATTAATTTCACAACTTTAATACGTTTCTTTTATTAGCGTTAAGGGCGAACATGCCACCTGATGCAAAATGTTTACTGTTGCCGGTAGACATCTGCGCACCATAAGGTGAGTTGCTGACGGGTTAGCGAAAAGAATACTTACTACCTACCCAGCTATTAGGTGCACTTGCAAACATTTTTATTTAGCAATGTTTGTAATTCGCTGTAAAAACTTGCAATAGTGTAGCGTTCTTTTATGACCTATGTGCTGTAAGAACTTGTAAAAATGTTCATAAAATTACCGTAGTTCTTCTGATTGTACTTTTGTACTGTAGCTTCAATAAAACTTGTTCATGTTACTTCATTACACCTGTGCTTACGATACTTTAGTAAACAGGCTGTATAAACATTTTCATTAGTGAGATTGGCTAGTAGTGGCATGTCACGCATTACCTCTGAGCTAAAAGCCATTTAGCGGCTTAGCTGATATGAAACGTATTAGAGATTAATTCATTAAGAACTTTTAAGGATTACTTAATCTTGTTAAAACAATAAACTAGTTCCTATATAGTATTGAAGGCAAATACTGTTAATGTTTAGTGTTACCGATAATAATCGCCAAATGGGGAATTCTGAAAACAAATGTTAAGGTACCTAGGTTGGCCATGCCTCCATAAATACTGAGATATTTACATATTTTACTGCTAATATTTATTCATTCATATTTTTATTTATCCTAGTTTTTTGTCGTTAGTTTATTAGGTGTTGTGAATAGTCTAATAATAAATATTTTCTTTCTTTCTTTTGAGTAACCAGACAGATTTTGTTATGATAAAAATACGTGTTTTGTGTTACTGTAATACATCTACCAAATATATCTATGGTGCTTTGCCTTCTAATTGGCTGGTATATTAGCTCTCATACGTTAAGTTTGCTGAAGCTCATAACTGATACACGACAACGGGGTGGACCAAAGTTATAGCTATTATTTACAATCACGGTGCTAATGACAAATAATTTCCCATCTCTTGCTGATTAACATGTAAAAAAATTAATAATATAAATATTGTGTCTGGCTGTGGTATTAGGATAGTAATGCATACATTTTTCGTTCTTGGAAAACAATCTTTGTTTTGTTTTGTCTTGGCCAATCATCTTTATAAGGTCGCATTGTGTTATTTTCAAGAAGGTATCTGTGTCGTGATCGTGCACCCGAAGTAAGGATTCCAGCTTAAATCGATACAGCCGCTTTTTAAAAAATAAGTACTTAGTGCAACAATAAAAACAGTTAAAGTAATAAAAACTACAAGACATGGACATCTGTCCGAGCAAAATGGTAATTTTAGTATAAAATAATTAAACGATTCGATGCTAGATGGCAGCAACACAAACCTATTGATTTATAAAAACTGGGTTCAGAAAATGTAGCTCACATAACTCATCGTACTGCCATCTGTAGCAAAAGAAAAGTTAAAATTTAACAGCGACATCTTTTGTTTACTGGGCGCAAGAAGTTTTAGTTCATAGCTACTCCAACACAAACTTTTTTAAATGTAACATTTCTTTTTACTAGCGACATCTAACCTCTGGTTCTTGTCACTGAAATAGCACAGAGCGTGCAGTTGGTACACGGAATTTTCAAATAGAATGGTTTTGTTCTGAAATAGGACGACATATGTACTAGTTCAACTACTTGCAAACAGATGGCGCTAGTACAAACTCAACTTTATTTTATTTTTTACCTAATCAAAATAATTAGGTATGAAGTACTACAAAATCTTTTGTTTTTATTAACTGCGCTAACAACATAATATTATGTATGTATAATTAGCGCTAACAAGATTTATTACAAAATATAACAATATATAATTTAGATTTTTTATCAAAACTTATATGTATTAGGAAATACGCATGTTTTATGTTTAAATGCTTCTTTTTTTAATTTTACTGCATCCTCTGCATACTCACTGCATCATTTCGCTGGCTCATGCTGTTGGAAGGTAAACAAGCAAACACTTAATTTATTGTAAAAATACAAGTTGCTTAAAGAAAAACCTCGCAGTCAGAATTAATGAGGTATCAACTTTAGGCTAAGTAGTTATTCTGATCCTTACGCGTAGTAGTACTGGTTATTACGATTGGCGAGCACTGAAGTTATTACGATTGTAATGTGTGACGAGGTTGTACAATTCTAGAGTGGCGGCCCCGCACCCGAGGACGTAGTGGACGAACTCCCACCCGGTGGACTGACGATCTGGTCAAAGTCGCGGGGAGCCGATGGATGCAAGCGGCTGGCGACCGCGACTTGTGGTGCTCTTTGTGGGAGGCCTATGTCCAGCAGTGGACGTCATCCGGCTGATGATGATGATGATGATGAGATTATTTTTCTATATAAGAAAGGACATAGTTATTTTGATAATTATTACAGAGTTGAAACAGTTTTACAAAGAAAATAAATTTAACCCTATATTCTCTAAACTACCTTTTCCAATACTAACGCGCCAGGAGAAAAAAATGGCAAAATAAACTACCCTTCCACCAGGATAATAATATATTTGCCTTGTTTACAAGGAAAAGAAATATACATTTATATGATGGAAGATAAGCTCTGCATCTACTAGATTCTTCATTAAGTTAGGTTTCAGTAGGGTTCGCGAATGTCAAGTTAAAGTAGATAAGCCTATCCTGATTCCGTACGTTTTCGTAATGAGCATTGAGAAAAGGTGTCCCTTTATTTTCTTGCTAACAAGACAGTTTGTTTTTTTTCAAATAGATGATTCCTTCTTTTACTTTTTTGTCAAAACTATACCTTTGCTCATATAGTGCTTTCGAATAAATTTCTACCAATGACAAAAAGTACCTAGTAACAAAACAGATTTCAACAAAATATAACCATAATTGAATTAAAAAGCGACCAGTTTCCTAGTCAATTTAATAGGTTATAATACATAGACATACAGACACACACACCCACACACACAAACACGCACACAGATTTTTATCAATCCTAGTATTCCGTCAAGAGTTGAAAATATTCGAATTTAAAATGAAATAAGTACACATTTTAAATCCTCATAGTTTAAGAATATATATCAATTATATTGAAATATATTCTTAAACTAGCTAACTCGGCGAACTTAATTAACTAGGCACCAGTTCTCTCTGCCTTCTCTGCAGGGGGATTTGGCGCGGAGATTGGATAACTTGTACGTTAAAACATTTCTCTTTATTCCGTATTTCAAGTTATTTGGTGTTTTTATAACTAAATGTTGTTACGTCTCTAATTTTGAAACTACATAAAAAAACAGAAGAAACTTGAAAAAAAATACGAGACACTTCATGAGGCACTAACTACAAATCTAAAAACGAATACATTAATTCAGACTGTTAATGAATTGTGATCAAATTAAAATTTTGATAAAAAGTATGTAGGATATACTCGTATGTCGTCGTATGTCGAATTTTGTTCTTCTTCTTTTATATACAATTGGTCAAGCGGATTCTATGTGGATCGTGTTCATATTACAGACAGACAAAAATACTAAAGTTGTGTTCTACTTTTCTCTTTAGTAAACTGCACATTTTTTAAAATATCTTTAATGTACAAAATTCACCCTTCAACTAGTTTTATTTGTAACCCAGTTCAAAAAAACGAGGAGGTTCGCAATTCGGCTGGTATATTTTTTATGTATGTACACCGATTTCTCCGAGGTTTCTTAACTGATTTACGTAATTCTTTTTTTGTTTGATGCGGAATAGTTTCGGATTGGTTCCATAAAAAATGATTCAGGTAGGCCCATTCGTTTTTATTTCAAAAGCATGTTTATTTACTTTCACCTATCCCGATGATTTATTAAATTAAGTCATATCAGCATTAAACAAAAAAGTAGGTATTAAATAAAAATAACTACGTAAATTAAAACCTACTGTAAAACTAAAACGTAAAAAAATAAACAGTTAATATTAACTATATACTACCTATTATTTACAACTTTGTAACTATTTTTTATATATTTATTGTATAACTATAGATACCTAAAATTCCTTTTATACCTTAAATGTACTTAATAGGATTAATTTTTAAATACATAAAACCAACTTCGTTTTTATACCTTTTTGGAGTACTTTTGTAACTTTGAGACCGACGGGCTCATACAAAGTTTTAGCACCTTTTTTACGCTTGCAGGATTATATTTTGTAAAAACTCTTTAAGTAAATTTCTCTTCTCTTTGAAGTGAGCGATTTAAATTTATTTTGAAACGAAAATAGAAATTAAAATAATTAATTTGAAATAACTTTAGTAATGTACAACTTCTTCTAATGAAGTAATGTATGGAATTGTCAAAAAGTTTTTAAGACGTGACGTACAGTTTTTGTAAAGATACACGTCATATAGAGCAGCATATCTAAATATAGAGCATTATTCGGAAAATTAGGTCTTTTACTTAACCCTAATTATATGAAGTGGAAACAATTAATCACTTTCATCAACATGTCATCGTTCGGCTCTTGAGGACTAACTATTATCAAACTATTATTCTCTATTTAGAAAAACTCCTCCTTCTTACGTATTCAGGTATAAGGCGCGCGCTTTGTTTGTGTTCTTTAAAAACCTGGGAAAAATTAAGAGGGCAGTGTAATCTTAATAAAAGTAAGATGTTAATTTCTACAGGATCTTCACGCCCATATCTCCGAAGAAGTAGACAGAGACACAACCAGGGCACCCACGACTAGCCGAAGACACTAATTCCCACAATGTGATAGGTGGCAAGCCTATCGCCAATTCGGCACATATCCAATTTCAGGCAACGTTTTTTATTAGTAAGTTGCAAATACAGATTTTCTTTTTTGTTATTTGATTTTATACATTTATGAAACATACGATACCTACCACGTAACTGATTTAGTAGAAAGGGGAGAGGGGTGACGTTATTAGACAGGCAAATATTAATTAATAAAAATAATAACATTTTTTTAAAAAATATGATTAAAAATATTATTTTTGAACTAGGACATGAAAAATTTAGTACACAGGCAAGAGAGCGTCATATATAAAAGGTATAAACTTACGAAAATTGGGTCACGAAATATAGATACATTACCTTAGTAGTGTGTTGAAGTCATAAAAAGTATACATTATAAGTACTATGACACAAATGGTTACCGAGTATCGATTTATGCAATTGTGCCTTCACAAAACTTTACAAAGTAGTTCAGTACAAATTACGACAGCTAACGTATACAGAAGCCATTTAGCCATTTTCAGTGTTTATCCTAGGTTTATTTGGAAAGTATCCACCAAGTACCTTTTAAGGTGCGTCGGGTCGGTTGGCAGTAGCATTATAACCTTGACTAGGCTGTACAAAAACGGCCTAATTTTAACTCATTTCTTTTACAGATTCTTCAGTGTGATTAGAGTTATAGAGTTCCTCTTAAGAAGGGAGCGTCGGTTGGCAGGAGCACTATAACCTTGACTAGAGGCTTTACACAGACGGCCGAATTTCAATCTCTTTCTTTCTCTGTTTTTTCAGCATGTCCAGAGTTATAGGGTGACTAAGGGCATTGGCCAAATCACTGGAATTCGTTTTGTTACCGTGTTGTATTCTATTATAGTAAACAAGCAGGAGAAGAGCCTTATTAGTTAAAGATAATCGTCTTCTATACATGCCATAGGCGTTACAGGTGCGTAGCTATCTTGCCGGCATTTTAGGCCTCGTGTGCAATCGACTATGGACACCAAAAGTGGTAAAGGTGCAATGATAACTTAGTTTGAATGATGAACTATTACATAATTTTACCGCCGACATAGTGGCTTTTTTGTACAAACACCTCAACACTTCGATGTAACGATAGTCGATGCGGCACCGCTGTAATGACTGAAGCACCGCCCATGTCTCAACCGAATCGAAGGCTTTCTCGTAGTCCACTAACACTAGACACAAAGGCCGATTATACTCTTCGGTCTTCTGTATAATCTGGCGCAGTGTGTGAATGTGATCTACGGTGCTAAAGCCTTTACGGAACTCGGCTTGTTCGGGAAGTTTGAAAATAATAACTTACCTTATTAAAAAGAATTATGAAAATACATTGTTAACTGGCGAAGTAATCACGTAAAAAACATGCAAAAATATGTACAAACTAATTTTAAATATTTTGATAGCAGTGGTGATATTTTGTTGCGCACCCACTAAACTAATTTGAGTTATCGCTATTTTCTTTCAATAGAAACAATATAAAGAGACAACACACTTTTAGTGCTATCAGATTAGTCTATACATGAATTTCTACAGACGTTTGATCTATTGCTCGGAAAACATTGAAAAGTCACAAATTGACAAAATTTCATTAGAAAAAAAATAGTTATTGCACCTAAAATTAGTTTGTGCACGGCAGAATCACCACCAGTGGCAATTCCAACTTGACTTTAGTTTCATATAGTTCGCTTCAACAAAATTGTTAATTGTTGCTTGTTGATCCCCTCTGTGGCCTAGAAATCCAGGTGTTGGATTTGACTTTATGAAGTCCAAGGTTCGATCTCCAGCCCGGGCAACAAAAAGGAAATGTTGTTTTCCCAATTTTCTAATAAAGAAACAATGTTGCTCGGGATTAGAAATGTGGCCGGTTGGCAATAGGCTTGCCTCCTAATCCGATAAACAAATTTGTAATTTCGCAGAATCCCTTGCTCCGTCCCAAAATATCAGATGAGAGCCATGTATTCATTGCATAAACGTTAGTTTTAAACCAAAAAAACGATTTGCTTAATAGTTTCTGTAATTTTGTTTTGTGTATGATTTGTCTTTGTTTAGTAAAAACATTTTTTCAGAAAACCAGCATTTGGCTGGATTTATTTCGATTTTTTTATAAAAAACTCGCTAATGGACTAGTGGATTACCTAATGGAAAGTAGCTACTCTTTTGCACATCTGCACTATAAAAAATAAGTCGCAAATGCGAAGCTGGCTTCTGAAAAGTTTATTTAAAATCCCTATGTCAAAGCTCCTAGGGATTACTGTTTGAGGGAGGCTTTTCCAAAGTTTCACTGCTCATATAAAGAACAATTGTACAAAGCGAATAGTCGTAGACGTCCACATATTGAGATGGTGTGGGTGAAAAGCCTTATTGCATTGTGAGATCCAAATGTTGACGGTATATATATGTTTCTATATATTAGTAGTAATGTATTTATATGTACTAGTATCCGTATAACAAGCATGGAATTCACTTAAGGTTTAGGCCTATTTCACACAAAGGTACCACAACTACTCCATATCGCAGCCACAAAAGTTCGAGAAGGGATTGCGTATAAATAGTGCCAGTTCAATTTTGCGTTTTAATATCGGCAAGTAAGAAGTGTATGTGTTATTGTTAGTATTCGTGACGGCACAACACCATTTATGTGATGTTCACGATGTTAATACGAGAAATAAAAATAATCTAGCAGCATACAAAACTCGTCTTCATTAAATTAGTAAATCCTTTTTGGGTCAATGTGTATGTTTCTACAATAAGTTGCCCATTGGTATTAGAGATCTACCTTTAAATAAGTTTAAAAAATGTATAAAAGCAAAATTTTGTCCATACGGTCTCAGAGTATTTGGAAGATGAACATGCTTGGGAATAGAGGTTTCAATCTCCCACTACAATTTGTAAAGTGATTTGTTGTACCTTTTATTTAAGTTAAAGTAAGATTGTCATTTATATTTTTAATCTAGTTTATATTGTCATA
>NJDC01000115.1:768237-807955 GCA_002245475.1 Calephelis virginiensis
AAGATGAACATGCTTGGGAATAGAGGTTTCAATCTCCCACTACAATTTGTAAAGTGATTTGTTGTACCTTTTATTAAAGTTAAAATAAGATTGTAATTTATATTTTTAATCTAGTTTATATTGTCATAATTATTATTGAAAAAAGACAAGCCCGCTGAGTTTCTTTCGCCGGATCTTCTCAGTGTGTGGTCGCGATCCGATCCGGTTGTAGTTTAAAAAAATGTCGACGTACGCAAATACCATTTGTGTCGTTCAAGTGAATAAAGATTTTTCTGATTCTAATTCTGATACGAGTATAGACAAACACCGGTGTTGTTGTTGCAAAAGTTATTGCGTCTCTGGTTACATTGCGGCTACGAAGAGCTTGTAATTTAATTCATCTAAGTGGTCAATAACTGTAGGGTTACTCTTGAATCTCGATATCATGCGAATTGGAAATTGGAATCGTATCTGTCACTTTAAGTACTTGTGAACACAGAATTAGAGGATTATTAACATTTAATTACAAATAAATTCAACGAAAAGGTTAAAATAATTTACTATTTACTATTAACTAAATGGTAATAATTCGCCATTATAGTGTTCAAAAGTACCTAAAATGACATATTCGATTCCAATTTCCAATAATGCATGAATCGAGCTTCGATAGTAGCCCTACTGTTGGGCAATGATGAATGATAAAAAGAGACGACAAAATAGTATCCATTTTCCAAACGATGTTGCGCCCGAACACGTGGTATGGCAGTGTGGTTGTGGTACTTGTGTGGATGCCTTAAATTAATTTGTTTAATTTCCACAGTTATTTTTGTGAGAGCTCAGCGAACAAACACACAGTTCTCCTGATGACGAGAGAGAACCGCGGCCTTATAAACACTATAGATGTTACAGGTATGTAACTGTCCTAAAGCCGGGACGTTATGATATACAAGAGGTCATGTGCAAATTAACGGCTACCCTATTCTTCGAACCCCAACATGACGAACATTATGGCGGCAGGTAAAGGCATGCTGGTAGCCTACCCAGGCAAGTTGCTGCTCTCTACCATTTTTATTACATGTTATTAATTTATTGTTAATTATTTGTCTACTCTGGACTTTTAAAACTAATGTTTATCATAAAATTTTGCTTTAGACGGGAACTGTCTTAATAGTAAACACAGTGTAAAGTACCCCAAAGTTTAACCTGGTATTTTAGTCTTTATTACAATGTGATAAAGACTACAATATCAACACAATTTTACTCCTACCTTAGTCCATGTTAGTTTATCGCCTCGGTGGTCTAGCGGTTTAGTTGTTGGACTTGACTGCATGAGGTCCCGGGTTCGAATCCTTGGGTTTTTCTAATTTTCCAATAAAGAAAGCGTTGCTCGGAATTGAATATGTGCCCGGTTGGCGCTGGTTTGCCACCTACCACATGTTGGGAATTATTGTCTTCGGCTAGTCGTGGGTGCCCTTGTTGTGCCTCTGCCTACCTCTTCGGCAATGTGGGAGTGAAGATGCTTTTTTTAGTCCATGTTTATTAAAAGACGAGAACAGAATGTTGTTGAACATTGATGTAATGGCACCAGGGATGGGTAAAATGGCTGCACAACTTGATCATTATTTTCGGTTTTGATCTCTTATAGCTTTAAACTGTTGAAATTTATTGCTCGTGTGAGGGCGGAGGAGGTAATCGGTTTCAGTGTTGTGTCGGAGAAAATTTATTATCACTTAAGTTTCAATTGCATTTCTTCATCACTGAGATTGATATTATTACAGACTTTTTACAATATAAAGAAACGTGGAGTAGAGATAGAATTTTTTGCTTTACACATCTGCTAGCAAATATTTGTTTTTGACGTAGATATATTACTACCGAACATAAACCCTTTTTGCTCTCGGGTGCCTTTAAAAAATGTACATAGCTTTCTTACTTGTAAAAGTCGACCGCCAGCTTATTTGTCTTAATCGTTATTTGTCAGTTTGTTACCACTGTCTTAACTATATCTGTTGCTATAATATTCTCGCCAATGTTGTGTTCCAGATATGAAGGCTAAGTAGTCCGTTAAATTACTTATGCAAGAAACCATAACATCCATAAACATTTAGAAATTTGGTATCCAAACTTTTTTAGAAAAAAAGGGCTTTCTTGTGAAATAATCTAGGTATTGACATTACTGGGCGAGTCAACCAATACAGGTAGACTAGGTGGTACAGTCCTACATTCGAACTACCTTCATACTCCTGCCACCATCATATCAGTGCTCCCCACTGATCATGGTAAGTCTTAATTTTTGAGACAAAATCAAAATTTTTAAAACCCAATGGTAAAAGAGGGGTCTTATAAGTATGTCATGTGATTGTGTGTCCGCGTGTGTGTGTGGCATAGCTAAAATATGTTTTTTTATTTAAAAGTTGTCATGGTCGAGATGGTTCTTAATTACAATTAAGGATAGGTTTTGCGGGGGTTAATTTTTTTACACTCGAGACCCTAAAATACAATAATTTATATTTATTACATAAATGCCTGCCCTTCTCAAAAATGTTAATACTTGACTTGAAAACAGCTCTTTGTAATGGGGTTTCTATATTAATATTCCTTAAAGAGTTTTTGTTTAGCAGGGTTAAATTAAAATTGGCTAAGTACAATACGACTTAGGGAAACGAAATTAAATTTGATTCCATTAGCTTTTTGATTTCGTTATTGATCTTAGCACATTTCTGTAAAACTTAGCTTTTGACTAAGGTTTCGCTTGCATATAAGTTATTTCAAAGTTTTCCATGTTACTACCAATACCTCCAAAACTACACAAACAAACTTTCATGATGATTGGTTAAGACTTTTCGCGTGAAAGTTTTAAAAACAAACTCACATTTGCTTTTATAATATTTGTAGTGTTTACAGATATCAGAAAAGTGGCTCTGTCTACATATTTTAGATTGTTGTTTAATACTCTAAGCTATGTATGGGGGTCATTAAAAACTATAAGCGTTAATTCTCATATGATTTAAATCTTGAATGCTTCTATATTCTAGTCTTCGTTAACGAAAATGTGAACCAGATCGAAAAGATATACGATTCATATTCCTGGATGTATTTTTTTTCTTTCCTCAAAATATACAAAAAAATATGGAAATTTGGGCTTACAAAAAATAAGTAGCACCAAAATGCTTATAGAGTTGTGTTACCAAAGAAGCACCTAGATAACGCTAAGACCTAGAAATACCGACTATATCACACACATCCTGTGCTGGAAATCCGCACGGTCAAACAATGTATAATTAAAAATTAAAAACATTAACAATGATTAATGATTAAAGTGTATTAAATAAATTATAAATAAAGTCGAAAACTGTCTTACGAACACAAATGTTTTAATAAAGACGACACAAATGAACACAAATATTTTATATTATATTGAAATCACAGCTACATAAAATTGAAAGGAAGAAAGTATCTTCACGCCTATATCCCCGAAGAATTAGGCAAAGGCATAACCATGGCACCTACGACTAGCGGAAGACACTAAGTCCCTTTATGTTAATATTATTGCTCCATATACAATCCCGGGCAACAATATTTTTATTAAAAAATTGAAATACCTAAAATCTATGTTTTTTTGTTGTCCAACCCGGGGATCGAACCCGGGACCTCTAGAAGTCAAGTCCGACGCTGGACTGATAGACCACAGAGGCGACAAAATTTAATTACATGTAATAATTGATCCACCTTAACTTATAGTAAATCAGATAGGTTAGTATTCCATTAAAATAATTTAAAGTTTTAATATCTCACTATAATCGGATTTTAAAACCTCGAGATCACAAGTGATTTCCAGTTAAGCATCTCTCAGAGACAGATTGCGATCTTCTGAGTTGTGACCTTGTTTCTTGCATAACAGGAGCATACTCAGATTCTGCGACATATGCAAATGGGACATAAACCACGGGTTGCGGGTACGCATATATTGTTTTATGTCTCTGTGTTTAAGGTTTCTGTTTTTCATAAAAAGCTTTATTGAGCTTATTCTGAGTTTCTGTTTTTTGACAAATTAGCCCTCTTTTTTTAACATTTAATGAGTCAGACTTAATAAAAGCTTCAGTATCTTGTAACGTCGGATATACACCTATGAAAGTGCTGTCAAAATAGGTAAATATTTATAGAAATATAGAATTGTGTTTGTATTGTGTATAAGAAATAAGCATTTAAAGATACAGTATGTCTAGTCGCCTCTGTGGTCTAGCGGTCCAGGTGTTGGACTTGACTGCTTGAGGTCCCGGGTTCGAATCCCGGGTCGGGCAACAAAAAGAAAATTTGGTTTTTCCAATTTTCTAATAAAAAAACGGTTGTTCGAGATGGATATGTGCCCGGTTGGCAATTGGCTTGCCACCTATCACATTGTAGGACTTAGTGTCTTCGGCTAGTCGTGAGTGCCCTAGTTGTGATACTTACTCACTTACTTTATAGGTACCTGGGCCTATCACTAAAGTATATTTTGCACAATTGCAAGCTACGAAACTTTCAACGCCATAATGAGTCTTCAATAAGTTTTATAACATAACCTAAGCGCCTTACAATTTCCAAATCGGATCTATTTGATTAGGTATCACGTCGCGATTATAAAATTAAATTTTATATTGGAATAATAAATCACAACCTATCTTTCTAAAAGAAAATAATAAAAATTCGTTTGTTATTGGCCGTTGTAGTCGCGTAACAATCATAAAAATACAATGGATTTGAGAACCTCCTCCTTTTTTTGACTTTTTTTTGATTTTGTTAAAATCTTTTTTTCGTGATGAAAGATAGCGAACGATAAGTCGGCTCTCCTGATTGTAATGCGGCTAGTAGCTTATGTTTATAGCGACAATTGCAAACCTGACCCGTTTGCGACCCGGCAAACTTCATAAGCCCTAATATGAACAGCTACTAACAGTATGTATTCAGTAAAATAAAAGTATTGTTTCCCATTTCCCTACAGTTTTGCCGACTCTTCATTCTTTGGTTGGGGAGTGTTAGCGTAGATATTTCAGGGTTCCTACATCCCTACGTATTCGTATTGCACATCTATTTCTTCAATCTGCCATTCTTTCCACATAACCAAACCAGCAGAGCACTTTCTCATTTTTACACCCACACTCTCTTTTAATCGCAATTTTTTTGTGATTTTACTGTTGCGAATGCGATCAGCAACTACGAATTTTATGTAGCACTCTCATTTTGATTGCATTTATCTTACATTAATGCTTTTTTTGTGTTCTCTGTCTCTCTGCTCTAGCTCGCTCCTTTCTCGCTTCCATTAAGTAACGTTGGGATAAGCACATAATAGTTATGCAAAGCGAGTCTAGCGCTCAAGTATACTAGTAGATGTAGTAATCTGCCTATTCGTTTTAGAATTCCTTAACACACAATGTTGCGATGTATGCAAATGAGAAAGTATCACAGATTGGATTTGTACAACGGAAGGCCATTCTAGTCTTCGTATATAAATGAAGTGAGCCCGTAAAGAGCGAATTAATTACGGTTGAGGCTTAAACCATTGTTCTGGAATTAAAAAGTTAAAAAGGTTATCTATATTATTATAGATATAATAATATCTGTATGTAAAAGATGAATTCCATTTCGCGTGATCTTCGCATCACGCCTGAACGGATGGAACAATTTTGCAAATTCTTTTTAATTGCTAATTAGATAATGTTAGGAGAAAGTTCTTATAAAAAGAAAAACCGACAAAATGGTAGGGAAAATTCTTGTAATGCTTTAATTCATACAAACAGTTATGTAGCTGTTTATATCAAGCGATACAACACACGTTAGGTCAGCCAGTATACAATAAAACAGCAATAAAACTAAATCTGCACAAAAAGTAATTTTTAAAAAAAAATATTTAAAAATCCCAAATTGATGATGTCTTTGATGCAAGAATTTCCGTTACCATCACTAACCATAATAACCATAAAAGACATTTTAACATGTGTAAAAAGTGGATAGTAGTAGCTTGTTATTTAAATAAATATTTAAAATAGAGGTAAACTTCCCTCTAAATATATAGGTCGAACAAAGTTCGATAGAACAGCTAGTTATATATATATATATATATAACTAGTTTTATGTGGGAAAATTATTGTATGCCATTTTCCTGGTCCTAATCTATATTCCCACCAAATTGCCAAATTGTAGCCAAATCAGTTAAGCCGTTATTGAGTTATAAGTAGTGTTACTAACATGACTTTGTTTTATATATGTGCATATTTTTTATATGCGGTAGAGAATGCTTAACGGATAGAGTGCACCTTTTGTATAACATCTATGTTAAAATTATGTACAATATAACTTTAAATAAGCAAAGTAAATAGTGTTACCTTTAAAACAATATAGCTTAATGCGTCTTTATAACTCTGCCGTTAGGCTGGTGTAATATTTGGTTCCGGACTTAAATATTTAACTCTGAGGTAGCGTCTAATGCTAATACGTCTTTCTGACTCTGCTCTTAGGCTCATAATTCTAGATTATATACACTGGTGTAGCTTTTGGTTTTGGGCTTAAATATTTAACTCTGAGATAGCGTCTAACACAGAATTAAATCATCCTATATCTGATAGTTTAACCCTGTATTCAATTTAACCCAATATACAATCGGCACTATAGAAATTGAAAAACCCTTTTGTGCAACTCAATTTTTTTTATTGAAAAAAACCTTTCAAGCTTTTGAATATTGTTTTGTTATTTGTTTCCTAATTCTATTAAGTCTATCCAATTAAAACTATAGTTTTCTTATTTAGGCACAGTACATACATAAATGTTCATTTCTGTATAATAATACATTCAGTTTTTAGGATACAGAACCAACTGGCAAGAAAAGGAACCCTTATAGATTTGTCATGTCTGTCTATCCGTACGACACAGCTACTTTTTTTCGAAACTATAAGAACTAAACTGTTGAAACTTGGTAAGTAGATATTCTGTGAACCGCACCGAAATAGAAAGAAAAAATAAACTCTGGTTGTTCCCGTTAGTTAGAACTAAAACGCATTATTTAAATTCATACGTGTAGGGTATATTTGATTAGGTCATCAAAAATGGTATCGGGGTCTCTAATGTCATTTTAATCTATATCCTTTTGCGGTATAAAAATATAAAACCAGTTTGTTATATTGTTTGTGATATACTGAATTATTAATATGGTATGGTCATAAAAAATGTGCTCAAACAGTACAGTCAATTATGTGATAAAACAATCGTTCTGATACAAACTAGATATCTAACATTTTGTTACTTTTTTTTGAAAAAATAATTTAATTTTTTCATGTTATAATTATTCTGATGCCAAACCAACTACAAGATTTTGGCGGGATCGAGAGAAATCTTGATTGATTGTTATTTTTTCTTCAATGGACCTAAAGTGCAAGAAGTAATAATAATAAAGAAAAAAAAGGATTTAAAGTTTGAACTAAACTCGTAACACTAAAAGTTACAAGAAGCACACGCCATAAATTGTGTACTGAATACTATCACACAACTAATTACTTTCTTTAGCCTCTCGAAATTCTGGAAGAGTTGAGGTGTTGAAGTGAGGACCCAGAACAATCTAAAATAAAAGCTATTTTGTGTAAATTATTTTACCGCGAAAATGTTTAATAGATCCAAAGCGGAGCCTGGGTTCTGCCTTTTGATTTAACTATTATTATCTTTGTAATTAACCAGTGCTTTAACATTTTCGTTTGCATTTAGTTAGCTAGCTGTTCTCATATTTCTTGAAAAATTCATAATCATATTTTCGCTTTCTGACAGTTAATTTTCCCACTGTTATTCTTACTGTCACTAATTTAAGGTTAATTATTGGTTTATTTTAATAAGGGCAACAAAAAGAATATATGGTATTTCCAATTATCTAATAAAAAAAATGTTGCTCAGGATTGGATGTATGCCTAACTGGCGATAGGCTTGCCACCTATCACAATAGACTTAGTGTCTTCAGCTAGTTGTGGGCGCCCTGGTTGTGCCTCTACCTACCCCTTTGGGGATATTGACGTAAAGATACTTACTTACTTACTTTTATTTTAGTAAGGATTAAGAGGGGACTCATAGGAGGAGTTAATCTAGCGCTTTGAATATAATATGGGAGATACCTTGTACTATGATGACATTCGTACGTGATAAACATCTCCATCTTAAAAATCTCTATTTAGAAACGAAACTGAAGGATAGTGTCTACATTTTTTTACCTTAAAAACATACTCGAGTATGTCAGATCAGGGTACGGTGCGTTAAGGGTATACCAATAAAGGTAAATTCACAGATCAATCATTATGCTTACAAAATTTCATGAAAATCGGTCAAGCCGTTTCGGAGGAGTAACTTTCGTAAAAACGTTGCCCCTTTTGAAATTTGACATAAGAATAATGTGTTTTATTAAAATTGGTTTAAATTTTAATGATCTTACCTTTTTCAGCATTTTGGAACACAGACCGCACGAGGAAATTGTTTTTCCTCTATAATATGAAAAAAAAATCTATGCTCACTGTTTTTTGTTCCTTTATTTTCTCAAATGCATTTTAATAATTGGGAAATTTAAGTCGTTTAAAGTTTTCAAATTTATATATTTATAAGGACGCTGAATCAATGAGAGCATTTCACAATTTTAGCTACAAAACGCTTAAGACTTGACATCTTTAATTAAAGAAAAGGGGACTGGACATTCGTAGAGCGTGACAAATTATCCCTAATAAATTGCATTAATGAATAAGAATATTTTATCTTAACAAGCGGGTGACGTAAAAAAAGGGATATAATATTTTATATTTCTATGGGTCTCGCATTGTAAGGCTTGTTTCATATGTCGAAATCTTGTCTTCGTCTGGCAACCTCGGCTGTTTGTAGCAAAGTCCATCGGAATATTATTACATAAAAAGACAACAAGTCCTCAAGATGTACTGCCACAACGCGTTAAGACGAGTGGTCTTCCTGACGACAAAGCGACGACCACGACGCGTCGTCACCATTAAACAAATATATAACACTAATTTCAAGTTGTGGATGTTATTAAATTACTACAACGCGTCGCGGCCTAATTTTTTGCGCAGTGAGCGGAATGGTCTTTGAGCGTAACATAGGTTAAAGTATGCCAATGTTAAATCTAGTTATATAGTCTTTATTACAACGAGATACAGACTATAATATCAACTTAAATTTACCTTATTCCATATTTATTGATAAGGCAAATCAAGTTCGTTGAAGTAGTTCCACCTAATTTAAAAATAAATATATTTTATGCAGTGCTTATTTTTACAATAATTTTCAACACTTTTTGTCTGTACATCTTATCTGTGTTTCTGATAATTCAGGTTTACTTCTGCAACAACTGAACTTGACTATGAGACAAAGGAGGTTCCGGACAAAATAGCAGCTAGTTCTAATTTTAAAATCCTAAAATTCCACGCGTACTATGTTGGGAACACAGCTGACATGTAACTATAGTACTTCATATATTTTTTTATTGGTAAATATAGCGAACAAGTTAATCCTGATGAAAAGAGACAATCGTGGCCTTCAGATACCATGACACTGTAGTTGTTATAGCCGTATCGCTGTCGTGTGATGAAATGTTAGGTCTACTGTGCAAGTCTGCGGGTACCCTCCCCTATGAACTGGATACTGTCATTCAGACAGCAGGAAAAGTTAATGCATTGGACCCCACCAAGTTGCTTCACAGCACTGTTACTCGCTTTATACGAGCTGCCAAGAAGAATGGCAGAAGGTTATTCTACCTAGTGGACACTAATCAACACGGAGAATAAATTGTTACTTAATATAGACTTCTGTCTTTAATATTAGCGCATCACGTTCAGAGGTAAATTTAAGCTTAGATTAGCTTAGCTTCAAACACAGGTATAGGTCTCAGAAACGGATGGACGGACGGACGGAGTTACTACATTATTTAATTTAGCCCAGGAACGTACCAGCGGCCCGCAGTGTTTTATACTGTGTTACCAAAAATATTTTATCATTATAAATGCGCAACGGGTAAATGTCCATTCATTACCCTAATTGTAAAGGTGAACAAATTGGCCAGCTAATTGTCTCCTGGAAAATGTTTGGGTTAAAATTAGTAGTGCGACAATATGTTTCCACCTTTTTAAATAGGTTTTTGGAACTTAAGGATTCATAAGGTGTTTTTGTCAAAAGGCAGCAAAGAAGCACGCGGCCCCCTTGATGGCAAGAAACCGCTGCCTATAGACACCATACATGTTGTTAGCTCCAAACCGGAACATGACATTGTCATAGTGGAGGCAGGAATAGATGACGGATTCTTACTCGGGAAGTTGCTACCTAGCACTCTAGCACCAGCAGTCGTGTTAGTAATGACCCCTTTCGCGGGTCAGGAGCCCGGCAGAACGGCATATGGTTATTTTTTCACAGCGGACCCGAGCCAATAAGGTGTAAGACGTGGCCTCGTCCTGACTAATAATTTGTTTTCAGATGAACCTTCTCCTGACGGTAACTAATACAAAAAAAGAATTTTCAAAATTGGTGTATGTGGAAACAATGTACTTATGTTACAAGCTAAGTAAAGTTTTCACTTTCATTTAGTATCTAAAGACTAAAATCAAACCAAAATTAATGCGCATTTGCTTTGAAAATATCAACAATGAGAGCTAGCTTAGGAGTATTTATAAAACTAATGAAAGGAGTTTCGAATCTTGGTAATCCTTCAAACTTCAAATTTGGCACGAAACATCTTTAGATTCAGAATACTCGGTAATATAATAGTCGGTTTGTTGAATTCTAATTATATTGTGGTCGAAGGGTTCACGACTTAAGCCATAGACTTCCTGTGAGGCTAGGGTTTAATTCCCGAAGGGGTAAAATATCTGCGTTGAACACTTAGATGTCTCAGGCAGTTCTTAGTCTGGGAGTGTTTATCAAATTTATTATGGTATATTTGCTTAATTTGGCATTAGATTTAGTATGTATAAGTAGAGCTGATGGGCTTCGACCATAGTATGAAACTACCACCAGACCGGAAACGTGGCCTCAAACTGAGGAAATGCGACCAAAGAAACTCAGTGAGCTTGTCTTCTTTTTAAATTAATCATAGATATATAATTTTAGTTATCTAATATTGACTAAAAATACCTTATACTGTGTTTTTATTTAGAGTTTTTATTTTATTTTTATTTGCCCCGTGTTGGTCCGGGCTCCTTTGCAGAATAGACCATCTGCCTTTCTTGCCAGGCAGCTCGTAAAAGGCGAGCATAGGCTTATCATCACTAACATGGTGACATCTGACTAGGTGGTAGAGTTTCGCAGCGACTCGCCCGGATTGGTACCACCGCCTTACCTATTCCTGCCGCCATAATGTCATGACGTGTTCCGGTTCAGAGAGTAGGGTAGCCGGTAAACTTAGTATTGCTCGAGGCCTTACATCCTGACCTCAGGTTGGCAACGCACCATTAACATCTTTGGTGTCTCTAGGCGGCGTGAATTTCTTACCATCAGGAAATCCGTCTGCTTGTTTGCCTTCCTTTAACATATAAAAAAAAAGAGAACAAATTGCAGTAATTTGGAATTTTAGCGGCTGTTATGTATAAGATCCTCTCAGTTTTGATTTCACAAAACACAACGCACTTTCAGCTGCAGTCAATTACCAAACTAGCTGACCCGGCAAACGTTGTTTTGTAATGTATATCAACTATTGATATGGAATATACATATTATATACTACTGCTCTACTACTCATTTTCATGTCTCATACATTCCACATAAACCACGAGGTGAAGGAGACGGAACGAATTTATTATTGTCTCATATACAGCACACACATAAAAGTAATCTTATCGCAAGCGCATATGAGCATTGGTGATATAATATAAGCAATGATGAATACGATATAAACTGTGATGTTGCAAAGACATATTAGCTCCCCACTAACTTCATAAAAATCCGGGTAAATGTATAGGAGTCTGCCAATATTTTTTCTTAATTTCAGCATAAACAAAAATAAGTATAGCAATGAAATGTTTCCTAATTATCCATAAAATAACTATTAACTATTATATTATTTTATAAACGATTTGATTGGGCCCTACTGATGTGATTGGGGTTAATTGCCGCATTTACATATTCGAGAATCAAATAGTTACTTAGATGCTTTGAAAATTGTTGTTCATATGACCAACTCTGCAGATCAACTCTACTTATTTATTATCTTAAGTGGCGTAATTCTTTAAGTTTCGCGTTTTAGATTATTTTATCCGTTTTCAATCACATTTTAATCGTCGAGGGTTTTTCAAAATTTATAATTTAGATTTTTATTACGTTATGCATAAGGCTTATCAAGATACATCCTTGGCATATCCACAAAACGCTATTTAAGTGAAGGGTTTTGCAATACAAAGGGTTTTTATTAATTATAAAATTATCAACTTTTTCATTTCTTTTGCAATCAGTCAAAATCCATAAACCTTCTAACAATCGCGAGAAAATGCATATTCATTATTTTGCGACACTTTTTTTAAGCATATATCTTATTCGACAATAAGTAACATTGTGTTAGAATAGAAGTTTGCTAACGGCCGAGATGAGGAAGAGTAAGATTTATTCTTTTAAGTTATTTTTTGGTTCACGTGACAAGGTTTAATTCATCCTCGGAGATTAGACTTTGAAAATCTTCTCATAATCTGTAATGAATCGTCTATATTGTGCTGAGGCAAGGGCAAACCCCTTCCGTATTTAAATAGCGGACGTTCTACCCCCTTGACCCAGTTGCCCAATTTAAACCGAAATTTCTTTGTGACGTTTATCCATTCCTAATTTTTATTTGTATTTTTGAACAGGAGACAAAAAGGAAGCGGTTCATGTTAACTGTTACGTCTACTGTACTTGGCGCAACTTTAGATGGATAGTACAAATCTGTTTATATTTTTTTACAAAGCTGAAGGTTAACATTTTTATGTGTATCTAGCTGTCCCTGCGAACTTCGTTCTACCTGTTCCGTTTGTATGGAAAAATAAAAAAAATTGTTTTTCCTAGTTTCCTCACAGATTGTTTTGTTTTTCTATCTACTTATTTTCCTTAGACTTCCACAAATAATTTGAAACCATTATAAGCCAAATCTGACGAGTTATTTTCGAGTTTGAGCCAGAATCACGAAAAACAAATGATTACAAGAACTAAAAATGTTAATTTACTAAGTTGAAATATCTGTGTTAATATTGAAGAGATTTTCTGTTACATAGGTAAGTGATGTTCATATAAATTTTATTTAAATTAATAATTATGTGCAAAAAAAAATATTAACCCATCAAGCCAACACAGGATTGGCACCAAATGTTTTTTCTCATCTTTTGAAAACAAGAAATAGATAAACAAACATTAAAATGTTTAGGAATTTAAAATTGTTTATTTTTAAAATACATTTAAAACACGGCATTTATGTAAAATATTAGGGAAATGGAGTTTTGAGTTACCTATGTTGGATGTTGTCTGAAATATATCCTATAATCTTAAGGATCACTTAAATTCTTCTCATATTGCCCTTAAACCCTTCATAATTGAGTTATTTGTCATAATTAATCATTCAATTTTGTTACTTCGATTACAGCGAGAACATTTTGTAATACGCCAATATTTGCTATGTGCAAAGGGGTTGCTAATAACTAAATAAGAGATGCGAAACAACTCTTTTCTGTCATGTATCAAGTTATTATATTTTCACATAATTCCACATTCACTGAATTTTTAAGTAAGAAGGGTAAAATTCACTTTATAAATCGCAGAAGTGCAAAATATAGCAACAAGATGGACTTGGTTTTCAGCTAGTAGCCAATATGGCAGAGCCCCCAGACCTACGTCATTTTAGCAAGTTTTGAAGAATGCTAATGTAATGTCTTGTTAGGAAATATGCGTAGCCACTAGCTTGAAAGTGGAGTCATTTCTCATGTAGCGTTTTGTACAGGTGCACAAAAACCTTACTTACCTAAGTTCAAGTAGTAAAGCTCGTTTTTAAATATTTTTTTAAGAATATTGTCTAAAATTAAAATTCCTTAACGCCAGACATACGGCTACATGACTTGAAGGTTAGGTATTTAAAAATTAGGTAAGCTAAGTAGCAAACCCAAATTTTAAACTGACCCCGAGCATGATGGTATGGCATGACGATATGATACTGATAAAAGGCGTAATCTGGGATACGGAGGATGACTAATTTGGAACGCAATGTATTTTTTTAATAATAATTTGTGACATAGTTTTGATAGGTTTGGGGGCTCTGGGATCTTACTCTATAGTAGTTGCGACGATGCAATGACATTCGCAGACGCATTTACATTTCTTCGCGTCTAAGCTTCGCGTAGGTAAACTTTTGCTAGTCTAATCTCATATTTGATAATATTGAAACTCTATCAGAAATAAATTTGACAGTATAATTTTCATAATTTTCATATATTTCAATTTGGAAATTTCTGAATAGTCGATATATTTTCTGGTCTTGGTTAGCAATATTCAATTAAAATTAGATTAAAATAATGTCAATTGCAATGCAAATAATTTGTCAAAATGTAAAGACTAAAAACCATAGACTTAGGAATTTTTTTTTACTTAGAGGTCAATGCTAAAAACCATTGACCTCTAAAAACGCTCACGCCATTTTATATTTTTAGCATAATCTGTGTACCAGATGTAACACCGATAAAAAAGAATGTATGTAAGATGTAACACGGGTAAAAAAAGAATGAAAGACTCACGCTTCTGTGTTATCATCCCTCGACTCGGAGCGCTCGGCATTGGCTTGTCCACGTCGATGCCGACCGCGCTGTTCCTCGCCGAGGCCGTAGAGTCCGGCAACTGCCGCCATCCTATCGTCGCCTCACACCATAACAATCACACTTCCATTGTCGCCAGGAACCAGGTCCAACACATTTGAAAGCACCGTAAAAGAAGAACACGAGAACTCATACGGAAGGGGGACGCCGGGCCCCGAAAGAACGATCTCGATAACTAAAGCTGTATGTCGCATAAATTACCGCCGAAAAACACCTAAATACAGTCCTTTGAAGGTGAGACCCTTAACGATAGTCATATAACCACCGCCGTGAGGAAACCCCACGGCTAACACACACATATCTCAAATTACATCACTTGCGTAACTATTACTAGATATATCTACGTTAAATCTTTAGCTAATTCGTAAAATTTGGACGCCTTCATTGGTACGTTCTAGTGATCACAATTGAATTATTGTATTTCGTCATAAGTTGATTCAAGTTATCTTAAAGTAATTTTATTGTATCAGTTGCGTTGGCTTTTTATTGGTAGGTTCTTGCGTGGGGTGCATCTGTTGGTTAATAGTAAATTTAATTAGCATTTTTGAGGAGCGCTCATTTTTTAAATGAGCTCGTTTTGGAGTTTCCCAAACTATTGAGGGGGATCAAGAGGGTAAATGGTATAAGGTTGAGGGAGTAAATGAGAGTTTTCGGTGTAAGGGGGATTATGGGAGTAAAGGAGGTTAGGACAAGATCTTCTTAAAATACGTAGTTTATTTGTTAATTTAGTCATTTTTTTAACTGATGATGTTCATGGTTATCAAACTATATGCTTGATTATATAATCAAAACTGTAATAACAAGAAGATTGTCAAGAGGTAAGATTTGCGTCTAGAGTTTACGGTAGATAAAGTAATACTTTATTAAACTAATTACTTCATTTTAATTAAATTGTGAAGATTATTGAAACTACAAACACGTCCATTAAAAGAATTCCACTAATTTTGAAAACCTGAAATTAAGGTCCATATCTAACTAAAGGAATTTAACTTGTTAGCCACAATTGACTATAATACAGACCAGATAACTCATTATACATGTTAGCAAATCAGGCACAGTTATAAAAAATGTGTTAACCATTCAACACAAATCGAATTTAGAAACCAATCAGTAAAAAAATATACAAAAAAAAAGAAAACCAAAGCTTAGACCACAACTTGTAAAATTAAAATATAGTAAGTATATTCAGAATAAGGAACACATGGGAAACGTGAAATTGAAATAAAAAAGTGAAACGTGAAACTGAATCAAACCTAAAACTGCGTGCGACCACGGAATGTGTATTTAAATGGTACTTTGATAATTTTAGTGTAGTAAAACTGTAAAAATCTGACTTCGATTTAATAAGTATGTCATCTACTTATATAAAAATCGAGTATTTTCCTAGAGATTCAGATCCAAGCTTTGTATCAATGAAACCATTGTCAAGTTTTGTGTTAGGTAAATTGCTTTCGAGGGCAGATGCCGGTTATAAGATAATCAGGGATTAGTATCATATGTGGCACTTATGTGTCTCTTATCATCAGAAGAGGCATCAATCAGCTTGTTTCATACGAGTATCTTATAACTTCAAAAAATAGATATTAAAGCTTTAACAAAAGGTTAACTCAGTTTTTACGTGACAACGTCTTATAATTCGAAAAAACCGGCTTCAGGCATCAAAAAGCATGACTCATGCGGCGTTACCTCGCTCTGAGGCGTTCCATTTAAGGCTTGAAGTACAAGCGAGAGCGCGAAACGAACGACAAAAAGACACAATCGGCCTCCGTTCTTATGACGTCACGTTCAACTATCGTCAGTAAGCCGGCTTTACAGACAACCGTTTTTTTAACGTTTTTTGACTTCGTAATCTACCTTTGCTAAAATTTAACTCAAATAAAAAAAACACTAAATAATCTTCTTGCCGGTTTTAAATAATAAATCAATAAAAATTCCTAATATAACATAATATGCAATAAGCTGATTTTCAATAAACTAGCTCTGAAAGTATTTAATTAGTTTGTTGTGAAATTAAAGTGTCAGAATCATAGAACGAAAGTTTAATTCGTTTGTGGGAAAATAACATTGCAAGGAAACTCAATTACTGTAGGAATTTAAAAATAACGGTTTGTTATAAAAAGTGAGGATAAACCTAAAGTTTTGTAAAACTCATTCCAATCTATCTTGGTCCTAGAACACTGTTAAATTATTTTAATTCCCGAATATTCCACAAAGTTTTCGCATAAAGCGCTGCGAGGAAAAAACCAGAACATATTGGAACCAACTGAACTAATGAATTTTACATTAATTATAAGTTACGCTGCCGCAAGGTGCTGAGTTTTCACAAAAATGTACATAGAAATTAACCTAGAATTGGAAGTTATTGTTGTACGAAGTTGCTTAAAAAACTTATGATCCGCGCTTTGCTATCTACTTTTATTTGTGTGCGATTTTTAATTGCCTGCAAGTGAAAGTTATGTTTTTGTTCGCGATACGTGTGTATATTTATATCGCAAGAGTTCAAGTGTAAGATCTGATACTAATAAAACAAAATGGCTGTTGTTTTTTTAATGATATGTTAAATTTGTGTGTCAGACCGTGTAGATTCAGAAGTTACGCTCTACATGAAATCTGATATCTTTTTCACAGGGCAAACCTTATGTGGTCGTCTTGGCGACGTTTTACATGAAATGTTTTTTGTGGGTTTATGATGTTAAGAAGTTAAATATAATGTAGAAGAGACAAACAAAACAGTACGAAATTTCTATAATAGCCTGTGTAAATTGAATATGTTTTTTAATAGCGGTCCGTCGTCGGACTTGACTTCTTGAGGTCTCGGGTCCAATCCCCGGGACGGGCAACAAAAACAATTAAGAAAAAGTGTATTTTCAATTTTTTGATACAAAATAACGTTGCACGGGATTAGATATGTGCCCGGTTTGTGATAGGCTTGCCACCTGTTATATTGAGGGACTTAGTGTCTCCGGCTAGTCATGTGTGCCTTGGTTGTGCCTTTGCCTACCTCTTAGACATGGGCATGAAGATAGTTTTCGTTTAATTTCTCACTCAAGAGTCAAGACTCAAACGTAAAATGAAAATAATGGTCCAAGTAGTCTTAGTCATTAAATTATCGCCTCTTTAGTGTAATGAACTGATGTTGACGCTTACTACATGAGGAGCTGGGTTCAATTCCAAGGTCGGGGACGTCAAAATATCAACGTTGCCTGGGATTGCATAAGGCACGTTTGGCGATAGGTTTGCCAATTATCACGTTGTAATTACTGCTATGCCAATCGTGGATAACTCTCCCTATCTCTTCGGACTATAGGCGTTAAGATCTCTTTATGGCAAAAGCAATGTTTGGATTAAAAGATTACACTGGAAAGGAATGACTATTATTTATGAGTTTTATTGGCTAATATCTAGCCAATAATAATCACTAAATGCTGTTATATAATATTGTAATAAAATGTAACTTGAGCCTTACAAAGGCGGTCGTACTGCTTCAGAGTTTACTTTGCCGGATAGCCTTAGAACGAAGGTGACTACTGAATTAAAAACGGTATACTTAATGTCTAGTCCATATATGGTATGGTAAATCATGAAAAAACGTAGGAAATCAGGATAGTAGAATAACTGGATTCCAATTTCTAATTTCCAGTTTCATATTTGAGTTGAATTGTTAATGAAAGTTGTGTAAAACAAAGGTTCTCTGTATGTATGTTTATTTAAACACAAAGTTTCAGCTCGACTAAATCTGAAAGGAAACAAACATTAATTGAAAGCATCGCAGAAAATTTTGAGCGGGAAGGACATAGATACGAAGGGAAAAGGTAAACAAAAGTTTGTAATAACACTCAGTGAATTTCTACCGATTCTCTTTCACCGCGATAGAAGTCTTGAGTAAACAAATACAATTATCAGTCCGTTGTGGAACGTCGTCACTTCGTTAAAGTCTGAGTTTTCAAATACCAAAAGTGGTTTAAAACAAATATATAATTATAAAACTGTCTTCACGCCCATATCTCTGAAGTGGTAGACAGACGCACAACCAGGGCACCCATGATTAGCCGAAGATACTGAGTCCCTCAATGTGATGATGACAATCCTATCGCCAACCGGGCACATATACAATTCCGAACAACGTTGTAATTTAACATCACCTTTCACATCTTTAATATTTTTTGTGAATTATATACCCGTTATTATTGCCCAGTTGGATCTGATGGTTTTACCGTGCTTAGAAGGTATTCGATTATATCAGGGGAACAACTCGGGTATTACTAACTTCTCCTAAGATAAGCCATTTCCGAAAATGTGTCACAATGGTCGTTATTAAAATACTGGTGTCCTTGTAATCTCGACTCGTTTTTCTTGTTGATGTCCGCTTCAGCCGAAAGACAAAACGGCACAAAAGGCCTAAAAATTACAGAAACTTGTTGCTGCCCATGTTTTTCGTGTAGTTTAGTTATGAGAAATATTTTGCCCAAATAGTTTTATTATACAGAATTTATTATAATGATTTATTCCATGTACAGATAAGTAGTTAGAAAGAAAATAGTTTTTAAATTCTGAAGAGTATTGCTACTAATATTATAAAAGTGAAGTTACCCTTTCACATGAAAACGGCTTTTTGTATATTAAAGTATTAAATCAATGTACAGGGTTCATATAAAATTTCAAACTCGAAAATGAAAAATTGAATAAATGATAATAGGGTAAGTATTCTATAAGCTATAAAGTTGGGACTCGCTTCAGGCTAAATTTATTGCCGGGACCGCCTCGTCGCTGTCACGTCGAGTCGGGGACGGACCGGAAGTGGCTAGAGATATAAAAGTATATTCACTCGTACTTCACGTGAATTCAGCGTGCTTATCCTTCATACGAAATCGTTATTAATAATAGAAAGCTATTTGTGATCTACTAAAATTGATTAAAAAGTATCCTATGTTACTTTTAATAGCTCTAAGAATACATGTAAAAAGTTTCAAGATGTTTCAGTAGTTTTCGCGTGAAGGTGTCATAAGCAAACCTACATTCGTATTTATAGTATTAGTAGGAATAATTATTAATATTGTTTTTATTTGCAGGATAGATGTTGTTTATCCTATTTTATGTGATTCATTTTTAATTAATTGAAGTTATCAAAGAAGTAAAACCAATGGTAATAAAATTTAACAAAAGTTTAATAAAAGTAAAGTAAACTGTAAATGCTAAAAAGCTAGGACTTGTCCAGAGCTAGATTTGTTGCAAAGAGCGCTCGCCCATTGTTATTTTGGGCAGTTGGAAGCTTTTAGTGATATATTATGCGTACAACTGCCAGAAGTTAAGTTTAATTTTATACTTCATAAATCGCTTAATTTTCTTTTTTGAAGTATTATTCTAAAATAATAGCGTCATTACCGGCGAACTTCGTGCCCCCTTTTTTCGTGATAAAAATAAAACTCCGCCACTCCAATCGTGTTCTCAAACCAGGAACCCATTTTAATAAACATACATAATAATTTGAACCAAATCTGTCCCGTCATTTTTTTATTCCCAAAAACTTCTTCTTCTTCTAACAATAACTTAAACAAGAATAAAGAAGTAGCAAAATTGGTCCATCCGCTTAGGTTTGATGCGATGTCTACGGGAAATAAGGATTTATTTTTATTTGTTAGACTAGCTGTCACGACTAACATTGTCCTGCCTTTACTATATCCGTTTAGGCGTGATTCGATGACCATGGGAAATAAGGATTCATTTTTAAACAATACATAATATAGTTATAAAGTCTAAAAATAAAAGCAGTATTAAATGATTTCACATTTCCATATCAGTCAATAGAAATTGCTATTTACCATTATTAATAAAAGGGTTTAAAAGCTGAGATCTATTGAACCATCTGATTAACTTGCTTCCTAAGCTAATATTTTGGTGATTTCGTTACATTACAATTACATATCACTGTTGTGAATTCTATCGGAGACTATATTTTTTTTTATTATATTGGAAGGCAAACAAACAAAATTAATATCACGCTGCCTCGAGTAGTGGTAATGATGTGGAAGAGTGGTAATGTTCCTGAGGTCGGGATGTTAGACTTCGAGCAAATGTAAGTTTGCCGATTACCTTATCCTCCAAACCGGAACACGTCAACGGCAAGTACTGAAGAGTAGATAACTTTAAAAATATTGAAATTAAAATAACGTCAGTCAGGACGGCTGGTATTTGATTATACTTTAAACTTAGTCAAAGATAGTTTAAAATATAAAAAAAACAGTAACAACATTTTGTTAAATCCGGATTCGAAACAACAAGCCAAAAGACTTCATGAACTGTAACGAATATGAAATAACATTTTACAATGCATGCATTAAAACATTACTGAAAAATGTACCTGTCGCGAACAACGCAGGCGGCAATTAATTCCAGCCCTTAAAATATTTCGATACAAAATGCCAGTGCGCGGATTACGTTATTTATTAACTGGTCACAATTTATTTTCACATATCGAAAGCAACTTAGCGAAAAATCGGTTTCGAAGGTGTAAACAATTGAAACTTTTTACATTTAAAAAAATATTTTTACACAAGTAGCTGAATAAGGTAGTGGATTTATGTATCGAATTGTATCTTTATTATTTTCAAAAATATAATCCGCCATTTTGTTGTGGCGGCCATTTTGCGTTGACATTAATGCTGATTATATAAGTAGTCCCATTTTCAATTAAAGTAAAGGTGTATCCCAAATTGTAGATGTAGTTAGAGTTGAATGGTGGAAAATGTGTTCCAAGATATGTCCCACAACAATAAATTTACGAGCACAAATAAACATTTAAATAAAAGTTTCTAATAAAGTATTGGAAGCTTAATGAGTTTTCTTGTGGTCTAGAATAGTCTCTAGAAGTTTCGTAACTTTCTACAATAAAATACTGGAATACAGCATTGAAAAACAACTCAGAATTTTTATATTAAGTAACACACATCAACACTAGAAACTTGATTTTTTTTTATCTCTGAACTACTATAAAAAATACTTTCCAAGTAACTCTTGTGCTTTTTCACAATGCACTTTATTACACTCTTAACATAACACTTAGGCCAACCCGTTCCACTTTTTACAGCATCATCAGGACTTTTCAACAAAAGATAAGTAAATCCACTTTATTTTTTAAGAAATAACTTGATGTTGGTATTACGACGTTTGGATTTATTTATATTGAGTAATTTTGATATATCTACAGTCAGTAACTAATAACTAAATGCTGTACGTTAAAACTAAAGTACATTTACTTGTCATATGAAAATGTGTGAAATAAAGTGTGTTATTGAAAAGTACAAAGGTTATTTGGAAAGTGTATATCTAAGGTCAAAGTCACAAAACAATGCTTTTGTAAATAAATATAACTTCAGGTAAGTATTACATTATCATAAAAACAAAAAATCTCATTAAACTAAACCTAGCGATATATACGACCATTATTGAAATATTGGTTGGTTAATGAATTAACTGCCTTGTTGGCGGAAGGGATTACGCCCTGACCAATCACGAGACCTGGATTCGATTCCCGAAGGTGGCATGTACGATAAATATACAGATATCATGTTATTCTCGGTCTGGCTGTTTATCATTTTTTTTAAAGTATCTATATATGTATTTATATGTATTTATATGTATTATTATCGTTGGTGAATAATTGTACCACAAGCACAGTATCTATTGCTTTAGGGTTAGATTACATTTTCTGTCATAAATATTTAATTTTAGCGGTCGTAATATACGTTTATATAATCCTTATTCTAAGCCTTTCCTTTGATACTGTTGTAGCAGTATTAAAATAAAACTAAGCGAATTGGGAGATATGGTATAATTGAAATATGATATAAATGATTATAAGTATGAACCACCCTCCTTCTATATCATAATAATATACGCAAACATACACGTGTTACACGTGTACAGAACTAGTCTCTGTGTATCATAGATTATAAAATTACCAAATAAAACCAAAGTAAAATAAAATAAAGTAATTAAATAATACTTGTAACACTAAAATCATAAAAATACTTTGTAACATTTCCAATCACCATGGCATTCGACTGAAAATATGTAAAAATGAAAAAAGAAGATTAAGAGCCAATTTTTCAATAACCAGGTAAAATTTACCAGGTAAAATAAGGAATGAGGCATATTTACTAACTACAGTATGTTTGATCATTTAAGCTATACAGTTTTTAGGCGTCGGGATGTGGTGACACCTACCGTTTGGTTACAATCTTCCACGCATCAGTGGTACATTGTCTAGTATATAAAAAAGCTGCCTAATCCTACTCCTAATAAACCTAATCATGACTTACTAGTCATGATTAGGTGGTAAAACCCTTCTGTGGTCTGATTTTCATGACTTTAAGTAAAAAACTTAACAATAACTAATTCAAATCAATAACATAAAATTGACTGAACAAAAATATTTTACTAAACGTGTTATAGTGCTACCAACTTGTCTTTTCAGTAGTCAAAATCGAAACTACACCGCTGTTTCGCGAAAGGTTATTGATAAGGTTATATTATAAGGATGTCTGTGTTTGAATTGTGAGCACCGGAAATTAAATCCCTGCAACTGCTTTTTATTATATTATTGTTAATGTTGTTATTTTCTGTTTTCTGGAAACAAATCTTAATTATAAACACTGAAGTTCACACAAGCGATGCCGTTCATTAAACAAATAATTTAGTCGCATTATAAAAACAATACAATACAAGTTTTGTCACCATAATTTTAGTGCTCTTGTTTAAAAACTTAGGTTTTGTATCATTGTTGATTTTTTTTAATGTTGAAGCCTATTTCTTTATATGAAAAGACCTTAATCTATTCTTTTTTTCCAAAATAACAAAAAACATCTGCAAAGTAACAAGATTTAAATGCAAATCATAAATCACAGTGGTAAATTTACGCTTCATGCAAATTTCCGAGCGACAAGTGCTTAAGTCTATTATCTACGGGACTCCGCCTTCAAACCAAGGCAACACGCGTTGATCCAATTTATTCGTCTGTGCCAAAGGTGCACATCTTTAGTCTAAATTAATTTAGACACACATTAAATTTACATTCTTATTAAGATTATAAATATGAAAGTTTGTATGTATCTTTGTTTGTTACTCTAAAACTGATGAACCGATTTTCAAGATATTTAGCACACACATGGAGGGTAACTTGGATTAACACGTAGGATAGTTTCTACCCCAAAAAAAATTTACTGTGGGACATTAATCACGCTGGTAACGCCACGGGCAACAGCTAGTAGTTAATATTTTGGTATTATAAGGCAAACGAACAAGATTTTGCGATGGTAAGAACCTAACATCAGCTACCGGAGCACCGTAGATGCCAGTCAGGATTACTTGTTATTCTGAAGCAAGGAACATTACAATGGCTTATTATGACACTATAGCAGCACGAACAGGTAAGGCAGCTTTTTTTATATACTAGCCGTATAAAAGTATATAGTCTATGTAGTAGTTGTTATGACATCAAAAATAAGTGGGGTTTTCTTTGTGATCACTGTTATTTTTCCGTGGTTGCGATTCATTGCAGGAATAAAACTCGTAATAATCCAGTAGTGAAACTAGCTACTATAGAAAAAAATGCCTCAAAATTTAAATTTCCTAAATATAATAAATATTTAATCTTTAAAGTTAGGGTGTATAGAAATTGCAATTTAAACAAAAGCTAGTATAAAAATTAGTATGTCGCACTAACGGCGACACCTTTTCCTCCCTCTATAAATCAATTGAGCTTCGGCGGGTAAGCTGCATCCGTTTACGCTAATACCCAATAACTGTTACATTTATTGATTTAGACATGCTACATATTTTACGAAATAGATATTTACGAGATACATAGGTATTTATACATATTACAGTATGAGTAAAATTAAAGGAAGTTGGAATCTATACATTGATTAAATATTAAAATTACTGTGTTGCTAAAGATTAACAAAACTTCATGCAATAGCTTAAATTATTCAGGTACAAAAGTAGTATTTTCTGTTGTCTTTGAAGACTTTGCTCTGATAACAATCACTAAAAATTTAAAAAATAAGAATTTTCCAAAAGGAGTTCTGGACATATGTGCGTATCGACGTATATAAGATCCTTCCAAAATAGGAATTCAAATTTTTAGAACGTGTTCAGTACTTACACGTAATGTACGATATAAACATGAAAAATTACGAGACCAAAATGATTTATTTCTATTTGACTTAGCGCATGTAGAATCAGAATCAGAAAAAACTTTATTCGCGTTTACCACACAAGTAATATTTGTGTGCGTCGACATTTTTATAAACTATCACCGGATTGGCATCGCGGCCACATACTGCGTATAAACTTTGCCTTTAATTTGCTTAATGCAATAATCCAAGAACTCCGGGTTCGCTTACAATGTTTCAAATAATATATTATATTGATTTGTGTCTTACAAATATTTTCTAGTTTCTTTTTATTTTAAATCAAATGGATATGTTGTTAGTTCTGTATGCAGTAATTCATATGGGGATTAAACTTAAAGTAATTTTTATTACATTATTTGTAACATATTGTAATATAATATAGAATATATTTTATTAGATGTACTGAACGCTGTCTAAAATTTGAACGTCTCTTTTGGAAGGGTCCTAAATAGAGGCTAATTTTATTTCTTTGTTAATAAAAATATATAGACAAAAAATGACAGAAAAAATGAAAATATGACTACAAAAGTAATCTTATGAAAACTATTGTCCTCATTAAAATGTCCCCAGTATTATAAAATGCTTTTAAAACATTTTATAATACAGATCATAATTTAACTAATATGAATGATATGTCTACGTCAGTGAAAATTAGGTCTTTGACGGTAGCTTTATTTATACATTTTACTAACAGAGAAAATCGCCAGCTCCGAAAATACGATTTTGCCATTTATATTGTAATAAATATGCTAGTCGTGTCCACGAATCAGCAAATGACTTGGTTCTTTTATGATGTTTCAAATAAAAGCTCAGTTTATTCGATTAAGTATACAGTAGTGAGGGCAGAACTGCGTGGCTGTACATTGTATGTGCTCTTGCTACGTGTTGTATATTTCTACATTTACATGGTCTCTACTCGCCATTGTCGTGTTACATTCTGGTGAGTGTGATGGGTAGTAAGATTACACACGTTACACACGTGAAACCATAAGATGCCGGGCGCACAAATAATATCTGTAATGTCTACCGTATCTCTCCAGGCGATATTTTAATCTTGTCAGTTGAGCTTTCGCTTGTTAAAAAAATATGAAAACAATATTGAACGACGAACGTATTCACGGAATATTTTTTTAGCATTCTTTAATTTTTTTACCTAGCTACTTAAACTATGACAGCATTTGGCTATTATTATAGCTATTGGTGCCAATTCTAATACAAATTGTCTTAACTTACTTAGACAAGTGTTATCTTTTTATTAAACAAAATAAAAAAGACGTATCGACTTAGAAACAACATAACTCGTTTGGTTTTTAAACGACGTATTCTGAGGTAAAGATTCTATAACGTCTATAGAATATAACGTCTATATAAACGTCTATAGAAATGTCGTGTACAAACCATTCTGACAACACTAACAAGTTAAGTATCTTTCTATTACATGCGTTAACGGAAAGTAGCCATAATTCAAAAAAGGTATAGTTTTATCACAACAGTTACCACCATTTTTGTATCTGTACCGTTTCGCCCTTAAATTCTCATGTACTTGAAAATTATAATTCGTCATATGGGACTGTGAAGGTATAAGGAACGAAAACAATTTCTAAACTACAATCACTAAGTTTGTACAATACATAAACAACTTCCTAAGTGATGGGGACACGGAGCACGGATATTGTAGGAAGGGGAAACACTGACGCAATGTCGACAGTGTTATAATAACATAAATAGGGCATTGTGTATTCATAACAATGTGTTCTTAATGGTTGTATTTAGTAGCCGTTTGTGAAAGTTTCTTATTTTGCCAAAAATCTAGTGCAGACGACTCTCATTCGTATATACATATATATATGCGCGTACATACACACATATACCCATTTTCCGTGGTCATCGCATCACGTCTGAACGGATGGTTCAAATTCACTAATTCTTTTTTGTTGTGTTGGTTATTGTCACGAGGAGGTTCTCATAAAGAGAAAAACCGGGAAAATTACAGCGAAAATAGAAAAAACAATACTTTAATGTTTACCATACCAACTGTTATTGTTAAACGATACGAAAATCGCTTGGTTGGCTAATTTTTTATATTAATAGGGGAAAAAATGCAGAGTAATTTTAGATGATAATCAATTAATGTCAATCAATAAAAGTAAGCAAATAATATTATGATTGTGTGATGGGTGTCAGTCAATGATACTTTTACGTAGAAATGTTTAAATAAATACCAGTATAAATTTAATAAACACACCCAGACTCAGGAATGCCGACATTTTATTTGTTCATCACAAAAATGGCCGCCTACGTAGGCATCAAACTCGAGCCTCGACGTTGGTCATCAACTTTTGGCGTGTAAGTTAGCCCCTTCGACCAACGAAACGGTTAATATGGAACAAAGTGTTCTCCAAAGAACTGGTTAGAAGGTATTTTGAATCGAAAAATAATATTTTACCATAAACAAATAACTTGTACTAAAGGCATTATGTGTACAAATATATAAAATTCAAATATTTAAAGAAAGTGCAAGTGTATTTCAATAAATAGTAAGTAATCACCACCAAAGTAAACATATTCTATTTTTTTGTCATCATAAATAATATTAATGCCTATTTTTTGCGAAGGAACTGTTTATGAAGTTTGGAAACATATTAAAATTCAAATATTCAAAAATAATGCAAGCGTATTTTAGTAAATGGTAAGTAAGTAATCACTACCAAAGTAAAGCTATTCTATTTTTTATAAATAATATAAATGTCTATTCTAGAAGCGTTCGCAAATGAACTTTTTATTAAGTTATTTGTATCTAAATCAACTTCAACTTAACTAACATTAACTTGAATGAAAAGTTAAACAGATTAATTCATGCAACTTAGAAATAGACCTCGCAGTGAGACAGCTTGTCGTTCAGCTAATGTGTCTGACCAGACTGCTTTTAGATTAGACTATTTTAGTTAGACTTCCAGTGTCCTGAATGTTTCATTTGTCCATAAATTGAAATTATTTATAAACTAGTTTCAACAATGTTAGAACTACGTTAGTATAAATCTTATTTCGACTAATGTACTTTCTAATGGTGAGATAGGTGAAAAATTTGTAACATTTATTGTTTGATTAGTGATATTTCCACCCGGCTTAAATTTTATTACTTGATTACATTTATTAAAAAAGTATCTTCACGCCCATATCCCCGAAGAGGTAGGCAGAGTCACAACCAGGGTACCCACAACTAGCCGAAGATACTAAGTCCCACAATGTGATAGGTGGCAAGCCTATCGCCAACCGGGCACATATCCGATCCCGAGCAACATTTTTTTTATTAGAAAATCGGAAAAAAACTAATTTTCTTTTGTAGCCCGACCCGGGATTCGAACCCGGGACCTCCTGCAGTCAAGTCCAACAACTGAACCGACTCTAAAAGGGTTGTTTATTAACTCGTTGGTATACTTTTATTAATGTTTGTTGCAAGACTTTTGCTATTAAAGAATGTATTTTGAAAAATGTATATGGCATTATCTTAAAAGAAAGTGCCATATAAATTTTCTCAGCAATTTGAGTTAAACTTACAAATGAATACATTTTTAAACATATGAATTATTACCACTAATAACTACTAGAGAGATCATGATAAAATTTATATTGAACCGCCTCGGAATTATCAAATATAAATAATCAAAATTTGTTCGTAATTGGCCAAGTAATTGCGTAATAAACATACAAAAGAACATATTTTGGAGTCTGTTCAAAATGTTGTCGGTTGAATTTAATTTATACAGCGCACAAAAATACGTTAAGAATAAAACTTGCCAGGGCCTTTGCCTTGGGTTGCTATAGATTACGTTCGGTAATTGACGTAAAGAAATCTATAGCTATTTTGTTCTGGAAATTCATTTCTCTTAGTTGCCAGTAGAGGCGCTGTTTAAAATCCTCATACAAATTATTTACGGATGCACCGTAAAGTCATGGTAAGACCTCAGTTCTCCAGAATCTCAACGGCTTAACTTTAATTAATGTTTGTATTTTTTTTATTTTTATTACCACATTGTTACTATTATTTTTTGAACTAGGAGTAGGAGTAGTAGGAGTAGGAGTTATAGGTGTTGGACTTGACTGCATGAGGTCCCGGGTTCAAATCCCGGGTCGGCCAACAAAAAGAAAATTGGATTTTTCCAATTTTCTAATAAAAAAAAAATGTTGGTCGGGATTGGAATTGTGCCCGGTTGGCGATAGGCTTGCCACCTATCACATTGTGGGACTTAGTATCTTCGGCTAGTCGTGGGTGCCTTGGTTGTACCTCTGCCTACCTCTTCGGGGATATGGGCGTGAAGATATTTGTAATTTTTTAAGATTTGCTTTTTGCTTATCTTTCAAGGCACTTTCTCAGTGAGAGTTCCTATTTGTTAGCAGATTTTAGAATTATAATGACTAAAGGTCGCCCATTGGTCGAAATTCGACTATTATAAATTTTAATTGTAAGTTATTCTATTATTATTTTTTTATAAGGACGCCGTCTTCATTTATCAAGACCAACTACTTTGTTTCCAAACTTGTGAATATAGTTTGTGCGCGATCTGTGATATTTTATTGTAATCATCAATATATCAACGGGTCCTATGTAAAAGGGCCAATGTCCAAATTGACAACTTTTCAGTAAAGGCTAACAAAGTTTAAATTTAGAACTATTTACATATTTATAAAAATGTTTTAACTACATGAGCAGTTTGAACAAACAATAAGATATGTTATTATATAATATAGTACACATTGACACTTACACACTTTCTTACTAGTTGACGTTATATTTTCAACATGAATGAAACCAAATAAAAAAATTATGTTTTTTTGGTAATGTATAGTCGCAGAAATAATCAGTACTATAAATCCTTATAAAATTTCTTTAAAATAATTAAAAATTCGTAAAAGACAACCAAAACTTAGTTTTTTTACAAATTTTAAATGAAAATTAACAAAATGCCCAACAAAAATAAAAAATATCACAACAAAACAAACTCCTCATTGCTATCATTATTCCTAATTATAATCATTGAATTATCATTAGATACTACCAAATTTTGTAATACTGGTGGAACCCTATTGACATAATTCAATTAAATGCTTTTTTTGGATGGATCAATTGGCAATAACTGATTATAACGTACTTTTAAAGATAAACCTGTAGATCTGTCATCTAATTTCTTTTTTGTTCTAACGGAAAGATTATAAATGTTAATGTGGTATTGGAAAGCATCTTCAGGTGGGCTAATTTGTAAAAAAGAATGTATGGTTCGTGTTTACTGATACCAACTTGTTTGATTTTAGACCAAGTAATTTTTGTCCCTCTGAATTTTTGGCCCAGTTAAAATTATACCTCGTTTGCATCTTATTAAAGTCAAAAATCATATTTTTAAAACTTTCTACAACATTATAAGGATTTCTTAAAATAATTCCGAAAGTCACTCAAATGGTGTAGAAATATTTTTGTCTTGAAGCTTTCTCAATTGTAGCATAAAGTATGAATGCAGCAGGAAATTATTATTATAATAAATAATATTAGTAATATAATATAAATAAATAATATTAATATTAAAGTACTTAGCTGTATAAAGGTACACCGAAAACTTAGTCCTATTTCTATTTCGGCCAGTAAATTTGTCTGACTAAAGTATTAAATCAGCACAGCCTATTTAAAGTCATATCTACAACTAACTATTTTAATTGAACCCTTCATAGCTACTTGTTTATTCCACAAGTAGCAGGTACCAACCAATTTCCTAATTTCAAATACGAATCAATTATAGACTTTCAATCGCTTATAATAATAAAATAAACTAATATTACAGCTAGGAGCCAGTAAAACCTTTTGTAAATAAATGGATATTTTTGTGATGTATGTCATCAATCTGTTTTATAGATCCAGACACATTTTTCTTACTTACGTGATTTTCAAAGTTTTGTTTTATTTCTGCTATTATGGAACTCTGATCCTTTTGGAGTTGGTAAAATGACAGATTGACTCTGATCCTTTTGGAGTTGGTAAAAAGACAGATTGATGTTTTTTTATTATTAACTATTATTTTTATTATACCATATCAGTATAATTAACTATTAATTAAGTAAATGCCAATGTTAATAACATACGACAATACTTGAAAACAATTAATTAACTTTCGAAGCTCGGTCCTCGTATTTTCGTCGTTGTTACTACCTAGCTCATCACTCGAACTACTATTGTTCACATTACCAGTTGCTTAATTAACTAAATTCTGACTTCTAAACTTATAATGGTGTTTAGACGTCATGTTTTAATAAGTTATATCTCATAACATATATAATATTCACTAATTACACTGACTAATTGGCCCTAAACGAAAACAAAAACGCAGAATGCCCCCGCGTACAAGTCTCTAAGAACCGTTTGGCCTTTTTATGTTTAAAATTGTGTCACGTTAGCCCTTTATACTACAGCAAAAAAAAGTATTTTTCCCTAAAAATGTCAACTTTTTCTGAGTGTTGGTTGTTATCCTGGGTAAAATGTAACATTTAAGACAAAAAAGTGAAATTGCGCTAATTGTCGCATTGGCCCATATACGTAGGACCCATATTTGTTTGTGTGTGTCAAAAGCATGGTAGTATGTGTTATGTTTTATTTTTTTATTTAATGCACTTTATAAGCATTATATAAACTTTCTGCACTTTCCGTACACATAAATTATAAGTGTGCCAAATTTCATCGTCCTCCGTTAGCTCCATTTTCGTAAAAAAGGATCCAAAGTTTTTGGTTCACGTATTAATATTATGACGTATTAAAATATTATTTTGTATTGTGTATATAAAATAAAAAATACGCACAGGTACAACCAGGACATCCACGACTAGCCGAAGATACTAAGTCCCGCAAAATGTAAGGTAGCAGGCCTATCGCCAATCGAGTCCAATCCCGGCCCACGTTTTTTTTATCAGAAAAATGCAAAACACACATTTTCTTTTTGTGTTTCCGCTTAGTGGTCGTATATCAAGGAATTCATGAAGACAAGTCTAACAACGGACAGTTAGACGACACAGGCGATGTATGATTTATGTTAAATATAACTAGTACTTATTTTTATTCCAGAAAGTTTGCAAAAATACGCCATTGTTATGCATGATCGCAAATACCAAGTCACAGAATTTGCAATCGTGTACGAGTCACATGTATCACAAACTACACAAAGAGAATTAATAAAAACCAACAACAAACATATTTTGAAGCGAAGTTTTCAAGAATGTATGTTATGTAGCGGCAAAGGTTTTGAACTTTCATCGAGCAAAGATTTGAAAACATAGATAAGATCTGTAATTCAGAAAATTTATGTTAACTTATGAAGATAAGGCTGCAAATAGATTAGGTCATGGAACCGGAATATCTGGGTTTCTTTAAATACGAATTTACTTATTGAACATTGAAGCATTTGCTTTCACTCAAATTGATTTTATAACTGAATTAGATATAATACTTACATTAAGACTTAAATAATAATGTTAATACTAGCCGCGCCGGCGAATTTTGTATCGCTTGACATTTCTTTCTTTGCGAAAAATTAAACTATTGTTTTTTCCTATTTTCTATTTTTGGGATTTTTCTTTACATAGGAAACTTTTCCTAACTGTAACTAACACAACAAAAAAAAATTGCAAAATTGTTTCAACCGCTAACACATAATGCCATGATAAGATCAAAAGGTATTCGTTTTTTACATAAACATCCTCTCTTCTATGGTCTAGTGGTTAAGTTGTTAGACTTGACTGCATGAGGTCCCGGGCTCAAATCCCAGGTCGGGCAACAAAAAGAAAAATTGGGTTTTTCCAATTTTCTATTAAAAAATGTTGTCGAAAATGTGCCCTGTTGGCGATAGGCTTGCCACCTATCACATTGTGGGATTTAGTATCTTCGGCTAGTCGTGGGTGATCTGGTTGTGCCTCTGTCTACTCCTTCGGGGATATGGGCGTGGAGATGCAAAAAATCTCAAATTTTTTACGATCGGTTTAAGTGTAACATAAAGTAATAAATGCAATGTGTTGTGGAAAAGTACACGTTTTGCCTACTTATGAAGTGTGTATTTGCATCCATGTTATATTTTTTGGAATTGCACCAAGTGCCGATAGTGAATATTAAATTTGATTAAGAAAGAACCACGTTATAATATGTTACGTTCTTTCATCCTATTTATAAAGTTAAATATTTTATCATTACTTGTCAGTGAGTGTTGGTAAGAATTTTCTGTCTTGTTTTGCGTTTAGAAGATCTAAATGTAGACTTAGGTACCTTCGGATGTGTTTAGTTGTCTCAAGTACCCGCTTGAGGCGCTGAAAATGCATTTGGGTCATTTATACCCACGTTTCAGAAAAATAACATCCCTGCATGACTAGGTATAGTTTCATACTAATCTCATTTCAAATATATGTGTTTATTTGGACGCGTTGGTCTTCTAAGCAATTAGTTTGTTGTTTTTCTTTAATAACATAGCGAGCAAGCACACGCATCTCCTGATGGTAAGAGACAAATATAGTCTATAGACACGACATGTATTATTGATGGCTGCTGTGTTGTGGGGAAGGGGTTATGTTTAGCTTCAAGTGTAAAAGCGCAAGTCTGCCGACTACTCCGAAATGAAATATAACATTTAATATAACATTGTAACATATATTATAATATAACATTTTTAATATAACATTGTCATTATCCGTTCAACGGCTCGCAGCCATTGCATGCCTCTTAAAAAAAGAAAAAACGGCAGGTAGGTAAGGCTATGGATCCAGGTAGTAACCGGGTATTAAGCCATTGTATACTAGTCCTGATCTATGATAAATAGATTTATATTGTTCGTTAGTTCCCAAATTTAAGCAATATTGGTTTCGTAGTTTATCCGGAACACACATATATTTCAATCATTGAATAGCACAATATGCACAATTTATTGTAAATTATTTTTAAATGTAAATAAAGTTTACCTGGTCAAGCTAAGCTGTTGAATTAGTTATTTTATTAGGGTTACTTTTAAGTATAATTTGTAAAATCAGTTGTGTGCAATAAATAATGAGTAATAATATTTGCCATTTGTACGCTATGAATATAACGAATAAATTATTTTTAGAAAACCCAGGTCTGTAATTAAAAACAGGTGGCTTCTAGACATGACCTTTAATTAAAATCGTTGTTTGCGAGAGCCCTCCGGATGCGCTTACCTTTGTTATTATCTCTAAACACAGTAATATTTTGTACTAATTTGCGACCTTGCTTATTTTATCTTATTGCAAGTATGATATTGATTAAACAATAATAAATTTTAATTGTATGGTATTTAATATAAACAATAAATTATTAAAATGCATATTCAAACATTATTAAGGATCTGTTGTTAATTATTTCTTTGATAAGAACGCCATCTTCATTTATCAAGACTAACTACTTTGTCTCCATACTTTAAGAATATAGTTTGTGATCCATCTGTGCTCTTTTATTAATTTTAATATAATGGTTTGTGTGTGTCAAATGCATTGAAGTATGTGTAATATTTTATTTTTTGATTTAATGCATTTTATAAGCATTATTATACTTCACATATTAATATCATGATGATATAAATCTCAAAAAATAATTATATGAAAAAGTCGAGGACTTAACCAGATGTAATACTATACTACGACGTGCTATTGAAGTTAATTTTAGTGAACCTAATGTGACATACAAGTGACAAGATGTCAAGAAAGCACAAAAAATATGATAAAACACATCAACTCACTCAAATCAACGAAATCATTAACCAGTATTATAGCGAGATAAGTCAACAAAGTCTACCGAGATAAATCTTTTTAAAAAAGCTAAGCTGTAGTACTTAAGAACTTAACTTATCCAGGTGAGTCGCTGCGAAACTCTACCACCTAGTCGGATGTCATAATGTTAGTGACGGTTAGCTTTTGCTCGCCTTTTACGAGCCGCTTGACAGGAAGGTAAGTGGTCTTTTTTGCAAAGGAGCCCAGACCACTACGGTGGACAAAAATGTGGGTCGATTCCTAAAGTACATACAATGTAAAGAAAAAAACAATAAATTAATTTGAAGTACGCGTTAATGAATTACAGCTGGGTTTTGAGTTTTGCCCCCTTTCGGAACTTCCTTAGTAAACGGGGTAAAAGGTCTAAAGCCAAATTTGGTTATGGTCGGTTCAGTAGATTACTTATGGGTCGCGGAGGAGATATAGACAGAGAGAAAAGAAACTAAAATGTGTTGTGTTTTTAGTTTTAAACCTGCACCTGTTTTTTTCAAATATCTTTAATGGAAAAAATGTAGTAGATTAGAGACAGATTAAAAATAATATCAACACAATACAATACACTTTGCTGATTAATAGAAACCCTAGTAAAATCTTTTTCCGTTTCAGGAATTTCAATGCTTGCTTAAAATATTCTTGATAAAACATCTGCAAATAGAAATCGTAAACAAAATATTTTCCGTAAAATCTTTTGTGATTTTCTTTCCTTATATGAAACGTGAATACTAATGGGGATTGTGGGAAGAATCAAACAACACCTTTGAAAGTAATATTGTTACGAAAGACGACGCCAGACGGCTTCCAAGGCCCAAATGAGTCCAATAGCATGAATTGATTTTACATAACTTGTCCCACACTTGGAACACCACCAACTTTGTTTTAACCAATGATACGGATAATTAAAATTTATTGCTTTCAACCATTGACAATGCAATTGTTTAAAGTCTGTGAAATGTGTCCAATAAATTTATTTTCGCTTATTTTCACTTTCATGTCTATAAATTGAGCCAATCTGGTTTTGTGTTGATGATGTTTTACTTGACAGTGGAACTTTATTGTAGAAAAAAAAATATTTTTTTTTGCAAATACCACACAATATAGATAGATATTTTAACGTCTCCAAAAAAGGAAGAGGTTGTATGTTTTCTTTTTGATGATTTTGAGAAAGATAGGTCATGACTCCGAGGCGGAGTTGGGCATATTTAGGACTTGTGTTGCCTTAAAGATTTTTGAACGTAGATATGTATTTCAATGATTGTTTTAAGGGCGTGTGAATAAAAATATATTTTTCATGCCTCTCTCAACTTCGACGTTGGCAGAATCACCATAATCTCGGTGGAGTCCAAAAATACCAAATATTGAATTGAAAAATATATTAAATATTTTTTGAATATGGCTTCAAAATTTGAATAAAAATGAATTCAGATTATGTTTAGAAAAGTCAGTTATAAGTTTGAAGAAGATTCGCACGTTTTGATACCAAGCCTTACCTAGTCTTGTCGTCTTGTCCTTAGAAAGTCAGCCATGGTGCGTCGCTGTCTATTGACTGGGATGCTAGGCCTATTGTGCAAGTCAACTAGCTGGCCTACTCTCCAGACAGGATCATGAGAGTTATAATGGTGGCAGAAATAGGCAAGGCGTTGATAACAGGGGTCGAAATGGTAAAAAATAGCTTTTTAAATTTTATACCCTACCAATCCAATCCTGTCCTACCACGTCAGTACTTATTTTTCTGTGATCCTGCTACTATTGTAAATACGACAGTTTTTGAGGATATATGGATGCTTGTCGCATTGATACGCAAAAACTACTGAGCAGATTTCGAATAAATTTTACAGAAAAATAGTTTGTACATCAGAATAACACATAAAATACAATTTATTAGGATTTTGTTTCTGTTTGCATGCAGGCGAAGCTAGTGTCGTTATAATCAAATCAGTTGATTGTTAACCATAATACAGAGGAAAGTCCCTCTGCTGAGTAAGATTAGAATAAAAAGTACGCGGAGTTTTTAATACATATTTATTTTTACAAATTGTAAAGGAAAAAAAATCACCTTTGACAGGTTTGAGCTCGTGAGCGTCTCATGCTAACGAGACTTGAACCGTTTGAATTGCTGACTCAAATCTTATGCTGAAATCCTAAAATCCATTCTTATGGATTACATCGCTCATAACTACGTTGTTCTATCCTAATATTATTTATTGTCATATTTATTTTACCTATTACCTTACCTTTTCCTGTCGCTATAATGACAGCGTCATATTCCGGTCAAGAGGGTAGGTTAGGCGAGAAACTTGTACTTCGGCCACAACACAGCAATGCACCTATAACATTTGTTATAGGCGTCTACGGTTATGTCTTACTATCGCGGGAGCCGAGTGCTTGTTCGCTAATCGCTAACAAAAAATATCGAAAAACGCCCGGATAGTCTAAATATGATATACATATTTAAAAAAAGTATCTTCACGCCCATATCCCCTAAGAGGTAGGCACAGGCACAACCAGGTGCCGGAATTGACTTAATGAGGTCCCGGGTTCGAATCCCGGGTCCTCATTAAGTGTTGCTCGAAAAAAAATGTTGCTCGGGATTGGACATGTGCCCGGTTGGCAATAGGCTTGCCACCTATCACATTGTGGGACTTAGTGTCTTCTGCTAGTCGTGGGTGTCCTAGTTATACATATTATATATATAAATATAAATATATGAATATATCCCCATTTCGCGCAGTCATCGCATCACGCCTGACTGGATGAACCAGTTTGTGTTAGTTACTGTCAGCAGAAGGTTCGTATGAAAAGAAAAAACTGGGATAATATCAGGGAAAATGGGAAAAACAATCCTTTAATCCATAAAAATGTTAGTATCTTCTTAATGTCAACCGATAGTCACTAAGAAATTCGTTGGGTCAGCTAGTCACATATATGTTTTGATAAATAAACATTATGCATTTATTAAAAACGGTCTTTCAAATAAATTTATTTAAAAATAGCTGTTTAGATCACTTTTTTGGTGATAAAGCTAAGTCAACGAAAAAATATTTTAAGTGATAAAAATACAGATCTTTTCATGTACTTAAATAAAAAAATTGAAAGTTAAAAAGAGGTTTCTCACACTATTATATCAATAAGAAACTTGATTTCAATCATTTCTGTCTAACCAGAAACCAAGGAGACTGAAATATCACCGAGATTTAACGTAGTATTTGCAAAGTATTTGAATTATTTTGCATATCCCAGAGACCGGAGAGAGAATTCAGAATGTATAAAGTCATGTCCCCAAGTTATCTTCAAATATATTATTGTGAACATTATTTTTGGTAAAACTTCCTTCTTTTATAACAATAACTATTTATTTTACTATTAAATAAACGCTACAGAGTTGTGGAAGCTTTTTCTATTTTATTCCCAACTAGCCGACCCGCCGAACGTTTTATCGCTTGATATAGCTACTAATAGTTTGGATGGACAAAATTTAAGTGTGGTTTTTCCTACCAGCCCTGCAATTTTCCCGAATTTTCTCTTTATATGATGCTTCTCCTGACAATAACTAATGCAACAAAAAACAAAAAAACCGTTCGCGTGTATTAATTTAATAACTTATTGCAAATACTAAAACTGCTAGTTTTTAATCAAATTTTCCTTCTCTGACTTTAAGACTATCGTCTGACCCGAACTGGTGATCTCTTGAAGAAGTTCAATTTGATTTACAGATAAACGTGCGCAAAATGTAATTTTTGTAATTTTATTGGTCGTTTCCGCCCCGAGTGGAAGTTCCTGCGAATTAACTAAATGTCAAACGTTCAGAATCGTTTCTGACGTTGAATTTTCTTGTGCAATATCCTTATTGTACACACTCAGCACCTTCACAATTTTGTAATATGTGAAAAGCCTTTTAAAGGGTATTAAAATATTATTTCACCGTTGGAGCGTTTCCGTGGAGGTTGAGACGTAGAAAAGTAGTAATAAAACGACTCGTTACTTAAAACAACTCAAACTCTTTTGACTCTGCTCGTCGGGGATTAGATTCGATTACTTTTAGCAAAATATGTTTATGTTTTATATCCATTGATAAACATAGAAGTTATTTGACAGCTGTTAGATTGACTCGCAGCATCTTGCATATTAAAACCACCTCGTCGCGTTCCGTTTCCTACTTCACTTACCTTTTTTGTTCATGTCAGTATGTGTATTGGGTAACTTACACACTTACGTGTGTACGTAACCTTAGACTGAAAGAAATGGTTGATGTTAAAATGTGAAAGAGCATGCTCCGCTCGTTCGGACATGTAGAAATATTGACACAGTAGATATATAATGCGAATGTGAATGGATATAGGTACCCGGGGAGACCTAGGTTGACATACCACGATCAAATCTCTCGGGTGGTATCCGAAGGTGATGCTATGAGTTTTCGAAATCGGCGTGTTTGTATGAAAAGGGTAATGAATGTGGAGGAAGTCAGACAGGTCTACCAGGATCGCGAGACCTAGACTTACTACGCACCCAAAATAAAATTCACGGCATGTTCAAAATTTGACAAATACTTTAATAATGCGTATAGAACTCATTGCAATCTCAGAGGCGCTGAAAAATATACAAAGCTTAAGACATACATTAAAACAAAAGTTTGTTATACTTTCGGATTCTAAAACTGATTTGCAAGTTAGAGTTCGATGCGCCTGTGGAAGAAGAGGTGCACCTGAAGCATACTATGATACGAGGGTCAAACTGAAAGTTCTTAGAAAATCAAAAACTAAGCATTCTAGCAAATTATTAGTTTTATTATAACTTTTCAAAATAGCGTCTATTTACAAAATACATCGCTGCATTCGATGGAACCATTGAGAAAAGCACCTTGCCCACTCGGCCTTAGGGGTTTCTTCGACGGCGTTTTGAAACGCAGCCACTGCTTCTTCGGCGTCC
>NJDC01000115.1:814137-840944 GCA_002245475.1 Calephelis virginiensis
AGTGAATTTTCTTTATTGAAGATATTTAAAAAATTAGCACTGGCGACTAAAAAGGGGACATAGCGAACATATTTTTAGGACATTTGTCTCTCTGTATCATGACAGACTGATCGAATTTTATTAATATTTCTATTTTACAAACCAACCAAACGGTTACGTTTAGTTACAAAATTTGGCTGGTATGTACTTTATGTTCCACGGAAAGTTATAGCATATAAATATTATTTTTTTGTTACGTAGTTGGCGATAGGCTTGCCACCTATCACATTGTGGGACTTAGTGTCTTCGGCTAGTCGTGGGTGCCTTGGTTGTACCTCTGCCTACCTCTTCGGGGATATGGGCGTGAAGATACTGTACTGTAGTATAAATGCTTTAGGAATTGTCCTACATTTTTTCCAAGTCATAAGATTTGTAGTTTATAAATCACAGACATAACAACACTCGATATAAAGTGGCCAAATCTTTTTGAATCCGACATGTAGAGACACGTTTAAAAAAAGTCACTTTACGCTAAGACCCCCTGCGAGTTAGGCAGAGAGTATCCAGTGCCAAACGAAGGAAATTTGCCGGGTCGGCTAGTTTTAAATGTTTTTTTTTATTACAGTCCAGTTGATAATGAAGTTCAACTCTCCAATAGTCTAATTAAATTTTCATTAATTAAGTTTTCATTTCAATTTAATTTCGACTTTGAATTTTGGATGCATATAACAGCTGTGGCACCAAACGGTATCTTCCAATTATTGTTTTTTTTTGTACACCTTAAAAACCAATAACGCTTGGACAAAACCACGTGCATAAGCTAGTGCAAAGCGCTGTCAAGATTGATTAAAAATGGAAGTCCACTCCCATACACCTAACATCTTGAAAACTTGAACACTTGTTGAAAACAACGCTGTTGTGACAATCAAAAGCTTTCTACAATTATCAATTTTAAGTTGTTAGAGCTTTTCAAGACATCCGTTTTTAACGAACTTTAAAAAGAGGATAATCTTAATTCAACTGTCTTTTTATGAGTATTTACCTTAGTACTTTATATTACATAAAGTAAATTTGATTACTCTTTTCTTTTTAAAAGCTGGTACTTCTAGGATGGCTTCAATTGAGAGATCAAACATTTTATTGAGACATATCGTTTTGATTATAGTTGTCTATCATTTTAACAGAGGCGTCAGTTGTTTTTTAAGCTAAATGTTAATTAACGTCTCTGATTGCGGCCGTAAAACCTAAAGTTATTAGACTCTCCCAAAAGAAAAAACGAATAAACTTGGCCAATCAATGGCCAACTCATATCTTCTCGCAAATATCCCCGAAGAGGTCGGCAGAGTTGCAACCCGGGCACCTACGACGAGCCAAACACACTAATTCTCTTTTTACGAACTAAATCTCATTAAAACCAATTTTCGTTTGAAATTTTCACAGAGACATAATATATTTTATATTTTTTTTTAGATTTTCTACTTTCCTATTCTAGAAGTTCGAGGGGTGTGGGCACATTTTATCATTCTGAGATTACATAGCCTTAATGAGGGTCAAACTATTAAATTTAATGGTTGGTAAGTAAGTAAGTATCTTCACGCCCATAGACAGAGGCACAACTAGGGCACCCGCGACTAGCCGAAGACTCTAAGTCCCACAATGTCATAGGTGGCAAGCCTATCACCAACAGAGCACATATCCAATCAAGAGCAACATTTTTTTTATTAGACAATTGGAAAAACGACCGACCCGGGATTCGAACTCGGGACCTTATGCAGTCATGTCCAACCCTGAATCGCTAGACCACAAAAGCAAATGGTTGGTAGATATATTATTTCTTAATTACGATAAGTTGTTAAAAATACCAGTCTCTACCTAGGCAGACCACAGTCAGACCAAGTTCAAAAACAATTCGATATTATATTTGAAGTTGGTGTTTTAAGCAAGCAAGCTAAAAGCTTATAGCCGAGCAATTTCATTAAAACACTTCACATGTAAACATTTAATCAAAAAGTCAACGGCTTAACAACTTTAAGAGGCGTGTTTCCAGTTGCTAATATTTATAGATCTACGCTATTTTAGGTTAATTGAACGTAACGAAATACGCTTACTTTTTTTTTTTAATATGTTCATCGCCTTTCTGGTCTGGTCCGGTGTAGGTATTAGGTGTATAAGGTCTCGAGTTCGATTCCCGAGCCAGGCCTATCGCATTGTGTTGTCAATTCCTAATAAAAAAGGCAAAGCGTGAGTCAGACTTATGTAACATGGTTTGTATGGAACTTGTAGTTGTATAAGTAAAAGTTCACCCATCATAGCATTTTATTAGACGATGTAAGTCAAAATTTACGGTTTTAGCAATTTTTCTTTTATCTGTCCTATAACATGTTGTTTCGTACCAAATTTCAAGATTCTGAGTTCACGGGAACTACCCTGTAGGTGTTGATTCCCTTGCGAGTTTCAAAAATTTGCGCCATAAACGGTCTTTTCTTTTACTGTTGACGTACAAGTTGATTTCACAGTTCCAATGGACAATAGATCTGAAGCACTTGATATAAATGTCAGTTTCGAACCGTCAAGTGTTCCTGAGAGAAAGAGTCCTGACAGACGGACGATCGGACGGAAGACAAAGTGATCCTGTTTAAACGTTCCGTTTTTCCTTTCCAGTTACGAAATCCTAAACATATGTTGTTCGGGATTGAATAACTGCCCGGTTGGCTATAGGTTCGCAACCTATCACGTTGTTGGAGTTTAGTGTTACATTCAGCTAATCGCAGGTGCTCTGATTGTTCTTTTGCTTAGCAAATTGTTACACAGCACTCTGTCACTGATCTTCTTGGTGGTGACTGATTAAATGGCTATTAAATTACGTTTACCATACAAGGAGGCAAATAGTCTCTTCTACTCAGATGATCTGGACCATCACGGGGAAATCAACCAAACTCAACGAACAAATAAAGACACCAAAAAAACGCTAATGAAATGTACAAATATAAAAGAAGGTATCATCGGGTCCATTTTACCAACAAGGTAGGAGATCTACAGCCCGGGCAATCACGATTAGCCGAAGGAATTACTTAGAACTACAACTACAATGAAGGAGGTGGCGAACTTATTGTCAAAAAGGCACTATCCAACCCCGGGAAACGTTGTTTTTTTACAACAATTAAAAAAAACATGTTCGGTGTTGCCTATTACAAGATTCGAACCCGAAACTTCATCTAGTCATCGCCAAATACAAAGTAATCGACAATAAAAGCGACTAATTTACATGAGATTAAATAGAATTTACCCTTTCATCGCAGGGCAATCTATGGTAATGTTATAATGTAAACGACTTTTGTACTTATATTCGTCTAAACCAAATATTATTTCTGAAAATTGATAATAAGACAGTTTAAGACTCGATGTCAGTTACTGGCTTTTATCATTCTAATATTTAAGGGTGAAGGAAATTTCAACACGAGCATAAAGTCGCTAGCAAAAGTACCTACAGCTTGTGTTTTATTCCTACTAATATAGATGCGACTATAAGCTTGCTTGTTACACATTCACGCTAAAACTGTTTAACCAATACTTATAAAACTTTGTACACATATTTCTGAATCTGTTAACGTAACATAGAATACTTTTAATGACTGAAATGCAAGCCAGAATCTGGTAAAAGCTAGTAAGTTGTAAGCTAATATAACTTATTAGCTATTATAAAGTTCTGAATAATGAAAATACTAGCTGTTGCCTGTGGTTTCAGTCAGCTGAGAACGGCCACAGGGGCGTATTTAAGTGAAAACTCTTCAATTAAAACAACGAAGGGGATTGAATTTTCTTTTTAAAAAGCGCGTCCTAACAAAGTTCAAGATCAATTCTATCGATGAGGTAGCCATCGACGTTTGAGTTGCCTTCACTGCGTACTTGTTGCTTTTACATTGGAAATGCTGAAGAGACTCTTCAGACTGGTCTGCTCCGAAAAATCGAATTTAATTTAAGTATTTTTAGTCACGTACCGTATTTTTGTAGATTGATGATAGTATATCGCCTCTGTGGTCTAGCGGTTCAGGTGTTGGATTTGACTGCATGAGGTCCCGGGTTCGAACCCTGGGTCGGGCCACAAAAAGAAAATTTGGGTTTTCCAATTTTCTAATTAAAAAATTGTTGCCCAGGATTGGATATGTGCCCGGTTGGCGATAGGCTTGCCACCTATCACATTGTGGGACTTAGTATCTTGGGCTAGTCGTGGGTGCCCTGGTTGTGCCTCTGTCTACCTCTTCGGGGATATGGGCGTGAAGATACTTTAATTATATATACATATATCTCCAAGGCAAATATACTGCGGAGAAGGCAGAGTTTATTGAGTGTATCTTGATTTATATAGACCTGCCTAGATTTCTTTACCTTCGTTAGTTATTTCATAGAAACTCGCTGATTTAGGAAATTTTTACGTGAGTACATGGGCGTGTGTATGTATGTCATGTTGTCATGATTGTACAAGTTAATGTTTATAGCTATATCTATTTATATACTTATGATAAATCTTTAGAAGAGTGAATTCTTTACCTTGAAAATATTTTAAAATATAGGTGCGGGCTACTAAAAACGTGGCTGTCCGTTTTTAGTAGCATATTATTAGCATTAGCATACATACACATATCTAGCATTTTTTTTCTGTATGTCTGCCTACTAAACCTTTTATAAAAAAATCAAGAGGTAGATACTTTACGTTCCGAGAAAGGTTATAGCATACTTTATATCCGACTCACAAAGGGTATTCTTACTTTGTTTATTGTTTTTTTGTTTTGAAGTATGTGATTTATAGATTGATTTTTTTATGAAGACATGATATTTAAGTATTTTCACGCCTATATAGCCCGAAGAGGTAGGCAGAGGCACAACCAAGGCACCCACGACCAGCCGAAGACACTAAGTCCCACAATGAGATAGGTGGCAAGCCTATCGCCAATCGGGTACATATCCATTCCCGGGCAAAAACACAAAATATACATTCAGCTCTCGTAGCAATATAAAGGTTTAAATTAAAATTAAAAGAAATTCGAGACATCCCGAGGCAACGAGTCAACGTCAACAGCGAACTAATAGACCTTTGAAGTGACCTACCTCTTTACGATATTTCTTAAGCAAATGTTGCTCACAACTTCACCTTCATTTCAAATTTATCGAAGTTGGAGGAGAACCATGACGTCAAATCGTATATTAGATCATATGTATGGTTTCGTATATTAACAGTTTAATAAATGTTTACGTGTCACTATATGTACAAGCAGGCCAAGTATTCCGTGAAATATTGTTACAAATGACTTCGCTCCCAAGTTAAGAGCTGTCAAGGAAGTAATACCCAAAATCCTTAGTAATTACTTTCATACATAAATACGACAGCGCATTATATAATATTCCTACATTTCTGCAATACTTGCATATCTAATTCGAAATTTGAATTGCAAAGACGGTGCACTTGTCATTTGTATATCTTCATACTAATACTTACGTGCGGTAGACAGAGGATATTTTATTAATATAATATGTGGAACACATTAAAAGTCCAGAAACCTGAATTCAATTTTTGTCTGAGTAAACATTAACATGTACTTTTTATAATAACTTAAAATACACTTGTCCTTTCATCTACCTTATAAAGAAAACGAAGAAGAAGCAAAAAGTATAAAAAAATAAGCAAATTATAAGTGTTCAAGTACTTTTAGTGTTAGTTAACAACAGTATATAAAAATACTTAAATAGGTACTGGAAGCAGTTAAAATATAATACCAGACCCACAAATACAGTCATTTAGATGTTCATCATACAAATGCCTACCCGCTTTGTGAATTGAACCTTAGTCTCACAGTTAAACGTGTACGCTAAGCCCTCGACCAACGAGGCAGTCAAAAGGGTTAGTTATATTAAATACTTTAATTAAATTAAATACAGCAGATACAACTTTGTTTTTAATGTTGTTTGAATAAAACAGTTAATTTGAAAATAATAAGGGTAAAAATAATACATTAACCTAATAGGCTTACCAGTGTTTCTAATTTTTATCATCTACTATTAAAAAATTAATGTTATTGCCTGGTTAGTAAATTATCACTTTTTTACCGTAGCTTTGTTTGATCGTCAGTAAGTTATTGAAATTGGCCATAGACAACCAGTAAATCACATGTCAACGGAGAGATTATGTAATTTGGCTACAGTTCGGACGTATTCTTGACGTAATATTAACGTATTTTGAGGAAGTCTACTAAAATAATGTCAGTAAGCAATTGTCACTATATATTCGTTATTAGCTAGTCCACAGTAATAACACAACAATGGGCACAGCAACCTGAAAATATCACCAGGTCACTCCACGAGGCCGAGGTACAAAAATCGATCTAAAACACGCTGGGGGACTTTTTCATATAACCTTCACAATACGCCTGCTGCGTTCACTGAAGGTCATACGAACTTACATTCAAACCTAAACTTTCTTTTACGCGCCATAAACTCTTTCTCTCTTTCTGAGTTAAAAAATAATTTTTAACTCAGTTTTCAAACAGATACTATCTGCTTAACTTATAATAAACTGCTAGGTCCTATATGTAAGAGAAAAGGTCATAAAGTACCTTTAGTATGATCATGTAGATATGGCGGACGTTTTGAGTCTTCAAAATAAATTAAAAATTTCGTAATAATCAGTCAAACCATTTCAAAGGAGTGAGAACACAAACGTTTTTCATATCTAAAATTATCAAACTTGTATCTTCATGCCCATATCCTGAAGAGGTAGGCAGAGGCACAACCAGGGTATCCACGACTAACCGAAGATACAAAGTCCCACAATGTGATAGGTGGCAAACCTATCGCCAACCGGACACATATCCTATCCCGAGCAACATTTTTTTTAAATTAGAAAATTGGAAAAACCCAATTTTCTTTTTGTTGCCCGACCCGGGATTCGAACCCGGGACCTCATGCAGTCAAGTCCAACAACTGAACCGCTAGACCACAGAGGCGATATCAAACTTGTCTTTTTATTAAAGAAAATTAGTCGAATAAATAAATGTACCATATAAAACTTTTGTAGCTAAATTTTATAGTCGTTGAGATCTGAGGGTAAAAAAGTAAAAAGTAAAAAAAGTTTACTCATTATTTTGAACCCTTATAACCATGTATATGCATATTATTATAATGCATCAATTACGCGATTTAAACATTAAATCATTTTTTACATTATTGTTATGATAACGGATAACATGTTTATATATTTAAGATTATTCTAGAAAAATGTTTGCAGTTCAATTCAAAGCCGCCATTTAAATAAGTATAACTCGTGACTCTTGTTTTTTTAAATATTGTGTATCAGTTTTCTACAAATCCTTTTTTTTGTATATAGACAAAACCAAGTTCAACATACACATTATCTAAACGCAGTAAGCTGTAAATTCGGGTTGTTAGATTCAGAAAATAATGAAGAGTTTTCAAATAAATATCCTTTGAAAAGTTACACAAATTGAATCTAACCAAAATGTAAGCACATTTTATGCTTGTGTTATGGCTGTTAGTCATAGATAGAAATACTTAAATTTATATTAGAATAAATAAATTTAATAAACACCTGGACTTGGAATTGCAAATATCTAAATGTTCATAACACAAATGCCTGCCCCCTTCGGGAATCGAAACCGAGCCTCGCGGATGGAAGTGAAGTTAGATTTATAAGTTAGCCAATCGACCAACGAGGTGATCATTATTTATAATATTATGTTATTAGCTGTTTGTATTTCAAAATGTTGTATTATTTAATATGGAAACATATTTGATTTTACTTGTTTCGTAAGACTTTTCTAAGAATATTTATTTCAATAAATTCAAATTTTTCCTTCATTTCGTAATGTAAGCTCGTCGTCTCATTTCGACATATTCCCTATATATTTGAAGATTAATAAGTGATAAGAGAATTTGCTATTCTAGGCTTTCAAAGACGTTGAAAAAGATATTATGTGTACAAATCTTCTTAAGGGATTTGTTTCTCGACGACGAGACGATCTGTAGAGTCTCGACGTCGTCCCGATGCTTAAGTACCCATTTTGATATTGAGGTTACAAAAATCTTTTAAGATTTTCCGGTCAAGAAAAATATTAGTTTAGATATTAGTATATCGAATCGTGTGAAATTATAACCGTCAAAATGTAGTTAAAATTTTACAGATTTTTAGGTTTACAAATAATTTTAAATGCTTTTGTAATTAGACTAGCTTCTTTTTCTTTCTTTAGGTTTTGGCCTATACGTTAGTATTTTGCCATTAGTCAAGTAGAAATTTGCATCAAATTGTATATCAATTATAATTAGTCATTAGTCATAAGTCGTCAGTAAGTCATGTCAGGCTCTTGGGTAAGGCGGTGGCCTTATTACTCAAGCTCATGTAATGAGATTTGGCGGCAACGAGGAAATAGACGATATGCTAATTTCTTCATGATTTTTTCATTTGTGCACTTTCACTGAACAAAATTGTACAAAATGCTACCAAAATTGACTAATTTCACTCAATATCAACACGAAATTCAATAATTATGAAAAAACTTCAAACATTTCTCTCGATGGCGCCAAAACTCAATTAGACTAGTCTGTTGCCTGCAACTTCGTCTAAACTTCTATTTCTTTAATTATATCTCTATAACATTTATTTAGGTTTCCTGGAAGAGATTGCTGTTTTGGCGATGAGGTGGCCTTTGTGTATCAATTAGTTTTTTAATTTAATTTTTAGTGTATTTAGTGCACAATAAATAATTTATTCTATCATATTGTTCTCTCTTCGTAAGCACGTAGAAGTGGTGGACTATTTTCACTAGATACTCTCTTGCTACCCCGTAAGGGAGTTGGAGTCAAGACATGAAAAATCCATGTCACTTTTCTTAAACTGCAATAACCTATGTTTTATAAATAAGAAAAATAAGTTATATGTAAATGAAAAAGCGAAAGACAAACATGAAATTAAATCTCCAGAAATGGTTTTCGCAAATTCAACGAGTTTGCTGCATTTATAGCTGGCGTCCAAAGCTAGTACCCAACCGAACACTAAGTAACTGTATTACGACAAACTGGCTTTCAGAGATATTGTGCAAGGGAAAGAGCGCCTACGGAACTGTATATTTGACAAGACAAGATAAAAAATATTACAATTAGCTGGAGAGGCAAGCGTACACGCCTAGCTACAGCCGCAAGGCTCGAGTTCGATTCACGACGAGGGCAGACATTTGACGAACATTTAGATGCTTTAGAGGTCTGGGTGTCTTTATTAGTTTTAGTATTTACTTTCAATCTCCGACGGAAATTACGGTGTTATAAGTTAGACATTTCCATTTGTCTATTTGTCTGTGGCATCATAGCTATTGAATGGTTATCCGGCTTTCGATACAGAAGTTTTGTTCGAAAGCTGACGTTACATTACATGGGTGCAGGATTTTAGGGGGTTATTGGAAATGTATAATATTAGGATTACAATAATTATTACTTATTTGATTGGTTACTTTTTTGGTTAGATTCTACTATTATCTATTTACTACTAAAAAATTAGTAAAATTTCACATACATACACATTTGAACCAAGTAAGTAAAGCCTTACGTGGTAGGCTGAGACTGTAGGTAGTGAATTAGGTAATAGGTAGTGAAAATTTAATACACTAATATTTGTCATTAACAGGTCTTACAACTTTATTCTTTTATTTTTAAATTGGCTGAACTTATCTAAGTTTAAGCGAAATGTTGAATTATGTAATAACATTTTCCCCGTGTTGGTCCGGGCTCCTTTGCAGAATACACCATATGCCATCCTGCCAGGCAGCTCGTAAAAGGTGAGCATAGGCTTACCATCACTAGCACTGTGACATCCGACTAGGTGGTATAGTTTCGCAGCGACTCACCCAGATTGCAACCACCGCCTTACCTATTCCTGTCGCCATAACGTCATGACATTTTCCGTTTTGGAGGGTAGGGTAGCCGGTAAACTTACTTTTGCTCGAGGCCTAACATCCCGACCTCAAGTTGGCAACGTACCATTACCACCTTTAGTGTCTCTAGGCGGCGTGAATTTCTTACCATCAGGAAATCCGTCTGCTTGTCTTGCTTGCCTTCCAATATCATAAAAAAACCTGTTTATAGATATCTTTAAAATACATTCGTTTTATGAAGCTTGACGAATATAGCCGAAGCGCATAATTTAAATAGTGCTACTGTACACTAGGAATGTTTTGCGCTCGAGCATTGAGTTGTGACATTTTTTTCTTGAAAATTTCGAAATTCCAAAACCGGCGTGATAATATGAAAAGGGTAATGAATGTGAAGGCACCCAGAGAGAGTAGGGTATATCAGAAAAATCATGAGAGTAAGATAAATGCGTTCGAAATGAAAGCGCTACAGAAAATCGGTAGTATTACGTTACTAACCGTATTCGTAACAGAGTGATCCGAGAAAGAGTGGAAAATAGAATGACAGGTGAAAGATATATAGAGCAGATATACAATGCGAATGTAGATTGATGTAGGTACCCGGGGAGACCTAAGTTGTCATTCCACGATTAAATCGCTCGGGTATTACCCGAACGTGGTGCCAAGAGTCACCGAAAACGACGTGTTTGTATGACAAAAGATTGCCAGTCTTCCTCCAGTCTTGTGGAGAAAGACTGGCAGGTCCACCAGGATCGTGACGTTTGGCACTCAATAATCTTTGTCTACCGCGTAAGGGACTTGGCGTGAAGATGTTTGATGTGTATGTGATGTGTAATATTTTTATGCACTTAAATTATAAAGCATAAATTATACACGAACAACTAAAGGTTATGAATAAACGGTAAACACAAGAACGTTTGGTTATTTTAACGACGACGACTAATACTTTGGGTTGATGACCTTTATGACCGATATCGTTTAAAAACTATTGACATAACTATTGATCGTCTTGTTGTTCGAGGGATTAGCTTACATGCCTGAAGCTACAAGCTAACGGTGACACTCGCGTTCGATATCCAACGGGGCAAGCGTGTGTCACAAAGATGTCCGTTTTTACCTATTAAATACTAGCTGTTACCCGTGGCTTTGCTTGCATGGCAGTTAATGCTGCTGATTATAGCCCATTAAAAAGGACTTTCATACAAACTTTCAGCCCCTATTTCACCCCCTTAGGGATAAAATTTTCAAAATTCCGTCCTTGGTGGATGTCTACTCAATGAAGTGATCCTTCATACCAAATTTCATGACTGTACCTTTAACAGTTTTTGCTCGGTGATGACGAATCAGTCAGCCAGGACTCAGGACATGTTATTTTATAAGTATAGATTGAAACATTTCTACGTACGAGTGGTTGTAGTGTTATTGTCTGAAACATGACTCAAACTCACCAAACTCACTCAGCAATTTATTTGATTTTAGGTTGTGATCAATTTCTAACTTAAGATAGTGAACGAGTACACAAATCTCCTGATGAAAAGAGAGAGAGAAGAGATGTCGCTGTCTTGTAGTCGAGGGGTATTGTCTTATTGTGTTTTAGCCAATGGTTACCCTACCCTCCAGACCTGAATTGACTCTGCCATTATGGCGGCAAAAATAGTTAAGGCAATCCATACCCGGACTAGTTGCAATACGGCACACTACAAGTTGGTAGTGGTGGAGGTGGTGGTGGTTGTTCGCCGTCTCTTACGAGCTGCAGGCAGGGAGGCTAAAGGTCTATTATTAGTATTTAGGAGACTCGGATCCACACATTATAGAGATTCACTAATACCAGAAATAGAAATAAACTCTTAATTCAAAACTTTAGACTCAAAAGATCGTGTAAATGTTTAAAGGGTCTCTGTGCAGATTTACAACAAAAATTCAGATAAGCCTAAATGTTTGCCCGACAATAAGTTTAAAAGTTCTATTTTTTTTTTTTTTTTACATAGGAAAACATATAATAATGTTAGTGAATATTTAAATGAGAAAAATCCATGGACACTTAATTAATTTGCTATATAATGTTGAATGGTTTTGTATTTTAATTTATGTTGTATTATTTTTAAGTTAATTGGGTATGTGACATTTTATTGGGATTCTTGTTGACATACTCCTACATATTTCTTAATTTTTTTAACTTGAAATTTTATCCATGACTCTGGGTGATACTTTAGTTCAGTTTCAAATTATTTCATTACAAATTTGAATGTAAAAAATGTGTTTGTTATTTCAAGAAATGTATGTTTTACACTTATTTTTAATAAAAACTTATTTTATTATATTCTACTAAATGTTAAGAAAGCCTCATTTGTTCTTTATCTAATATCCAACAGAAACTGTAATACAGATATCTATATTCGTAACACGAAGGTCAGGCCTTTTTGGGTATCGCACACGACATTATAGGTATTGGTTAGCACAAACGCTAATCACTCGAATCGATTAAGGCATAAAAAGTATCTTTAGGCCTATATTCACAAAGAAATAGACAGAGTCACTATGGCACCCCCAACGCTGAAGTTACTCAAAAAAATAGTCCCGAAACATTGTTATTTTCATTAGTTGTTCGACCTGGCAACCGAACTCAATGTTGTCAACGTCAAGACCCGACCACTAGTCCACAGAGACGATCAAAACAAGTGAGGCTAATCAAAAAGTAGAAGTAGTAAGAACGCTTCGTTATTAAATGTTTATTAGGCAAGCCAACTTACTCTACTTTAATAAAACTTAACGAAGTTGAGTTAACAGTTTGAAAGGAAGTTTATTTTGATGAGTACCGAGTTAACTATTAAGGTTATCTTGAAATAGACGCAACTAGTACACCCGTCGTTGCCATGGATATCGAGAAAGTAAATGTACATTGCTTTTGTATGTTTGATCGTCATTTTCCCGTAAAAATATATGTAATACCAAAAACATTTTAATATAAACCCTATCCTACATGTAACGTGTCTGTACTGGAACACGAGAATAGCGAACATAGACGCTATACCAACATGAGTAGATAAAGCTTTTATGGAACCAATTACTAGCGATGCATCATAGGAAAAGAGAAGAAAAGAGCGTACGTCAATCTCAATGACTTATAATGACTTTTCTATAAAAAAGAGGTATTACTTATCCAGGCTAGCTCTTGTAAAGCACTCTAACGTCCAGTTAGGGCTGAATGCAGTGGTGGAATAACACATTATTTAATAAATTACTAGATAACAACCAACGAGCGATGGGGTCATCACATCCAAACGTTTCGATTTCAGGTTAATAAAAGGAACAAATTTAAAGAATTCAGATAATTAGATATTAAAATCATTGTGCCTTCTGTTACGAGTAATACAGAAAGGAATTTCTCTGCGGTTGGAACACGCGGTGCTATACGCCAATGGTTTAATTTTCTAACATCGCCTACATCTGCGTCTGTTTATGACGTGCTCCTACATTTGTTTGAGATTCAATTAAGCCAATCAGAGCATACAATTATCGTATCCAGACCGCCGGAGGGTGTCTGGAATGGTATCCCTACACAAACCCATTTTTTAGTTTGCCAACTTAATAAACCTATTTTTGTATTCCACCTTCATTGGTAGAATACATGATTATCATCCTAAAATAAGTACAACTTCAACTTCATATTTTGAACAAGGAAATCCAAGGTCCTTTTTCACTTACTCTGTATAATTCTCTCAGTTTTCGGCATAACAATGAGTCTATTAGTATACATGTCTTGTGCAACTAGATCTGCCCCCATACTTTGGGTTGTGTTGTTGGCTGCATCAGTTCATAATAATCTATCACTACAGGATGCTCAAGGTCAAGCAATGTAAAGAAAAAAAATAAGGAGACGGAACTTGGATTGGGCAGACTAAATTATTACTTGTCTGATATTAACTTTATTTTAATACTACTAAACCTATTAAAGTCCATACAAAGATGCGAAACTTTGTCAGTCACTTAAACTTTTACGGCAAAATCGCTGGCCACTTTTCTATGAAATGTAATATGCATATAGTTAAAGACTCGAGTTCAAATAGAAGCCATTTTTTTAGATCATCCCCCAAGGATTATAATAGGGATGAAAGTTAGTATGAAAATCAACTCTACGCTACGGATAAGCAGCTAAACATATCTGAGGTTTTAAGTGAGGTTTAAGTGGGACCACTGCCATTTGAAAACTGAAAGGGTGATGAAAATTAGTTAAGCAGTTTCCCGATAATGTTCGCACAGCCATTACAAAAGAGTTCGTTATAAACTTCTCAGTTAAGTTCGATATTTTTCTGATTTTTTTTATATTTGCTCTTTACGCAATTGCATAAGATGTACATAAATAGTTCTTCAGAAAAAAAATTTAATCAACTGAACTGATTTAAGTGACTTCGATTGTTAGTATTTTTAAACGAGTTCTAGGATGGCATGAAAATAGGAAATAAAAGTAAAGCCAAACGGTCTCTACGCACAAGCACAAGTCTTACTATATAAGCAAACTATAAAAACTATAAAATTTTGTTATGGGTGTTAGACAAACAAACTTAAATAGATACCAATAAAAATTTAATACCCAGACCCGTTAACTTAACAACGATGTTCATAACACAAATGCCTGTTCCTGCTCGAACCCGAATCTTGGTAAATGGAGTAAGGTGTGTACGCTAACCCTTCCGCCAACGAGACGGTCAAAATGCAATGGTCAGGTCATCAGTCAGTCTATGTTTTTTAACCGACACAAAAAAAATTTTCACAATTCTGTTTGTTGTTTTTTTGTTTGATTGTTACGCAATTTTGATAGTTCCTTTTAGAAAGATAGGCCATGATTCCGAGGTGATAAGTAAGGTTATTGATTAAATTTGTGTGGGACCATTTCGGAAACAGTTGCTATCTTTCGAAAAAATAATTATCAAAATCGTAACGTGGTACCCAATGAAATAGTTGGAGTCGGTTGTTGTAGTTTTTCCGCGCTTTATTATCTATCATTTGTACCGATGTGATATGGTCAAGTATTATAAGAATGTTTACAATATCAATCATATTTTTCCATTTCCTGTACATAACTTTAACATTTAGGGTTTAATTCTCAAAGTCACGATATATTTTATCACGAACGATATAATTTTAACTAACAAGGGGGTTTCGTATATCGTTATCCTAGCTCGACTCATGAAACTATTTAGGAACTTAGATTGTTTATTTTACTAGTACAGTCAGTCAGAGTGGATGGTGTTCTAGTTTTGAAAATAGGGTAGTCATGAAACTTACTTACCCAAGAGACGTAACAACTATTCTCGAACTAATTTATTTCCCTTATTTAAAAAAAACACTCTGAAAAACTACTCACTTATTTCCTCTAAGGCCTAGTTCTAGTTTGTTGGCATTGACAACATGAGGTCTCCGGTCGATTCAAAGGTTAGGCAGCAGACAACGTGTTAACAACGTTGCTGGATAAGTGACCGGATTGGCGAGAGGTTGGCTAATAGTGGGTGCCCTGATTTTACTTCTCTCAACTTCTTGGGGGATACGGGAGCATAGGTTTTTTAATGAGATTAGATAGCGAACGAATACATGGCTCTCCTGATGGTCAGTCAGATCTACAAGAGATACATACTTTTTATGTTTTAATATTACACGCCAGTTTGTACATATTAAGTTGTTTTATTACTTTGGGAACTTTTTTTAAAAAATAAGGTACAATGAAAATTTTGAAAGAGACGTTGTAGACGGTCATATTAAATGGAATTAAAACAGCCATCATTCCTGACAAATGTCACAAGATTATCCTTTTTGCGACAAAATAATGTATTGTAAGCATTTTTACGGTGGATAATTTAGTTGAATGGTCCTCAATAACAAAAAGTGGTGATTTGATTCAGAATGAAGCGACGTTTTACTAAAGAAGGGCATATTCTTGAAGTCTTAACCTTTTTTTAGCCTATTTATCAAAGCGCTGCTTTTGAGATATTATTTTTTACTATTCTACAAACAAATTGCTATGTGCTACTTATATTAAATTGTAGTTGTTAAACATTAATAATAATTTACAGAATAACAGTGTTTGGTACTGTCATGTTCCGTTTCATATGGTGGGGTGGCTGGTAGACTTGCACATTAAGCCTAACAACCCAGCTGCAGGACAGCGTTGCCCTTGTAACATCCCTTGCTTATAGAAGCCAAGGGTATCTCTTACCACCAGGAAAGCCGTCTGATTGCTCATAGTGTTTGCACATAAAGTGCATGTCATCTGGTTGGATGTCAGTTTTGTTAAAACTCTATTTTTGCAACTGGTGGAGTCGCGATTTATTTCAGTCACTTTCACGGCTGCACTCACAGATGATTATTAATCTTTAATTAGTCATTAGATCATTTTAGTATTGAATATATTGTATTAGAATTTTGTATTGAAAAACTTTACTTAGTGACTGGTTTAAAGACTAGTGACAGTTAAAAACTCAGTCAGTCTTTTTAACCTAATTCAAAAACGGAGGTGGTGGGTATATTTTTTGGTAAGATTATATGCGGACAGCCGGTCAATAACGACATGATTTTGATGCTTATTTTTTTAGAAAGATTGTTCATGATTCTGAGGTGATCCCTTATTAATTTTATCGTGACCTCAATGATAAGACCGTCAACATAGACAAAAGGGTATGTATTATTAAGTGTAACTGAAAACTATTATTAGGATGTATCAATAAAGCTTACGTAGGATATTTTCAGAACCATTAGCTTTCTTTCGAAAAAAGGATTATCAATCGCGGCATGAAATTGTTGGGGTCGGCGTTTGTAGTTGTACTGCGCTTTATTGTCATAACTATAGTTCAGTTCACTATAATGTCGTGAATGGTTGTTTACAGATAAGAATCAACAGAGATTGTCAACAGAATTGGTATTTATATCCCAATATCTTTATACATATAATTCTTGTGTTCGTATGTCACTGAACTCCTTCTAGACGACTGGACCGATGTTGATGAAACTTTTTGTGTGTTCAAGGAATTTTGAGAATGGTTTAGATTCACAATTTGGTCTCTTCGAAAATGTTTATTTAATAATAAGTAGTTGTTGATTTTGGAATGTTGCACATTGGATCCGACAGACTGCGCTACTGTCGAAGCATTAATGTCAAGCGATAAGAAATTTGCGGGGTCAGCTAGTCTATGTTTAAAAATTAATCCCCATTTCGCGTGGTCATCGCATCATGCTTGACTAGATGGATCCATTTCGATAAAAAAAAAATGTTTTGGTTATTGTCGGGAGAAGAATCATATGCAGAGAAGCACCGAAAATTGGAGGCAAAGTGAGATTACCCACTTTTAATTTTGCAAACATCGGCTAGTAAGAAATATTATTTATTTGCCTGTGTGTTTAATAAATCTTCCACTAAACGATAACTGATTTTATAATGCGTAATACTTATTCTTTAATTGTCTTCTGTAACTCCAAGTGCCACTCATGTATTTCCTGTCATTAGATTTAATTTTTTTTTTTTTAGTTTTTTAAAATAATATTTTTAAGTGGGTGTTGAATGTTTGAAACTATGTTTCAAAAATGTAGTTATTTAGTGTTACTTTTAAAAACGGTGTATGCTATTGGGCTTATTTCATTATATTAGTTGCTTATTAGTCTATGTATGTATGTCTTTTCCTATATGGTGTTGCAGGTTGTAGAGACCAAAAATATTTATTTTTAAATTTCATATATTTTGATGGTGTCGAGATTTTTGTTTTTGGAATTTTTTTAGAATATATTAACTTACTTATCACTAAATATTATAAAATAAAATTTCCTAGTAACGTCTATGCCGAACGGAATGAACTATTTCCTCCAAAGACAGAATTGGCTTCTAAAGGTTTGTTTTATTAAAATATATGCGTGTCTTTCTTTTGCTACTAGCTGACCCGACAGTCGCTACACTGTTTTAAACATGAATACAGCATAACAATAATCTTTTTTCTTAAATAAGAACTATTTCCAGACAGTAACTAGAAAATAATTATCAAAATGAATAGATCCGTTCACGCGTGATGAGTTGACGACGGAAAATGGTGATACATATTTATAGATATTGTTTTTTGTTATATTCTATTATATTTAGACATCAAAATAGATATAATAATCCCAGGTCGTGCACACATCTATATTTATCACATAAAAGTCTAATCTCGTCGAGAATCGAAATCGATAGGTTGTATTAAGCGTTTACATTAACCCCTCGACTAACGAAATGACAACATAAACTCGTAAAATAATATTTACACAGGTTCGCTCCCCTTTCAATAAATCTAATGAAAAAATTTGAAGCCTGTTGAACACTGAGTTATTTGGCATCCACAGAACAAAAACACCTGCATTTCAATTTCCTTATGTAAAATAGATTTATCAAACCAATTTATCACTGTTGCCAACACCGCTGCTATGTTAAACAACGACGTCGGCTCTCTCTTGACGGGGATTGTTCGCTTGAAATTAAATATTTCATATTTAATCATGGACTTTGGTTTTTGTACTATAATATGGATACTGGCTTTGGTGGCTGAAGGTAGTTTTAGCTCATAAACATACAATGCATAGGGTAAACTTTGCTCTGCGGTTTGAGGAGCGTTCTTCAGAGTTTGGGTCGTAAATTAAAGAAATTCTCAGATTTGACAAATTTTATCAATTCCTGGTATCAAATACTAATCGGCGGTTGTGTTTTTTTATGCTGTAATATAGCTAATACGGCTTTCCCGATGGTAAGAAATATCACAGATATAGAATTGTGGTGGTTGTGGTCATTGGCTACTTGTAAAAATGCCTTACTCTCAATCACGGAACACAACTGTGGCGAGCGGGTATCGATAAGAATAAACTAGGCATGTCATTAGATTTCTTCGTCAGTTGTTAATAGATTTAAAAGATATTGAAAAAAAACGTTGAAGGGCTTCGGTTGAGAGCTGGAGCCCGGGGTGTTAAGAATCTCCGGGTGGCGGTATCTCTCCGTCAAACGGCTATGGCAGGCATAATGGACATCCGACGGTGTAGGTTATCACTGGTTACTTACAACACGCGCACTTTGAGGACTGACGAGAAGTTAGCTGAACTGGAAGAGGAGATAGACAAGTTGCGATGGGATATTATAGGGTTATCTGAAGTCCGAAGAGAGGGGGAGGACACCATAGCCCTCAAATCCGGCAACTTGTTTTACTACCGCGAGGGCGACCAGCAATCCCAAGGTGGTGTTGGGTTCCTTGCCACAAGTCCCTTGTTAACAACATCGTATCCATCTGGAGTGTGTCGAGCAGGGTGGCGTACCTTATACTCAGAGTATCTAAAAGATACTCGTTGAAGGTCATACAGGTTTACGCACCGACATTGACACACAAAGATGAAGAAGTAGAAGGTATGTATGAGGACATTAGTAGAGCCATACATACCTCGGAAACTTACTTCAATGTTATAATGGGGGACTTCAACGCAAGGCTGGGCAAGAGAAGCGAAGATGAGTTGAGGGTGGGGCAATTTGAATGTGGGCTTAGGAACTAAAGGGTTACAGAGGCTGGCCGACTTTCTGGAGAAGGAGGGACTCTTTATGATGAACTCTTTCTTCAAGAAGCCGCCTCATAGGAAATGGACCTGGATGAGCCCCGATGGTAATACCAGGAATGAGATTGACTACATTATGAGCACTAAGAGACGGATATTTAACGATATCTCTATGATTCACGCAGTTAAGCCTGGGAGTGATCACCGGATGGTAAGGGGCACGATGAATGTCAATGTCAGGCTAGAAAGGTCTCGTCTGGTGAAGTCTACGCTTCGACCTGGTGTTGCCCTGATACAAAACCCCGAGAGCTTTCAACTCGAGTTAACTAACCACTTTGCTTGCCTGGAAGATTGCGTTTCAGTGGACGAGATAAATGACAGGTTGGTAGAAACTGTCCATACTGTGGGGTCTAAATTTCTCAGGCCTCTTCGTAGAGATGGACCCCAAAGGCTCACCAAAAACACCCTCAACCTCATGTCTAAACGACGCGCAATGACACTGCAGACTCCTGATGATGCTAAAGTATACCGGCAGCTCAATAGACGGATTTCCAAGTCCTTGCGACAGGACATTCGTAAGTTTAATACGAATCGTATTGAACAAACAATAGAGCGGAACCAAGGCTCTAAAGTCTTCGCAAGAGACATGTCTATTGGGCAAAGCCAGTTGACGAAGCTGAAGACAGAAGACGGTAGTGTCACGTTCACTAAAGTTGAGGTATTGAGGGAAATCGAGAGATTTTATGGACAGTTATATACCTCGTCGAAGTGGAAGTCAACGTGGGAGGCTTGGCGCGTGGTTTATTAATTTAGTTTTTAACGAAAAAACTTGCAAGTTTATTTCAATTCAATATTCATAGTTAAGATTTAGTACAGTAGCGGTTGAGTTTAATATAGTATTTTTTTAGCGCTTGCCCTTAATGATTGGGTTAAATCATTCGTAGGCTTGAGACAAAAGTGCACAGGTTCAAATCCTGTATAAGGCAATATTTTTCTTTTTTTTAAATTTGCAGTAATTTAATATAGTTTCGAATTTGCGTCAATTCTAAAATTTGCCTCAGACCGCCCCTGTATCAATTTTGTTAAGGTGTATATTTCAGTGTAATGACTCGAAACCGGTCTGATAAAAACGTAAGAAGACTATTTGTTGGTGAAGGCACACTGAGCTGGAAGAAACAAGTCACTCTTGTTTTAAATACTTCTAAATTATATTGTTAGAGAAAAATAACTCTGTCGGAACAAATATCTTAAACTCCTAATCTGGAAAACAATAGGGACAAGAACTCAAGTAATGCTGTAAGACAAAAAAGCGAGGTAAGCTATGGTGTTAAAACTTTACTAATTTGCGAAGTATTGCTAACTTGGTAATACTTCAAAAAATAAATTTAAAGTGAAAAGCAACAAGTTAGCATATCGAATTTACAGCAACGTAATATAATTTTACTTCTGAAATCCTGACCTGTAAAATCTGTAATCCGCGTTTTTTGTTTTCACCAGATTGAATTTATAAGGCCGAAACCTAATTTGTATGCTAAATTGCAGCTCCATGTTACACTAGCGTAACTTCAGTTGTAGGATTTGATATGTTTACAAAACAAGTTAAATTAAAATCTGTTTTTCGCAATAAGCTACCTTAAATATTTGAACCATGGTAAAACTGCCATCATCGTATTGCCAGCGTAGGCTCACAAAATACTACTTGTAACCAAGTATTAACACAGATTTCAGTAAGTATCTTCACGCCCATATCCCCGAAGAGATAGGCAGAGGTACAACTAAGGCACCCACGACTAGCCGAAGACACTAAGTCCCACAATGTGATAGGTGGCAATCCTATCGCTAACCGGGCACATTTCCAATCCCAACATTTTTTTTAATTAGAAAATTGGAAAAATCCAATTAATCGCCTCTGTGGTCTAGCGGTCCGGGTGTTGGACTTGACTGCATGAGGTCCCGGGTTCGAATCCCGGGTCGACCAACAAAAAGAAAATTGGATAACACAGATTTATGCTATAATTTCGATAGTTGAAAACAAAAAAAAATGTATTTCAAAGGAATTAATCTGACATCACTACATACTATAAAACGAAGTCGCTTCCTTTGTCCCTATGTCCCTTTGTATGTTTAAATCTTTAAAACTAAGCAACGGATTTTGATGCGATTTTTTTTATTAGATAAAATGACGGAAGAGGAAGGTTTATAGGTATGTATATTTCATAACCGTGTGAAGCCGGGGCGGGCAGCGGGCCGCTAGTTAATCATAAAATAGCATTCAGTGGAAGGTCAAATAAGTTAAGTACAATGGTGCTTATTTATTTTAGATGTAAATTAGTTTTTTCCAATAAGATGAAAACGGAAGAGATAGAACATTTGAAAGAGTTCAATTGAGGTGGTAAACTCTTGAGGTATTTAATCCACATACGCCAGGGCATAGATTATATATCTATAAAAAAGTTGCATGTACACTTGTAATGAAAAAAGTGTGTTTTTTTCTTTAAATATTCTTTGACTTTAAATAGTGCGCAGTGGAGCTACCACCAGAGTTAGATTTACTTATTCAAACTAAGTGTAACTTTACCTCCCCTTCGACCGACGCAAATCAGCGTTTCTTTTCACTCAACAAATGTTCAAGTCGTCTTAAACTTGTAGAGTTTCTTCAAGGCCGTATCTCCAAAGAGTTATCCAGAGGCACCCATAACTTTCAGAAAGTACCTACTACTCAGTCCAACAATGTGATAAGTGGCAAGCTTAGTCGATCGGATAGTATTCAATCACTAGTAGTTAGTTTTAATAAAAAAATTAAAAAAAAACAGATTTTAATGTGATGTAACCCAGAACCTCACGTATTCAACTCCGACGCCGGATCGCTGCACCACAGAGGTGATCTATATTTTGACAAATTATACACGGCTATCAAATTTGATATTTTGTGTCAAGTTCTGCAGCCGATTCTGATAAATAGCAATCAATTTTACCTCAAAATGTACTTCCAATGAGTATAACGTTCGTATACGGCGTGTAACTACTAAACGGTGACCTTTGTAAATAATTTGAATTTAAAGTGGCTCTGTTGGGGAGCACACTCTGTAGCAGATCCACCTGAAACTTGTACTCGGAAACTGTAAAATATTTTTATTTTAAAATAAAAAATAGTTTGATTTCCGACCAATAAGCACTAATAAACATATTTTCTTTTGATATATTTTTTTATGTTATAGGAAGGCAAACAAGCAGACGGATTTCCTGACGGTAAGAAATTCATGCCGCCTAGAGACACCAAAGGTGGTAATGGTGCGTTGCCAACCTGAGGTTGAGATGTTAGGCCTCGAGCAAAAGTAAGTTTACCGGCTACCTTACTCTCCGAATCGGAACACGTCATGACGTTATGGTGGCAGGAATAGGTAAGGCGAGTCGACGCCAATCTCTACCACCTAGTCGGATGTCACAGTGTTAGTGATGATAAGCCTATGCTCACCTTTTACGAGCTGCCTGTCAAGGAAGTCAGATGGTCTATTATTCATTCAGTCAAAAAATTCGTTCTGTTAAAAGAAAATGGTGGGCCAGGGGAACTCCACTTCTTTGTTGCCCCGATGCTTTCTAACTAAATCCGGCTCTGCAAGTGCTGCAAAATTATCATTATTAAATAGTAGTTTTAATTATTTCTATCAATTTAAATGATCACAGAAAACTCCTATATAAACTTTGGTATTTTAAGTTAGTGAAATATTATGATTTTCATCCTCTTTCTCTCTTTTACTTTTGTATACTATATAAATAAAGTAAGTTATAAAACTTGTGACTCAGAATATCCGCCTGCTTGTTGCCTGCAGAATCTGTTTAGATGTTGGCTGATTGGTAAGAAGAGTTGAAGAACTTCATTAGCTGGTAGTTTTATCATACACACAAGATAACAGGATAAATAAAATTCATCACATGTTGCTAATATAAAATAAGCAAGTGTCTGTAGAAAATTTCTATGATCATTTAAATTTATTGAAATATGTATAACTTTTATCTAATATAGATATTCTTCTAGACGAACACTTTAAGAAGAATCGGTAGAGTGTTTTCTCCAAAAATAAATATCTTTTACAGTTTCCGAGTACGAATTTCAGGTGGGTCCGCGGACAAGTATATTCCCAGCAGAGCTACTTTTAATGCAAATTGTTTTATTCTATCACAAGTATAGTTTTACAGGCTCTGTTTTTAAAATAAATACCTATAGCCGAGCGGTTCCTCTACATGCGATAGGACTACATGCCATTGGTGTATCATCATATCTACATTTGCCTATTTGGCTTTTTCGATCGTTAATATTGCATTTTTTAAAACAAATAAAAATAGTTTAATGCATGGTGAACGTTTAACAAAAATGCATGTGGTGATTCGATTACCAAATTTCATAAATATCCAACCTTAACAACTCAACTTACTTTCAAAAACAGCACCATGTAGAAGTCTGTTTTCTTATCTCAGACGACTTATTACTAATATTTAATTGAATCCCGATTTTGGTAAATTTGATGCAAATTTCTACTTGACTAATGGCAAAATGATAACACGAACGCCAAAACCTAAAGAAAGAAAGAGACTGATTTGACAAACGTAAATGTCAAGTTTACAAATAATGATACCTGCGTTTTTTTTGTAGTCCTAGTCCTGTCCTATTACCTAATAGTGCTAAGCGACAACACCAAATATAGAAATACATTGTTTAGTTAGTTTACTTTGTTGTTTTGTTCTAAGTATCTAAGTAAGAAATAAATTTTGTATTTAAAAATACAAGTGTCATTTTCTATAAATTGGTTTTGTGAAAATACAAATAATAACATTCAATAACCTACGAGTATGTAGCTTATTAATTTTGTATTAATTCGTTTTAAATATGCATGTTCTCATTTTTCTGTGTAACTTATTATACACATTATGGCACGACACTATTTATGAGTCGCAAAAACCTTACAACATTGCTAATGTTAATTTAAACTTTGTGGTAAGAAAACAGGTTATAATCTATCTTTGACATGTTAAGTAAATATTTGGATGCTTACCTATTGTAAAATAAAAAAAAAAACACAGCGGCGCTACCGCGAATGATGTGTACCACGCTTTGTACCACATAAGTGTTTAGCTGACTCGAGCCTCGTAAGTATAAACGCGTTTTCGCCAGTTTGAATGAAAATAGAATACTGTATATTTCATTACAGCGGTTTTACGCCACATAAGAAAGTTATACTCGTTGAAGATACTGTATTTTAATGAATAATTGATCGGTGTAGCGACGCTCTAATGTTGAGTACATCACGATATTTTGCACGCATTTTCAATTCACTGTTTAAAACGAAAATCATTAGAATTATTGGTGTGTAAAGAAGCCTAAATTACTCTTACCCATTATAAGATTGAAAGGTAAGGAAGCTGTTAAATTTAATAAAGAGCTATATAAATATATACACGCTACTTATATGCACTAAAGAAGTGCATATTGTCATTCTTTCTACATGTCAGAACCCCGCTTGCCCTTTCTCACTTTAACACCAACACTTTCTTTTAATCCCACTCTTTCTCCGATAGCACTGTTATGAAAGCGGTTATCGAGCGTAATACCATAGATTTTCTGCAGCGATCTCATTTTGACCGCATTTATTCTACTCTCATACTTTCTCTGACATACCAAACTCTCGCTTCCATGCAATTATTATGTTGGGATAAGCACAGAATTATGAAAAGCGAGTTTGTTACTTTGACTCAAAACCTCGCTTTGAAATAGCGCACCATTCTCAATATTACATGCACATCCTCTCCTTCCTACATCCGCGGTATACTTTCCATCTCTGCTAAAAGCACTATCGAGATAATATACAATGTCATTCAATTGTTCCAGCACTAATTCATCCACTAAAATTCTTACATCCTTTCTGGTTTCGTCTCTTTCAAGCACCACTTTACTTTGCAATCTTTTAATAACCCTTTCTACTCTGGTGCTTTACCAACTTTAGGTTACTTCGTAGGTAACCTACCAAATCGAAATAGGGCAATGACTTTAGATTGTCATACGTAACATGAATTAATAATCCTTGCAGGATTAAAGCTGTGTACTGTAAAAAAACATGAGAATTGATGTATGGAACCATTTCGGCAACAAACGATATAGATATAAGACAAAGACAATTTTTTTAAATTGGGATAATGATCGTACTTTCTAATGCACTTAAGCTGGCATTAAATTGAAAAGAAACTGTCATGTCGCTTTTGTACTATGCAATTACTGTTGATATTCCATTTTTACTGAATGACAGCATAATGTGTAGTTCATGACTTAGGTACATATTTAAAAATGCTGGTGACTTGCAAATGATGGTCGCTTTGTCCTTGACATTCTGTTCAGAATTTTAAAATAATTTTTTTCTTCATTAATTATACGGAGTAAATATTTGTAATTGTCTTAGCTACATTACCTACTAGAGTAACATAAATGTTCATGAGTCTGTAGCCGGTCTTACCATGCGACATAATGATGAGAATAACATCTGGAGAATTGTTTTCTAACGTGTCTTGCTTATCCATACCATAGATGTTACTGGTGCATCGCTATCTTATTGCCAGGCCACCTGTGCAAGGATATACTACTGTCTATCAAATAACACAACAACGGCGAACACTAACGCAACTATGGTAAGAGCGAAGTGCACGGCACTCTACAATTTAGTAAATTACGCAGTGTTACGGGAATTTACATATACATCTAGCCGAAGACGCTAGTCGTGGTTGTGCCTCTGTCTAAACACATCGGGGATATGGGCGTGAAGATGCTTTTTTTACATACAAATCTTATCGCACAACACCTTGCGAATTAGTCAGAAGGTATCGAGTGCCAAGTGACACGATATCTGCACTACCTAGCTCCCTCTAAATCAATTTCTCTATACAAACATGCTGGTTTCGGATACTATTGATACCCTGAGACAATACAAGCAATTTGGTCGTGGAAGTTAAGTTAACCTAGGTTATAGGAAGTTTTCGGCTTATATGTCTTTCAGTAAAACATAAATAATAGGGATTCTAGACGGTTGTAAACACTGATTTCTATCCTTCGATTTAATCCAAATTTAAGAGTAATAGGAAGATTCTTCCAAGGTTACAGTTGTTGCAAGGTGTGTGTATTTACAAATGTCTAAAACGAATTTAAAGAGTAATTCAATACCACAGTTTATACAGTACATCATTTAATTGAAGCATGATAGTTTTTCGCTACATTTTTATACTTGTTTTCTACATATCTATCTAAAATAAAAATTAAAGTATCTTCACGCCCATATCCCCGAAGAAGTAGGCAGAGACACAACCAGGGTA
>NJDC01000115.1:841117-859986 GCA_002245475.1 Calephelis virginiensis
AACATAAATAATAGGGATTCTAGATGGTTGTAAACACTGATTTCTATCCTTCGATTTAATCCAAATTTAAGAGTAATAGGAAGATTCTTCCAAGGTTACAGTTGTTGGAAGGTGTGTGTATTTACAAATGTCTAAAACGAATTAAAAGAGTAATTCAATACCACAGTTTATACAGTACATCATTTAATTGAAGCATGATAGTTTTTCGCTACATTTTTATACTTGTTTTCTACATATCTATCTAAAATGAAAATTAAAGTATCTTCACGCCCATATCCCCGAAGAAGTAGGCAGAGGCACAACCAGGGTACCCACGACTAGCCGAAGATACTAAGTCCCATAATGTGATAGGTGGCAAGCCTATCGCCAACCGGGCACATATCCTATCCCGAGCAACTTTTTTTTTTATTAGAAAATTGGAAAAATCCGATTTTCTTTTTGTTGCCCGACCCGGGATTCGAACCCGGGACCTCATGCAGTCAAGTCCAACAACAAAAATTAAAAATGTGCATAAAAATTAAACAGACAAAAAGCAAGATGACGAACTAATGACAAAGACGTTTATTACTGTATTAAGGGAACCCGCGATGCTAAATGTGTAGTAACTCCAGCGTCATGGAGATCATTGTTCACTTTATCAATTAAATAGATTAAAAAAAGATGATGTGAGGTTATTTATTTTTAGAAGTGCATTGAGAGCTTAGAACCAAAAACAATTACATTTACTTGATCGTAGGTGGGCCCTTTAAATTTCAATATGCTTAATGTCTCTCCGATGGATGAAACAATATGTCAATCACGCAGTTCGCCGTAAAACACAATGGACATAGATGACTTGGTTTTTTGAAACCAGGATCAAGATCCCGTGCGTCTTGTTCAAATTATTTATCAGAACATTTGAACATGCACTTACGGACATACAATAAACCTATCTTATTTTAATTTGCCACGACCGAGTATATTTTCAAACCAAAAAATATCGAAGAGATTACCCTACACGCGCCTCTACATAGAGATTTGATATATAATAATATAGAGGTTTATTTAAAAAATCCCCTTCAAGGCTATCCTATTACTAAAATATTCGATGCTCAGTTATGGAAATTAAGCTGGTTGTTATTATTTTTTTATTTGTCACATTAATAGACACTTTTAAATTCAATAATAGTGGTTTTGTATTCACCTATTATTCTAGTACCTTGAATTTAAACGTTTTAGTTATTTAACATACTGTCTTGTAAAAAGGTTAGACAAAAGATTCTGTCACTTGGAAATCGCCACGGAAAGGACAATGAGTCTGAAATGTAGAAGAGGGATATCACGTACTATTTACAGTGTCACAATGAACGGACATAACTAAATGGAACGGAAAGGGGCAATAGACAGGTCGCTCAGCTCGGAAAACTGATAGTCGCTTGGGAAATTTCTGAACATCGCTCCTAATAAATAATTTTGTTCTAACCCTGTCCTACCTGCCGGTTGTTCAACTAATTAGAAGATAACTTTATTAGTTATTTTTAAATAAATCTGAAATCTGTAATTGCTTTGTAGCTCTGCTTATTTCTTCGGGGATAAGGACGTAGTTGCGAAGTCATCTATAGGTTTAAAAAATATGTAAGAAGTACAATGAAATCCTGCTTTTTGGATCTTGATCAAATTACATAAAAAGAATCATCAAAATCCATACTTACATATCTAGTGGAGTATAGTAACCATCATGCAAAAAAAAGCAAAACGTATCGACGAATTAAAACCCTCATACTTATTGTAAGGCCATCAAACTGAAACACTGTATATTTAATTTTTTACCGACTCCAAAAATGAGGATGTTATGGATTTGACCACATGCTTTTTTGTAAGTTTGTAACGCGGTCATTCAGCCAATAACGAACTGATTTTAACATGAAAATTCATGTACAATTCAAGTTTAACTCAAAAACCACTAGTTGGATGTTGATAAAATCATAGAGGATCATCTTTAGGAAAAATAATTGTCAAACGTGACGCGGTAAGGAGTTAGAGTTGACTTTGTTTGTTTTACCATACATTAAACCCATTCATTGTTTAATCAAAAGGCAGATGAAAAGGCCCGGAGAAAACAGCGCTTGTAATATTTTAGCACATTTCTGCAAATAAACATTTTCGTTAATTCTATACTGATTCCCTGACATACAGGCTCACTGTTTGACTAATTAGCTTTAATTGATCAAACTGTGAGTTAATTTATATTCTAAAATTAACCACACTATTTAGGTTCAAATGGCAAAGTACTTAATACGATTTCCCAAGCGACTGTTCGTTTTTCCGGAATGTATAATTTAGGTAACGCTTGATTGTGTTCCATTATCAACAAATGAAAAAATGGAGGCAAATCTAAATTAGATGTGTATATAAATTTTACTAGCCGTTAATCGCAACTACGTTTGCGTTTTTTTTTGATATTGGAAGGCAAATAAGTAGACGGATTTCCTCACGGTAAGAAATTTACGCCGCCTAGAGACACCAAATGTGACTGAGAGACTCCAGTAAAAGTAGTTTTACCGGCTACCTTACCCTCCGAACCGGTACACGTCAACAGCAAGCGCTGACGTTATGGTGGCAGGAACAGGTAAGGCGGTAGTACCGATCCGGTCGAGCCGCTGCGTAACTCTACCACCTAGTCAGAAGTCACAATGTTAGTGATGGTAAACGTATACTCGTCTTTTACGAGCTTTCCTGGTAGAGGAAAGGCAGAGAATGGCTGGTCTGTTCCGCAAAGAAGCCTGGACTAATACGAGGATTCGTACTTACTTAATAAACATAACTTTTATCCCACATTATAGTTATTGGGGGGTTGATGTATCTTAAAAGGAACATTATATTTGAGCGATGTACATGTGAAGGCGTAACAGACAGACACACTTTAGCATTCATAATACTAATATGGATGTTAAGTAATATCTACAGAGTAGTCCGATACTGTCAATTATTTTTTATTTAGTATACACAAAGGTTAACCCAAATAAATTTTAGGGTAAAATTTTTTTAGGCTATACTTAATACGAGTAATACCTACGTTTTATGGATAGCGCCCACTGTTGACGGGGCGGAGCGTGTCGGGCCGGGGCGCATAGCATCGGTGCCGATTTTTGTTACTCAGTACCAAAGTAAAGCAACGAAATAGAGAGGCCACTCGACGTTAAAATCGTCAAGTATGGAGAGTGGAGACATCTAGTAGTTGTCATACGAATCTTCAAGTATGGAAAGTGGCGCCTCTAGTAGTTGTCGTACGAAACTTTATCATTAAAATACCATAGTGTTCTTTTCTTAACAGTAATATCAGGATCTTTGGTCACTGTAGGCCGCATCGGGGTATGCGCGCGGGGTGCTTCGCAGGAAATCCGGCGCGAATTTTTTTGTCCCGTATGCGCCCCGGCCCAGTGGGCGTTGCTCCATACAAAATGTATGCAAGCGATCTAGGCGGACTATTGCGCTGCGATGCGCCCCGTTCCAGCGCGTCCAATTGGGCAATCCTTTAAGCAGCGTACTTGAAAAAAATATGCAGCCCGTTTTGTGCCGCGGGTAAGTTTACAATACCGACTGTGTTTAATATGTGAGTTAATTTTTGCAACTACAACTTAGTACGTTCACGCTACGTCATGATTAAGAACACGTTTATTAAATTAACGGTTGGTTATTAAGGTTCAGTAACCGAATGCCAAAAACGGAACAAACATAGATTCGACCTACGTGTTCATCAATCCGTATATCAAATTAATAACTCGATAAGTACTATATGTCTCTTTACTGTACACTGGTTTACTGTACTTTCAGGGGGGNGATAGAGATTGATTTTATACATACGTATATTAAACTTAAGCTTCTAACTTAATATTTAATGATTATGGTAAAGTTTTTTGTATCAGAATGTTTGGACTTATGTCTGTTATCGCAATGGATATAGGACTCTGTGCGAGCTGAAATGACATAACAGTTAAAATAGTTAAAATAGGGAAAGTGTTGAGTCTTAAACTGAGATAAACGCGACGAACATATGCAACTTAATAAAGACCCAAGGCTAATGCTACAGTTTTGTACCTTATTGGGACAATTGAAATCGGAGTATGCACAATTATTACATAAGCGTCTGTGTGTTTCATGAGTTATATTACAACTGCCCTTTTGTTACTGCACTTTAACGTCAGACTTTGTTGCTATATGTGCAGGAGCACAGAGCTTCCTGTAGGTTTACATACATGGTACAGGTTCTAGGCATAATTTTAATGCACCACATAACGGCCATGATATAGGCGAAGATTCTCTCTTACCATTGAAAGAGTACCCCGGTTTTGTGCTATCTAAGAATATAACGGAGAAGGCTAACATTTTTCTTTTACTTTTTAAACCATTGAAAGATTATAACCTCAAAATTTTTGGCTTGTGGGAATGGATTTTAAATTATCATACCGATGCAAATATCGTTACAGTGATTCTTGTGGCACATTTTATAGAATAGAACAACTATTTTTTGTGCACCAAACTACAAAAAAAATAAACACACTATAAAAACTTTTCGTAACGTAGCGTACGTTAAATACGAAGCTTAAAAAAAGTATAAGGCAGCATGGCCTTTGATCTTAGCCTGTCCCGTGTGGACGAAAAAATAAAAAAAAAATTTCAAAATATCAAATATATTTATTATTATATATTTTTTTAAAACTAATAAAAAGTAATAAAAATAGTCCATATGGATATTAAATAAATTATTGATATTTTCAAAATGGATGAATTTAAATAAAGCCTGGGCAACTAGTAGGTTATATTATTGAAAATCATGTTTCTATTATTACAATAGGCTAAGAAAATCTTCGTTCGTGATGATGCATAATAATTGAATCAGAACCATTACCATGAGGATCTGTACAATATATTCGGTAACTTGCGTATCGAAATCTATAGCATTTATGGCCTGGAATTTACGAGTAGTTCAAGAGACTACTAACCAATAGACACGTTCTATAAGTTATCACTTTTCATCCAAATAATTCATAGAGATACTGGCAACTTCCAGCGCCATAAGGACTCAGAGCCCTTGTACGAGACTTCAACTGATAGCTGAGAAAACCAAACTTTAGACCAGCCTTTCCCAAAGTGGGCGATAACGCCCCCTTGTGGGCGCTGGAAGCCTAGAGGGGGGCGGTATAAATCTTGAAAAAAATGTTTTTTTTTAAACTAGGCGCAACAAATATGTTATTGAGGTTATTGACAATAAAAAAACGAGGGGGGGGGCGCTACAAAACAACTGATTTTCAAAGTGGGCATTACATGAAATAAGTTTGGGAACCTCTGCTTTAGACCATAAACGGCACAGATTACCATACGTAAATTAGTAAATGTAATCTGCTAGTGACGTCACTCATGGCAAAGTCTCTGTCCCATACCCCGATGTTTCGATTTGCTCTAATACGAGGACCGTCGAATAAATTCATTAAATTACTTCAGAGAATTTTCTATATTCCTATATTTTAGTCATATTGTATTAAAATCTTTGCAATGGTATTCAGAGACAAAGAGCGCAATATTAACACAATAAACTTATGTAGTAAATTAATTGGGTTTATGAAAGGAGAAATTCTTTGTGAAGATTTGTTTGAATATATCTTCACGCCTACATTTCGGAAAAGTAGGCAGAGGTACTACTAGGGCACCCACGACTAGCCGAAGACAAAAGTCCCACAATGTGAGAGGTGGCAAACCTATCGCTAACCAGGCACATCTCCAATCCCACGTAACGTTGCTTTTAGTAGATAATTCAAAATACACATCTTTTTCTTTTTTGGTTGCCGATCTGAGGATCAAACCCAGTTCAAGAAGTCATCTCTGACGCCGGACCGCTAGACCACAGGGGCGATAAGATAGTTAAATGAATAACAGAGATAGATAAATGTAACAGATTCTTGTGAAGCGTCTTTATAATCCTAAAATCTATCATTGAGTTGGAATGAGGTTAATCACTTCGAACTGAGAAGATCCGTCTAGTGAAACTCAGCGGTCTTCTCTTTTTTTAATTTGTTTTTATAAATCTGTTATAAAGTAACCAAAAGACATGTACTGGATAATTTAAAGTGTTAATAAATAACAGCTGCAACTGAAATTGAAAAATACGACAAACGGAAAGTGGAGGTATGGTACACGTTACTTCAACGTTTTTATTTGGTAACTAACCGACCCGGCGAGCTTTGTATCGCTTGACATTAACAGATACTAATAGGTGGTATGAACAAAAGAATGTTTTTCGTATTTTCCTCGTAATTTTCCGGTTGTTGTTTTTAGCAGAACGTTCTTCTGACAATAACGATCACAAAAAACTAACTATTATCAAAATTGGTTGACATGTTCAGGCATGATGCGAGAAAAACGGAAAATGGGGATTCGTTTTTATTAATACAGAAACAATGATATTGAAAATAATTGGTCTTTTTGTAACAATATTTTTCGAAATGTCAAATTTATTTTTAGTATTATGTGATCTTAATTAATTGGAATCCACCGTTCAAAGAGAAACATACACAGTTTTTTAACGAAAACGAAAAACGAAAACGATGAGGTAACGTGTACCGAACCTCCACTTTCCGTCTGTCGCATTTTTCAATTTCACTCGGTATATGAAACGTAGCTATTTTGAAAATGCCGTAAGTGTCGTAAATAAAAGGACACTTTAAGACGTTTGCAATCTAACGTGAATTTAAAGTGCTGAACTTTAGCTCAAGATACGGTAGTTAAGTTTCGAGATCAGACTATAAAAATGGTGTCAAAGGTCATAAAATATACGAGATGGCTGTGGGTACGAGATAACTTCTGAAATTTACTTTCTAGATCGAAATATTGATCGGATTGGCTTACCACAAAAAATGTTTAGACCTGTTTAGCTAAACACTTTTTGAAATTGACATTTAACCAATAGCATGCTAGATGTGGATGACATGTCAGCGTGTTATTGGTTGATAATCTAATTTTAGACATTGTTTAGTTAAACGTTTGTTAAACGAGTGTTTATATATTTTTATAGTAAGACGGCTTACGTCTAACGTCCGTCATGCTAGACTTCAATTATCGTTAAAAAGTAATTCTCTTCACACCCGTATTAAAAGAAGTAGGGCGATGTACAAACAGGACACCCACGATGCTCCAAAAGTACTTCTGTCTCACAATGTGATAGGTGACAAACCTATCTCCAACCAAACCTCCAATCTCGGGCTACCTTCTTTTTATTACAAAACTGAAAAATACATTATGAGTGACGATGGTGACGAAGTATGATGGTGACGAAGCCGTGATCTCATTTAATCAATGCCAGTAGCCGACCGCGAGACAGCAGAGGCGAAATTCGATACCCGTTAAAGGCAGCAAAAATTTGACCAACATACGTAGACATATTTTAGTATTTAGGTTTTATTTAAGTTAGTTCTGCTATGTATTTACTATCCCAGCAGTAATGGTCCGGGCCCTCTGCTGAGAATATACAATACATCTATCTGCCTCGCAGCTGCTACGAGGTAAGCAGATAGACGAGTTATTACCAACAAGATTATTGGTGGTTGTGGTGCCGGAGCCTGGTTAGGATTTTCCTACCTTTTTACCTATTTATGAAGATTTATTTATGTCTATTTATGCATTATTTTTTCACGTTTATTTTATTTAAGATAAGACTAAAACAACATTAAGATTTCACCGGATCTTCTCAGTGTGTGGGTGTCGATTCGGTGGTAGATTTTAGTAGCGAATAGATGCGTCACAAGTGCCTTTTGTACGATAGGCGTATGTGAAATGATTTTTTTTCTCTCATATAAACATAGAAATAAATAATGACAATGTGTTCAGGAGGGTAGGGTAGCCGGGGACAACTGTGACACTCATGGTGTCTATTGTGTATTCATGGTATCAAGATGGTAAGCCATCTGAAGACCCGTGCTCTTGTTCAGTAACGCCATAAAAGAGTTTTGGCGCCATCGTAACTGAAGATGGTCGTAATTTTTTCATAATTATTGAATTTCGTGTATTGATATTGAATGAAATTAGTCAATTTTGGTGGCATTTTGTACAATTTTGTTCAGTGAAAGTGCACAAATGAAATAATCATGAAGAAATTAGCGTATCGTGTATTTCCTCGTTTCCGCCATATCTCATAACATGAGCTTGTGTAATGAGGCCAAAGCTTTACCCAAGAGACTGACATTGACATGACTTACTGACCACTTATGACTGATGACTAATTATAATTGATTAAAATTGACATAAAATTTGATGCAAATATCTACTTGACTAATGGCAAAATACCAACGTGAAGGCCAAAATCTAAAGAAAGAAAGAAAGAACGCCATAAAAAGTTCCAACTTGTATTAGGGTTATCGAGTCACGTCCACATTCCAAGCAAATAATAAAATTACCTTGGGTCTAAATCAATCTGTCCATAGCTGGGTCAATGACAGGTTACCAAATTTTTTTTTCCTTGGCTGCGTAAGGAACCATTTCTTCGTTTTTGTATGTTTGAGTAACATCGTTTTTCGTTGCATCTGTCATCTAATTACTTTACAACCTTTGAAATACTGGCTCGGAGTTCGGAGTTATATATATATATATATATATATATATATATATGTATATATGCCTGCCCCTGATGGGAATTTTTCTAGAGAATGAACACGAACTTCTTAGCCTCTGACGATGTCTTTCTAGATTTCTCTAGACATGTGCTTTAAATTTTACCCCGTTTCTTCCCGCTCTGTGTAATAAACTCTTCAATAACTTTATCGATATCGATATGAAGATATCGAAATTAACAAGCGCAACCACGAGACTCGGTATGTATGTAACGAGTGGGTATATTCGTGGGAGATTAATATGTATACGCGAAAAATGGAGTCGTTGAAAGCTATATATAAGTTATTTATGTAATTTTCATTGTTACTATTATTTTTTGGACTAGGAGTAGAAGTAGTAGGAGTAGGAGTTATAGGTGTTGGACTTGACTGCATGAGGTCCCGGGTTCGAATCCCGGGTCGGCCAACACAAAGAAAATTGGATTTTTCCAATTTTCTAATAAAAGAAAAATGTTGGTCGGGATCGGAAACGTGCCCGGTTGGCGATAGGCTTGCCACCTACCACATTGTGGGACTTAGTGTCTTCGGCTAGTCGTGGGTGCCTAGGTTGTACCTCTGCCTACCTCTTTGGGGATATGGGCGTGAAGATACTACTTTTTTACTATTATTTTTTTATTGTTTTAATATATCCATTAGTTATTCTAATATATAGCTAAACAAAAAGCCGATTAGTGGTAAGTTTCAGAAACCAGTAAGTAAATAATCAGGTGAATTCATTCACCAACTTTCTCATGTGCTCACTAATACAACTTAACACAAGTTTATTTCGGGGTAACTTAGGTGAAAATCTTTGGCATTTGATAAGTCGTCCTTACGAACACACACCTATCTGCACGCTAAGTCACTTACTTAAATGTCACGATCCTGATTTGAAAATATAATAAAAATATTTCATAATAAATTTAGTATATCATATTAAAAATGGGTTGCATTAAAATAACCGTGTACAGAATATTTTTTAATTATTTTTTTAATTTTAGATTTCCTTACATACAACTTTATATCAACTTTTTCACTATTGAACAACCCTTAAGATGTCATTTTTTCTATTATCCAATAAAATGAAAGTAACTATTAATAGCTAGTTTGTCATAGTACGTAGAGTCACGTTTTTTATATTATTACCAATACACCTTGAATTATTTCTCCAATACCTACCCGTGCATGTTAAGAAGTTTGTTAACAAAGCTTTAGTATGATATATCGTAATAGTTGTGTCCTATATGGAAGCTTGCCCTTAGGTACCGTTTTTTCTGGCTCTGAGCCAACGTCGCTAAGAGTTCTGTCTAGAAAAATACGGCCTTATCGAGTACATAAATAGAGGTAGAAGTATAGCAATATCTTTAATATGATACTACTCGTGATACACAGCTCCGTTAGTTATTACCTCTTCGTGATATTTGTTTAAATTTTAACCTTGATAACTATAAAACTATAATAATCTGTTATTTATAAGCCCCGGTGAAAAGATATATGTTATAAGTTTGCTTATATAGAAGTTGGACGTGGCATTACATTTAGGTTTTATAGAGAGTTATTGAAAATAAAAATTAAAACAATTAAGTGTTAAATAATAATCTAAAAATTGTCTACGTTAGGTAATTTTACAAGCAAGTGACTTTTGATGATCAGGAATTGTGTACATTGCCAAGGAATTGTTTATAATTCCCGATTTTCACACATTTCTTGTAACATGTACATAGGAGACATCAAACTTTAAATATGAACAGATAAGATCGCGAAAAACATTTATGAAAAATTATTTTTAAGCTTACATTCGATATTAATCAAAATCTTTGTTATAATGTTACTCAATAATTAAAGAATAAAGTAAAAGTTTCCCGAGAAAAACAATCCTTGACTTATAACCGGGTAATTGCCGAGAGAGTAGACTGATAGTCTTATCATTTAAATGCGGTTTGTTACAAACAACGATTTAAAAAGAAAATGTTCAATTAAAAGTTAGTTTTATATATTTGGGACTTGAATTTTCAAGTATTTTTAAATACTGTTACTTGTTAATAAATAAATAGCGTATAGATATTAAATGTACATACATGTTGATAATATTGCATGTAATATGTATGATATTGACAAAATATTAATTATGTAATCATTTATATGATATTTATATTAACTGTATAATAATATTAATTTTACGGTATCTCAAGATAGTTTGTTTTACCATTATATGTACGTGTTTAAGAAATAAATTTCTTTAACAAATAAAAAAAGGTAAATAATTTTCTGAATAAATAACACTAATTGAATTAACTTAAATGTAAACAAATCATGTGAAGATATACATATAATATTACTTATACAAAAAAATATCACGTAAGTATGTTAAATTTTTATCCTGGTGGGAATCGAACCCGAGCCTTGTTGGTGTTAAGTGGCGAAAGGCGTGTAAGCTAACCTCTCGACTTCTATACTTCATTCATATATACGAATATTTTATCACAATTTTATCTTTGTTCCTCTCCTTTATGGTATAATAGAGCAAGACAGATGCTTAAACATTATATAAACTTATGGTTGTAGAGGTCTATGCAACAGCTTGCCTGGATTGGTATTTGATTTATACAACCGGACTGACTAACAATCGTCATCAACGAACCAATATACCATTGACGTCTATGGTAGACACTGACTAATACAGTAGACAGCCCAAAAACAGGTTACGGATATGACAATCAGGAGAGCCGCTTGCTTATTTGTTATGTTCTACATAAAAAAATAACATTTATTATATTACGAAACTGTTACCAAAAAAAAACCAGACAAAAAAAAATTACAATGTCATGAACGCATGTGTGAACGCATGGTAAGCAAGATTACGCTTAAAATAAAAGCTTAATCTGTTGAAAATACATCAAACATTAAGCACAAATATCCGATATAAGTGATGCAACTTATAGACAGGCCATTACTTGCCAAATTTCCGAGTAAACTTTGGCAAACCAACAAAAAAACCACTTGATGCTTGTGATACGATTTTATCTCTATTGGATTATTTAACTGTATTTTATATTATAAGGCGAATAAACAATCGGATTTACTAATGTTAAGAAACAGCTGTTGCTTTCAAGCACCACAGAAGTTACCGGTGCGTTGCTATAAAATAGCTGGGATCTGAAGCCACATATATAAGTCTACCAGCTGTCTAGCCAAGCACGGAAAATAACAAATAATAATGTGGCGGTCAGAACAGAAGAAGCAGCTGTTGACGGAAAGCACTCAAGCCAAAACGACGTTGAGTTATTGCAAATAGGAGAAAGGTTTCGTTAAAATTACTTTAATATTGTAATGTGCCCGGTTGGCGATAAGCTTGCCACCCATTACATTGTGGGACTTAGTGTCTTCGACTAGTCATGGGTGCCCTGGTTGTGCCTCTGCTTACCTCTTCGGCGATATGGGCATGAAGATACTGCTACTTTAATACTGGAAGCGAGGTTGCGAGCAAGAACTAGTAAATTTATATCGCGTGTTTACGAAAAGAGTGGAATGTATAATGGGTTGCCGGTGTGGAGTTATTTCCAAACGTCATTGTCGCATGTTTTTGTTTCTAGTATTAGTATTATTTTCAAAATATTGTCATACATTTGCTGTATGTTATTACGTAATTACAACAGTTATGGTAACAGGGTTTTGATAATTATTACATTAGACCTGTAACAGTTTTATATTTTGATAAATAATAAAGAAATAATAATAAGAAGTAAATATCCCTGGACAAGTTACACAAATTGAATTTTAGTAATTCCAATTTAATTCCAAAGTGAGCAAATACATGCGTGTATTACGGGTGTTAGTCAACGATTCTAATGCATAGAAATACTTAAATAGATCTAAAAATAAATTTAATAAACACCCATACTCGGAAATGCAGACATCTAAATGTTCATCACACACACACCTCCCCCGACGGAAATCAAACCTGGGATTCGTGGTTGATCGGTGTAGTTAGGGGTGTACGCTAGCCACTCGACCAACGAGCCCGTCAAAAAATAAATAACTGACAAGTGGCTGTTGGGTTATATTTAATATCAATTTTGTTTAATTTAAAACACTAGCTGTTGCCTGCGACTTCGTACACAGATTGAAGTGCCTGTTGATTAGTGGTAGGACCTAAACATTTCCAGCAAATAGAGGTATCCTATTTGTTGGCCCGGACTATGAGCTATTTACATAAAATTTAGCTAAAATCCGTCCGGATTTTTTACGGGAAAAATGAACACATTTCAATTGATTTCATGTTAATCTTCACGTGCAGTATTTGTTTTATTAATGTTTTACTAAATGTACAGATGTTATTTCAATTGACACGATTTTAAATTGCCTGCATTTAAATTATGTTAATTCCAAAAATTAACAACTAAACAAATATAAAGTGACCTTGTTCCGATGTTTGACGCAAATGCTTACCTAGCGACTAATGTGAAATGTATTTTAATATACATATAGACGACCTTTGTCACATCATAACTCTCTTGTCGCTGACATCTTGCTTATCTTGAATAAGAAATAACAATTCAACAGACAAAATATCCTTTATTCTATCTCCACACATTTATCAAGGATTTTGACGGCAATCGGTTTTGATACTATGTTAGTAGCTCTATTGTAACGCAAACGATTATGATACTGAAAAAAATGTGATAAGATAACGAACAAGTAGGCAGCTGTTCTGACGACAAGAGACAATCGTTTTAGACACTTGATGTTACTGGTGCGTTACTGAAAATATATTATCGATTATTTGCTGGTGTGCAAATTTCAAATGTATCCTTACGAGTATATAGTGCTTATATATTATCATGTATTTCAAAAAATCGATTTTTGAAAGCGCTGAGCTCAAACTTAATTCTCGGGGTTTTTTCTTTCACCCACATTTTTCCTGTAAACTTATTTTCAATAAAAACCAATGTGATTATATTTTGTCCAAAACGGGAATGGAAAAAAATATGTATTTGTGACTGATTACATTTTTTCTATCAAGACAAATTTTACCTTGTTGCGGTTTCAAAATTCTAGTCATAGATTTTCTTGATGATGTTTCAGCCTACTTGGATTGTAAAGTGCCTTAATAAAAAAAATATTGAGAAAAGAGGTAAGCTCGATGAATTTAAAGACAACTATCTACAAAGAAAGGTTAACTTTCTCGAAACCACAAGCACCTCTAGATATTGCTTCCATTATATATAATCGCTCCACTAAAACAAGGCACCCGCTCTGATATGTCAGAAGTTTGATGGGTCTAAATACTCTGGAAAACTTTCAATTAACGTTAACCATAGCGAACTTTCTGTAATAATCTCTATTCCAAATGTATTTTCGAATAGAGATTGTTACAGAAACTTTGATAAATTTTAAATTGTATTTGAAATTATTTTGGTTAGAGATTACAATTATTTTTTAAGTTTTTGTAATCTTTCAGCTATTCAACTTTATGTTTAGCTTTTATTATAACAAGTTAGCAGTGTAACGATATCAAAACAAAATAACTTAATTTCGATCACTTTATTTAAGAATATAAAAATAGTAAGTCTGATAAAAACAATCAAAATAAATTAATATCTCTGGACAAATTACTCAAATTGACCTCTAAGTAAGCAAATAGTTTATTTGTGGTATGGGTATTGGAACATTTGGATGGCGACGGGAACAGAAAATACATTAAGATATTCATAACACCAACGTCTGCCCTCGACAGGAATCAAACCCGAAACGACTTGAAGTCATATTGGCACTCATGAAAAACGTCTTAATGACACGGGAGTTGGACTTAGGGTGTTAATCCCGACAAATTGTTTCACTTTATGATAAAATCTCAAAAAATGTGAGTTATTTCACTTTATTTTGGGCGAGCGACATATCCTTTAAGGTTTTGACACCGGACAATATCAAAGCGTTGGTAAACTACCACGTGAATAAAATATGAAATATACTAAAATTTTTACATCCACTTTGAAAGATCGTCATATAAGCTTCAAACTACGGCTTCTCAGGTTACACGTGACAAAAATTGAAAAGATAAAAGTTCAACCAACACGCAAGCTTAGTGTTAATAAATAATATAAAACAGCAGTACATTTTTTCTTGTAGTAATTGTAGTATTTTAGCTGTATAATAACATTATCAGCAAAATGTATTTTAACTATGCAGGTACGTTCCATTTTTACGTCAAAAAGTCCTAATTTTGATGAATTTTAGAATAGATTATAGAAAAAGGACATAGGCTATTAATTATCCCGTTACTACAATGGGTTTTAGTGGAATTCGTGAATTTTTTTTAAATATGAATTATTTTGGAATACGTTTATGTGACGATTTCGGACTTAAAACATTTTTAAATTCGTCTATTTGTTCCTTTGTCTGTTTGTTTTAAATAATATAGGAAACTAGAAGACTAATTTCGATCAAGTCTTAGGCATCGAATAATAGCAGAAACACATCGAGTAAAATATACCGCACCCGTCCGAGTATACGTTTAAGCCAATGTTAAAAATCTTTTGTTTTCAGTTTGAAATATCGTCATATAAGCATCAAACTGCGCTTTATCAAGATCTACGTGTTAGAAATTTAAAGGCAAAAGTTGGTAAACCAGTACACACGTTTAGCATATGAAAATATACGCTAGTCGCAGATATCGAGAGTTAAATATAGATGTTGGATGAGACGTATCGTAAATCAAATCAGTTTCCGGAATAAGACAGTTTATGAGCAATTAATTTTCATGTACTTTGAATGTTAATTGACCGTTAATAATTTTAGTTTAGTTTTAGTGGCTTCTAAGAAGAAGTGGTTGAATAAGAAATTGAATTATGTATGTCATAATGGCATAGGGTCTGCCTCTCGTTCTTTTTTTTATTATTATTTACTCATTAATTAATTTAGACCAATCATTTAATATATTTCCTTTTGTTAATTTCATTGCATGTAACCTTATTCGTATGGTATCAAATAAAGCTTCATTATTATTATTTCATAATGTGATTAACATATATCTCAAACCTTTTTTGTATTTAGTTTTCTTTAGCCACGGTGCTTGACTCGTTTGGCATAATTCGGTGTTTATTCCATGATTGGCACAAGTGGGGGCACACACTTTGCCACTCTGGGATGGTCTCTCACGCAATCTATTTAGTTTAGAACATACATGATGTTAGAAACCTTAGAAAATTGAATTTCTAAACATAGGTGTTTAGATACGCCACACGTATAGGTTTATTAAAAAAATAATTGAATTTTAGTTCTAAGTATAAGAAACCCAAAAAAATTATTGTTTTTCTCGTATATTTTAGTGCAAATCTTGTAATAATGTTCAAAGGAAACATCAGCTACTTACCAAATTTCAATAGCACAGTTCTTAAAAGTTCGAAAAAAGGGTTGTGACATACAGACGGATACGGACATGACCGATCTTGGTTCCATTTTGCACCAATTGGCTACGGAACCTTAAAAATGATAATAGTAAGTCATGTTGACAATTTGAACAGACTAAATCTTTACATTACTATAACAATATTAGAAACATAATGCACTTGCCTTCTAGGAAAACCACGTGCACTGTGAGTTATTATTATCTTAATTTTTCAAACATTAGTCTTTCTGCTGTTCGGAAAGAACCCAAGGTACATAACATCGTTAAAATGCCCAAATATTTAAATTTAGTTCTAGAGCCAGAAGTTTTGTGACAAACTCGCCTTTATTTTATATATTTAGACAAAATTCTACGCCCTTGCTAGGTAATAAAGTTAAAAGTATTGTGCACTTAGTAAAGTTCTTAGAAAAGATTACAACGCAAAAAGCTTCTGTTACTATATGTTTACGTATGAATTGTAGATAATTTAAAGCCTTTGCTCTAAACTATAGTTCATATGCCTTTCATTTCACTCATTGCTACTTTAGCATGTTTTTTCGTTTTTGAAAAAGAACGTTGCTTTTGTTTGGAAGAAATAGCCTGAAGGCAGACGCAGTTGCAACTTAGTTTTTTTTGTTTATGTTTAATATTTTTGTATGTACCGTTATACATTTAATACTGAAAGGTTGGCCACGCATCAGTGACACTCCTGGTGTTCGTAAGCGATAGTGATCCCTTATTATCAGGTGAACCACTTGCCCGTTTGCCTCCTCTTCTATACAAAAAATAATGCATTTGCACTAAGTCCAGTAGAAAAAAATGCATTATTTTATGCATTATTATTAGCATTTTCTATTACAACGTATAACATTTTGTATAGGTATGTGAAATGTATTTCAACGAAAAAATAAACAAATAAGTAGAAACTAGAATTTATGTTTGAAAAGAGATACTTAAAAAAAGACAAAAATCTTGTTAATTTATTGTAATGAATGTCTACAACTTATGTTTCGGGGATCATTGGCCAGCAGCGTGATCCCTGCCAGTCCATTGGACTGCAAAACTGGCCCGAAGAATGTGTAAGAGTCAAGTCTGAGACGGGCTGATTAGTGTCTGCCTACCGGACTTAGACGTGGATGTCGCAAAAGAGTAATGTAGGAGTGTAAAGAAGAAGTCAATAAATGGTGACGTACAGGTCCCCCTGAGGAAGAAAAAGCCTCAGTTGAAAGAAAGAAGAAAGCCTGGCTTGCCTATGTATTATGTTTGCAATCCAATAACAGTATAAAGAAGTTGAAGAAACACAAGCATTATAAAGACATTCCTATCCCACTAATACTCGTATAGTTAATGAAGATGGTTGAAAGTTTGTAGCCCTTTAATGAAATACTACCGAACGGATTTGTATAAAATGTTACAGCAATAAAGACAATCACCAAAATACTCGTTGTATGTATATCTACTACAATTTGTTAGGATTTTGTTGAAACTGCCAAACGAGTGAAACCGCTGGCTTAGTTTGGTTTCGCATAATTAGAAGTACTGTACTATCTAACACAAGGCTCTTTTGTTCGTTAGAGACAACTGTGATCATTCGTATACCCTGACCGTTTACTACCGCTTCGATAAAATTGTTGATACTTAAATGATAGTTGGTATGTTTAAGTTTTGTTTAATTGTTGTGTATAGTTCGTACTTGAAGCTCGCACTCGTACTCTGTCGCCTCCGTGGTCTAGTGGTCTGGGGTAAGATTCGACTATATTAATATGTGTATATGTGTTTAATTTCAAAAATAAAAGCACTCTTGCCCGGGATTGTCATCTGTTACATTTTGGGACTTAGATCTTCAGTTAGTCGTGACACGAGAGATCCCACAGACGCGTTACCGACCGCAAGCAATAACTACGCTCTTTTGTTGTAAAGTCCCAGGTTTGGAATGCATTAGGTAATAATACCATTATAACTGGTTCTACGAAAGTATAGTAGGTGATAAGAAATGTCTTCAGAATTACTAGGTGCTAAATATCAATGTGATGTGCACACACAAATCTTTTAATTTGGAGGCAATGCCCGATGGTGAAACTCAACGGAAGATGCTGAGTCATCCAATGTCTCAGTTTTGACTTTCTCAAACAGCATTAGTTAATTAAATATTATTTACAGGTCATGGAAAACTCCACCCGAGTTCACCAAAAAAGCAGAACAACTCGGTTGTAGCAGCATTTTCCTAGACATCATGTTACATTTACAATTATGTATTGCATTATTGAAATGTCTTTGACAGAAAATAAATAAAATGTGAAATAAATCATTGATTTCTTTATTATTAAAATCACATTCAAATTATTAATAACGTTAAATAGCCTGCGTGCTTTTTTTATTTTACAACTTTGCTGGATAGATAATTTCTGAGCCTCTTCAGTTTACTTGCAATGAAAAAAGAAATACAAATGTTAGATGTCGTGTTCAGACTGAGAACTCATGGTGCGATTTTTACCCACGCCCGTGGCGGTTGCGGACCCGCAGATCCCGTAGAATGTAGATTTATATGCAAAACGTAAGTTCACATTTCACGGCGCGATTTTCACCCGCAGCGCCTGCGGTTGTTTCCGGTTCCCGCGAGCGGTCGTCTGCCCGTTAATCATGCGGGCGGCGATTTCTCGCCGCCGCCTCGGCGGGTTGCGACCGCGCGCTCTGCGGTCGCTTGGCGGGCGACCATTTCATACTATTTGTACTAATTAATTAACCGCAACCGCCGGCCGCGCGATAGTCAACCGCCAAGTTTGTGGGCGATAATTTCAACCGCGGCGGCTGCGGGACCGAAAAAATTACCCGCCTCGTGAGTTTTGAAATAAATCGCAGAACCG
>NJDC01000115.1:860731-892368 GCA_002245475.1 Calephelis virginiensis
TAGACATCATGTTACATTTACAATTATGTATTGCATTATTGAAATGTCTTTGACAGAAAATAAATAAAATGTGAAATAAATCATTGATTTCTTTATTATTAAAATCACATTCAAATTATTAACAACGTGAAATAGCCTGCGTGCTTTTTTTATTTTACAACTTGGCTGTATAGATAATTTCTGAGCCTCTTCAGTTTACTTGCAATGAAAAAAAGAAATACAAATGTTAGATGTCGTGTTCAGACTGAAAACTCATGGTGCGATTTTTACCCGCGCCCGCGGCGGTTGCGGACCCGCAGATCCCGTAGAATGTAGATTTATATGCAAAACGTAAGTTCACATTTCACGGCGCGATTTTCACCCGCAGCGCCTGCGGTTGTTTGCGGTTCCCGCGAGCGGTCGTCTGCCCGTTAATCATGCGGGCGACGATTTCTCGCCGCCGCCTCGGCGGATTGCGACCGCGCGCTCTGCGGTCGCTTGGCGGGCGACCATTTCATACTATTTGTACTAATTAATTAACCGCAACCGCCGGTCGCGCGATAGTCTACCGCCAAGTTTGTGGGCGATAATTTCAACCGCGGCGGCTGCGGGACCGAAAAAATTACCCGCCTCGTGAATTTTGAAATAAATCGCAGAACCGCGACCGCTGCGGGCGCGGTTTTAAATCGCTTCGTGAGTTCTTAGTCTTAATTCTAGCATACGGTTTAACGCCAATGTTCCTCAGATGGCGGTCTGAACGTGTAGTTCTCTAGTCTATGTGACTGACTATGTTTTACGAATGTGTTAATGTCAAATTTATCGAAGCAAATATTTGTTTCTTTTTTTAAGTTAATTTGCCCCTTTCAACAAATGTTCTTTTCAAAAAATATTCTACACATATGATAGGACTAGGAACCAGCACTCAGAACGGTAAACGTTTATATGGAAAATAAACATGGACTAGTTTAGAAACAGTATATATTTACACAGTGAAGCTGGCCTTAACGAGTATGTGTATAGTTTATGTAAAATACATATGAGAAATATGACATAACAAATGGCACCCCACTTACATAACATCGCAGCTTGCAATAAACGAGCGGCCGTTGCTCGAAGACATGATACGAAACATCTGACGCCTGTGTACGCTTATCTACCAGGCTGGTTGATACAAAAATGTGTAACGATATTTGTTATATCACTAACATTTATTTATTCGCTTATAGGCTTGCATAACTACTTAACTTTTACTAGGTACAAGAGTTTTGTGCTAAAGATAGGCAAGATATTCCTACTGCAAAAGCATGGAATAGTAAGAGGATAGGGTTAGATGGGCAGGAGCTTGATAGTGACCTTATAGGGACATCAATGGTGTTTGTGTGATGACGGTTGTCTATTACCATCAGTAGAGCGGCTTGCTTGCTGAACGTAAAAAAAATTACTTAAATACTTGTAGATACTTAAATAGATATGAGAATAAATTAATAAACGCCTAGGCCCGAAAATGGCCACACAAATGCGAAATTAAGTGTGAAACTTTGTATTGTGTAAAGTACAAGTTTTATTTAGAAAGTATGAATATAACAGAATACCACTAATTTCTGTTAATTAAAAACCGTTTTCATACAATGTAGGTTGAAATAAACAAACAGACAGTATTTCAGTGTTAATGACGTGATTAAACGAAGCGATAGAGGCAGATAATTGCTTATTGGCTAATATTACCAATAAACACAAAAGACATTTGCATAAACTAAGACCTATTCAGACTGGCCACAGACAGGCTGCACCGTAATCGTTTCATGATCGATTTGCCAGTAATGTGGTCGCAAGGGTACATTAAAGATGCAACGATGGTTAAGATTGTCATAAATGTTTTCAATTTGACAGCTCTAAAAAGTGAATAACTTAGTTGTAAACAACTAATGTAATTTGACTAAAACATCAAGCATTTATAAATAAACTAGCGGCCCGCCCCGACCTGGCACGGTTATGAAATATACATATAAACCTTAATTATTTTATATATTTTTTAAAAAAAAGACAGGTTGCACTCCGGGTGTGCCGGCAGAAATGAAAACTTGAATATTACCGTTGGGCATTTTTAGATATCGGAATGGTTAGGAAATTATTCTGCACAAATTGCTTTAATTATCAGTATGAAAGTACTGTCATTTGTGCACAAATATTATTTTCATATCAATAACCTGCATTTGGCTTGACAAAAACTCGCTAAAGTAAGACCACGTGACGGCTAGGAGCATCGTCATATTATCTGTATTACGAACATTGCTCGTTTACACATAAAGCTTATTTTCAAGATGGAACAAATAGAGCAATGTCTGTTGATATTATACGTATCTGCTATCATTTTGTCTTGTGAGAGTGTAATGGTAGATATATCCTAAATCCTACTCTTCGGAAATATCTAAGCAATACAAAAACTGCAATGAATCTACGTATTATTTTAGATCTCGAGCCATCATATTCGCGCATGCGCCCTGCGCCGTCTTACGATCTGACGATCTGATGCGAGTTTAGAAGTTTTTACCCATTCCAAAAAAAGTGCGCAACGCCGCTAAAGAATTTTTCACTGCAAAAACCGCATCAAAATCCGTTGCGTAGTTTTAAAGATTTAAGCATACAACGGGACATAGGGATATAGGGACAGAGGAAGCGACTTTGTTTTATACTATGTAGCAATTCTCAGAGGGCGTTTGTACTTTTCTAAGCTAAATTATTTAACTCTGAGTTAACTTCTCACAAAGGTTATAATCAACGAATACTATAGCATACCTCAGATTTAAGTAATAAAACCCATCATTAAATGTAACACAGGAACAAATAAGCGCACCTAATACTGTAAATTGTAATTATAGAATACATTCGTAAAAAATATACATTACTAACAGTTTGCCCGCGACTTCATCACCATAGAATAGTTACGATATATATACAAACTTTTATTCGTAATTATAGTTCTGTTCCTTAAAAAAATACCCTTTGTTTAAACTCGGACTTATAAATACGAATATCAAATTTCATCAATATATGTTTAGCGATTTAGCTTTGAAAGACAATAGTCCGATAGACAAACTTCGCATTTATATATAAATCAGCTTGAAAGGTCTATCAAATGAAGACATATTTTATTAGAAGAAGACATATTTTGACCGCATCCTTGGTCGAATTGCTAGCGTACACGCCTAGCTACACTGAACAACCACGAGGCTAGGGTTCGATTCCCGACGGGGGGAAGCATTTGTATGATGAACATTTAGGTGTCTGCATTTCCGGGTCAGGGTGCTTATTACATCTACTCGGGTATCTATTTAAGTATTTCTATGTATCAGTATCTTTGACTAACACCCAAAACACAAGTATATAATTTGCTTACTTTGGGGTTAAATTCAATTTGTGTAAATTTTATTTATTTATATATTTAATTGAAATGTCTATCAAATGAAGACATAAGTCGCCTCTGTGGTCTAGCGGTCCGGGTGTTGGACTTGACTGCATGAGGTCCCGGGTTCGAATCCCTGGTCGGCCAACAAAAAGAAAATTGGATTTTTCCAATTCTCTAATTAAAATAAAAATGTTGGTCGAGATTGGAAATGTGTCCGGTTGTCGATAGACTTGCCACCTATCACATTGTGGGACTTAGTGTCTTCGGCTAGTCGTGGGTGCCTTGGTTGTACCTCTGCCTACCTTCGGGGATATGGGCGTAAGGATACTTTTACTTATTAAATATTAGAATATCTTGTAGGCGTTGGGATATAAAGATACCCCATTTGCAATCAGTGGTGATCTGAGGGCTGATTACGTATCTCTTTAGTGACGATCACTGGGAAAGTGTACATCAAATAGCTGTCAAATGACGCGTTTTGTGTTTGCTATCTCTATTATGTTTCTGTTGGTCACTGGAGATAGCAAATATACTATTTGATGCTATATGATGAACACTCTTCCCAGTGATCATCACTAAAAAAGATACGTAATCAGCCCCCTGGTTATTTAGGTTATTGGATTATTCTACCGATGTAGTCAGCCATAACTAAGTGAAATAGTGGTGAGCACCAGGTCACGAGGATTGCGTCACTGATTTACATATTTTTGGTGGTAAAGCGTTAATGTTCACGTTTTGTCGTGTTTCATACCTACTCATTCCTTTTTGTTTGAAAAGGATATCCGTGAGAATTGTGAATGGGGTCTAAGACTTCAGATAACGTCATGGCGTGTTCCGGTTCGGAGGTTAAGGTAGCCGGTAAACTTACTTTTGCTCGAGGCCTAACATCCTGGCCTCAGGTTGGCAACGCACATTACCACCTTTGGTATCTATAGGCGGCGTGAATTTCTTACCATCAGGAAATTCGTCTGCTTGTTTGCCTTCCAGTATCATAAAAAATAAGATAATGACGACCCAGTAACATCTATCATTCGATACTTTTTTCGGTATTGAGATTATATTTAACTAGCATCGCACGGGTATAAAATATACATATAAACCTTCCTCTTCAATCATTTTAACTATTAAACAAAAAAAGGTGAGTGTACGATTAGTATTAGACGATAATATGATCAATAAACATAGGCTAATAATTTTAATTACTTTCATTTGATGGAAAAGTGGTTATAATGGCAAAAATATATATGTTTGGTTTACTATAGCGGTCTTTTTGTAAGCATTATTGAGTTCTACAACTTTTCTATAGAAGTCAACCATACATCTCTAACCATTTAGGCAATGTTCGCGATAATGATTAACGTACGGCAGTTTTTTCGTCGATTTACTCCACAATTTTCACTACCACGAAAATCATATCTATTTTCCGGGATAAAATATAGCCTTTACAGATTCGGAAGAATATCTCTAAGTTATGGTAAAATACATTTTGAAATCGGTCCAGTAGTTTTTGAGCCTATTCAATACAAACATACAAAAATAAAAAAGGTTTCCTCTTTATAATATTAGTATAGACTATCTACATGTTTTGCTTCATACGCTAGAATGCTATTGGGGCAGGATTTATTTATGAATTTGATATGTGTTTAATGTTAGGCAGGTGTTTTTTAAGATTACCCCGTTTGGAAATTGCCAGTGAAAGTAAAGTGAAAAAGTGTCTCGGAAAAGTGTTCGGAGGGTTTGGTCAGATGAGGCTTTGAAATGAAAATGGCGTGTATTTGTGCTACGGCGCCAACATTAAATAATATTTACTTGTCAAAAATAATTTTAGTTTAATTGTAACGAATATTGTTCCTAAGAAATAAAGAGGACGAATTGAATTGATAGGCAACAGATCTCTCACCTCTTTTGTTTTCTAATAGTTGTGGTGAGAGTAAAAATTTGGTCCATGTATTAAGACGGCATTGTGCAACATTGAATAGTAATTCCATTACGGTTATTGCTTTTGGGTTCTATATGCAAACATTGCTCGGATAGCAAACAACCCTTACTTGTAGATAACACTAAACGACCTGTACTAATGACTATGCGTAAGTAATACAAACATTTCTTAGTTTGGTATAAGGATAACATTATAACATTATAGCGAGTTACTTTGCGTTTTTAAAAATATCTTACCATCTAGACAAAAATAATCCCGTTTTTCAAACCACAACTTCTCTCAGTGAATGTAAATTTATATGATACTAGCCGACTCTGCCAACTTTGTATCGCTTAACATTAACAGCTACTACATAATATTTGATGCTCCGATAGTAGCGCAGTCTGCTGGATCCAACATAAAACATCCCAAAATCAACGACTACTTACAAATAAAAAAAAACAAATAAAAAATACATTTCCATTGGATCAAGTAGTGAGTGAATCTAAACCATTTTCGAATCCCCTTGAACACAAACAAAAAGTTTCATCAAAATCGCTACAGTCCTCTGGAAGGTGTTCAGACAGTTCAGTGAAAAACACACGAACATAAGAAATATTTATGTTAAGATATAGGTACATTCACAAAATTTTAGATTTTAAATATTAATGGAAAATATTAATACAGTCAATAGAAATTCTATTGCGGTTATTGCTTTAGGGGTTCTATAATTATGTAAGTTTCTGTAAGCTTGAATAGTGAATAAACCTTATATTAAGATAACGTTACACGATTTTAACATGCATTATTAATGTCTCAGTTTGGTATTAAGATAGACGTAGCCAGCCTGTACTTGTCCGCAATTTCGTTTAGGTTTAAAAAGTTCTTTTACGGAAAATGTTTTTATTTAAATGTGTAATTTAATATGACCTAAAAATTAAAATATGTTCATAAAAGTATAATCACGTCCGTAACATAGAAGAGGTAGGCAGTGGGACAACCACACACGACTAGCCGCAAACATTAAGTCCTACAATGAAATTAACTAACTACAACACATACAGCACACACACAACACACATACAACACATACATGTTTTGGTCCGCAGGGTTACTACCCTGCCATTGTTGATTCTCATTATGGCGTCAGGAATAGAATAGACAGTGGATCCACACCCGGACAAGTTACAGTATGATACTCTACCACTCGTGGTCTTATTGGTAATGACTCATTTAGCTTTTGCTCGCCACTTACGAGCTGCCTGGTGGGAAGGTTGCTACTACTACTTTTTCAAGTAGTCTTATTTTTTAGAACAAGTCTTTCCCAATCTTACAGTTCTCATGTATTTTAAATTTACGCGTTCCACAGTTACTAATTATTAGTTTAAAGGATAGCGCAGACTGTTGACGGGGTGGAGCGTTTCAGGTCGGGGCGCATCGCTTTGCATAGCACACTCATGTGGACCGAGCTGCATCGCGTGGTCGGATTTTTGTTACTCAGTACCAAATAGTAGTGTAAAAAAGAAGAGAGGCCACTCCACATTAAAAAAGTGGCGCCTGTATTTTTTGTCATACAAATCTTTATAAAACGCAATTAGCACCTCAATTCACAAAAATAATATGATTTTTTATCTCGTTTTTGACGACTGTAGGTCGCATCAGGGCATGCGCTCGGGGTGCCGCGCAAAATTCGCTGCGATGCGGCCCAGCCTAGTATGCGAAATTTATGAAAGCAATATAGGCGGATTATAACGCTGCGTTTCGGCCTGTGTCAGCTCGTCCAAATCTTTAACAACGGGTCTTAAGGCGTGTATGGTCTTACGTGTAAGTGGCCAAAGAGTTAAGCAATTGTTATATATAATATAATATCAATTAAAATCGTGGTCACAAGCAGACTGTACTTGCGAGATCGTCTCCAAATTTCAACGTGGTGAAATAAATCTATGTAATGGTAATGGTATAGAAAAATGTATGGCAAAACATATATAATATGGTTAAAATATCATATTTAAAACATTAATTAAATTTACTTACAGTATTATGCAGCAGTTAATAGGAATTTCACTGCGGTTATTGCTTGAGGGGTTCTACGTGTAAATATTGCTTGAATGGCAAACAAACCCAACATACAGATAACGCGAAACGAGGTGTACGTGCATAATTAATACTAGCACTTCTCAGTGTAATAATAATACCATAGTACCTGTTACATAATTGGGGCTAAATCGTCAGATTCGTGATCACTATACAACTAGTAAGAGCGTATGGGTTTACCAATACTGTGTGGTTTTACGTACGTTTTGGTAAAGAATACCCTTCTGGTGGTATAAATCTATTATTTTTCATTTGTCGAGTTAAACTAATTTGATCTAAAAAATAAGTGACTTTGCATATTTTAATTATGCGTTACGTTGTTTGTCCTCGACTTTCTTTAAGTAAAAAAAAAACTAGTGTAGTTTGATCCAACTTGAAAGATAGGATAGCTTACATCTCATTTTATCGAGAGCAAAGCTGCTTTTATGCTCAAAGCTATTTGTTAAATACTTTTATCATTCAGTTCTTGTAACTCACGAAGACTAGCTGGCTTTACTTTTATAAACCTATTAATTAACTAATTGCGAAAGTTTATAGCTATTTACCTAAAGTTGTACACAAAGTTAAATTTGCTTTTTTTATGCAAACCATAGCGATTTCGCTCTCACGCACACTTTGACAATATAAATAGATACACGTTTACTACAATTAAAATCTACTCGCTTTCGTGAACTGCAAAAAATTTCTGTACTTGGGTTTTTCACCTAAATTCTTATTATATATATAAATTTACGGCTGGATCGATTAAGTTGAAATTTAGTTTGTATATATTTCCATCGGTGATGAGGTTGCCAGTACTGCTATCGGTGTATCCCCAAATCAAGGCGATACGAAATTATTAAATAAGGTCAAAATAAAATAAGGTCACAATATATTATACCTTCAAATACTTTTACTTTACATGTTCATTAATTTAAAATAAAATTAGAGTCATTATAATATTACAGAAAGTGAGTTTGTACGGCCATGTGACTAAGCACATTATAAAGATCAAATATTCATAAAACCTGGGAAAACGAGCTTAATAGTGGATGTTTTAAATTGCGGAAAGCTTTTACCACATGATATTTGATACTAAAATGTCTCCGTAGCTTCACCTGTGCATAAATTTAACTAGCTTTTTAAGCAAATGTACATAGATTTAATTTCATTTACAATTTTAAAACATATTAACTTAAATAAAAAATAGTACACATTTTTAGGGTAGCTAGAAGATACTCCCCCCCCTCGTGTTAGTCCCGGCCTATTTGCTAAATAGACCATCTGCCTTCCTAATAAGCAGTTCGTAAAAGGCGAGCATCGACTTACTGTCAATAACACCATGAAATCTGTCTAGGTGGAAGAGTTCACGCTGCCCTCGTCCGGATTGGTATCACCGCCTAATCTATTCTTGCCGCCATAACGTCAATGTTTGCCGTTGACGTGTTCCGGTACGGAGAAGTAAGGCAGATGGTAAATTTACTTTTGTTCGAGACCTGACATCAAAACCTTAGGTTGGCAATGCACCATTACCACGTAAGACCTTGGTCTACAGGCATAATGGATGACATAGGTGAACTCCCATGTGGCCTGGGCATTAGGCGTAATTTGTAAGTCTAAAGGCTATTCTAAGCTCCGGACATGCCACAGTCAATACAGCGGCAATCTACCACCCCACCAGTTATCTTGGTAATAATTAATCTAAAATTTACTAGCCTTTAAGGAGCTGCCAGGCAGATGGTCCCGGATCCGGACCCGCACTAAAGTGATGAAAACTTACTAGTAGCTCAATGAAATGTTAAGCTACTACACCAAGGCTAAAAAATTTCTAAAACTCCTGACAAAACCTAGATAATAGCCATTTCAATAGAATTAGCTTTGGTACGAAAACTCTGCATCGAAATCAGTCCACCCGTCAAAAAGTTATGATGCCACAGACATACACAAATACTGAAACTTAAAAAACCTTTTCTTTTTCGTCGGGGGTTTATAAAATAAACGCGAAAATGAAATATTGAAAAGAGTAATAAAAATGTCCGTTTATTTTTGTAAATATTGAAAATGTTCACATGAATTATTTTCGAATTGTTTACCTTTTTGTGAATCGCTTTGGCGCAGAGTTCAAATAAAGCAAAGTGCGAGTCGTCGAGCACTTTGCTTTATTTAGTCGAAGACCACGACTATTTGAAAAGCTCCCAAACCTTGTTAATTGAAACCATCCCAAAAATAAAATACTTTTCTATAAAACCCCAAAGACAATTTGAACTCTGTAATAATTAGAGGATTTAAAGCAAAATCCTCTCCCAGTTGATTCTTAAATAATTCCTAGCAAGCTTAAACTGAACAGGAAAATGTAGAATTTCTAACCACGTTTCCAGCTAATAAGCTGATTTTATTTTGCTGTAAGAATCTGAATACTTCAAAGAAAGCTTAAGATTTTTATTTTTCCCTTTATGTTTTTTATTAGAAACGGCAAACAAACCGATAAATTATTTCGGTTGTAAAATTCGCGGCCTTTATCTAGACACCAACGATATTACCTCTCAATCTCAGACTTGAACAGCCTCTTGCATAAATAAGTTTACCGATTATTCTATCTGTCAAACCGGAAAAAGGGAATGGCGAGTACTAATAAATAGCATCCGTGAACGGTCCGGGTGAGACAAAATAACTCAAGAAACTTGCCATCCTTCAAGTTATCCAATATAACTTGCCTTTACTACGTTGTGAACATTTTTTCTTTTTATTCATAAGCATGTTGAAATATTTTACATGTAAGTAGAATGTTTTGTTAACAGTTCATTAACAATTTTCAGAAGTTCTAACATTGTAGCTAATTAATACGAGTATGTTTAGAATTCCTTTTAAAATGTGGTACGTTCTTTTTCGTGTTAAGATTTTTTACAAATAAGGTAATTTTATTAGAACTTTAATAATACATTAATCAGTACATATTACAAAATTCTTTGTTACTCAATTTGTGTTTGTCATCTCAAAAATTGTGACACCACTTTTACATAAAAAAAGTACCTTCACGCCCTTATCCCGAAAGAAGTAGGCAGAGGCACAATAGTCAAGGGTGCCCCCCATGACTAGCCGAAGACATTAAGACCGGTTGGCGATAGGCTTGCCACATATCACATTGTGGGCAATGTGATATGTGGCAAGCCAACCGGTCATATATCCAATCCCGAGGAACAGTTATTTATATTAGCAAATTGGAAAACCTAAAGTTTGTTGCCTGATCCGGGATTCGAACCCGGGACCTCATGCAGTCAAGTCCAACACCTGAACCACTAGACCACAGAGACGATACATAAAATTTTTCAATTGAAAGAAAAGTTATTTAACAGGCATATATCCTTACAGTCACCTTTAACAGTTGATTATAAATTCACCACACAAGAAGGAGGAGCGCACGTATTTTTCCAGCTTTGTATTTCAGTAATTAAATCTTTCAAACCTGATGATATCTGATAAAAATCAGAGTTTCAAAGTCAGCTTCCGGAAACTGATGAATCATTAGCTAAATTTGTTTGACTTTTTCTAGTTTTATTACAAGTTAGATCAGTAAGATTGAACAACTAAATAAACTTCTATAATTGTATGATAACTCTTTTACTAAACTTGTTTCCAAAATAAAAATGAGTTTGTTTTTTCATCTTTCGGCAATTAATTTATTATTATTATTATTATAAACGCAAATTTTAATAATTGTAACAGGTAAATACATTTACTTCCTACAAATAGTAGTGGAACATTAAACATAAAAAATTACCCATATATTTAAAATTATTGGCAAATTAAAGCATGTAATAAATTAAGGCAATGGCAATGTTAACTACTATAATAATAATTAAAAGAAATTGTCAAATATTCAAATATATTACAACTACATTCGACCTACTTTCCATTGTCCGAATCAGATGAAATCCTGCCCATAGGCAATTACGAGAACATTGTCACGAGAACGAGACAATGCACATTACTTAAGTGCCGCCATTTTAAATCCAATACAGTGGACGCTACAAAATGGCGATATATCATTTTTATTGCAACTTCCTTGATAAATGTCCATTTGATGGAAAGATTTCATAATTATTTCTGTTCAAAAATCAGTTAATTTATAAATTCTTGACAATAAAATACAACAAATAACAAAATTCGTTTAATTTTAATGACACAATTTCTTTATATTTGGTGTCATGCAGTGGTTTTAATTTTATAGGGAAAAAAATCATTAAAGGCATCGATTAAAGAAATTTGCTAAATAGCGGTCCAGCGTCGGACTTGACTTCTTGATGTTCAGAGTTCAATCCTCAAGTCGGCCAACAATAAAAAAAGAAAATCTGTATTTCAATTTTTTTAATAAATAAAATAAATCAACGTTGTCCTGGATATGATATGTGAACGGTCGGCGATAGGCTTGCCACCTATCACATTGCGAGGCTTAGGTTTTTTGGCTAGTAATGGGTGACCTGGTTGCACCTCTGCTTACCTCTTCGGGTATCGAGAGTATCGAGTGGGCTAACTTAAACTCCGAACCGGAACACGTCAACGCCAAACAATGACGTTATGGCGACAGGAATAGGTAAGGAGGGGGTACCAATCCGGGCGAGTCGCTGCGAAACTCTAACACTTAGTAAGATGTCACGGTGTGTGTGAGGAAGGTAGTGACGGTAAGCCTATGCTCACCTCTTACAAGAAGGCAGATCGTCTATTCTACAAAGGAGCCCGGACCAACACGGGGAAAAATAATAAAAATAGTCTAGGATAACGCTCAATATCGTAAAATTCCCTTTCGCTAGTTACAATATCGGGTGCAACGTGACGAGAACGAATTTAGTTGATATCAGCTATACACACACTATATTATTCGAAATTATAAATCTAAAAATTGCCACAAGGTGTTGAATTTTTACTTCGCTAACGTTGGCCAGTGTTCTGAATGAAAGCTTTTACTATTAGCAATATTTTCTGAGATAGAAGATTATAATACTCTCCGTCGATTCCAATAATACTGTGATATTTATTACAAATCACCGGTGATGGAAGCGGCAAATGAGTTGGAAACTCGATGATATTTAATACTTTTGAAACTGATATTTAATTCCTAGAGATTTCATTATCTTTGTACTCATCGATAACAAACGTAAGTTTTTGTTGTGTCATAGCTTTTCGCCTTGACTTTGCCCTAAAAAATATAAATTAATAAAATAAATTTATTTTGGTACTACTATTATCCGTGGCTTCTTGTGAACTTTCATACAAAATGAATGATTTTCTTATTGACAAAAATCGACTAATGGCTACGCGACGTCAAACGTACGTACCTTTACATTTCTTAAAAATAAATATTAGGTATTGTATTTAATATGGGTCCAAATCTTCAACTTTTTGTATACTACCAAATCAAGAATAAAACAAACTTCGCTGAACATCGCAAATTCTATGACATAATAGTATGATGTCTTCATTTTGATATTTTATGTATAATAATAATAATAATTTGAGCCCAGTAAAACTTCAAAAACTCACTTTGTTTTCATAAGTCATAAGGGTACCTATGACTTATCGAATCGAAGTCGGCTCTTTCAAATAACATTTTTAAAACTAGTGCAAAAATAGCAGAGAAATCAAATTACATAATCACATAAAAAATATAAGAGTCGAACATATAACCTCTTTTTTTTCAAAGTCGGCTAAAAATTGGTCTCTATTGCTAATGCGGGTGGATCAATTCGCTAATTCTTTTTTTGACTTAACTATAGTCAAGAGAAGGTTTTTATTAAAACAAAAATATACCGAAACATTAGCAAATTTAAGAATTAAATATTCATAGGACAACGTCTGTCACCTCAGCTGGTCGAATATATTAATGAAATCGGCAAATTTATTTTTAGTGTCTTTTCTCGTTAAGTAATTAAAGCAGTTACAGAAACTCAATTACGTGTTTAAATAAACGCTTCAATTTTAAATCTATAACTTATTCAAAATCTGTTAATGCGAAAAACTTTCCGTCTGTTACACTTTCAGGGCTAAGCCGCAAGACTAATTTTGGTTAAAACTAATATACATAAATATAAGTACCCCAATTAAAGTATAGGGTGCTATTGCCAAAAACCAACTCCCAAAAGACTATAATGAGGGATGAAAGTCTGTGTGAAAATCTATTCTATGCTGGCGAAGATGCAGCCTGGAAGTAAACACCTAGTTCCTTTACAATTACATGTCTTCGCTAAAAGCGACACAAGTAAATATCAGTTTATTGGGTTCTCGTCTTTTGCAAGGGATAGTAATAAATAAATATATGTAAAGAAATGACAGAAAAACAACAAAGTAAACAAATTATGTGCTGTTATGGGTGTTACTCAAAGATACTAATTTATAGAAGTACATAAATATGTAGTGTATGGAACTACATATCCTGGCAGAGCAATATAGGCTGCGATGCTCATTATACTATTGCCTGACTACATCGCCAGTAAAACTGGAGCCTCACGGTTTGTCAAGTGTACGTCAATTGACCAACGAGGTTTTCAAAATAAAGTATAATGTCTAGATATAAGTACAGTATTAAAAGTAGATACATGTTTCGTTCATTAATTTATTGAATCTACAAACCGTCATAGTATAAACTGTAAAATTTTACACTCCTGTGGCACAAAATATTCACGAGGCTCGAGTATGATTTCCGACAGGAACAAGTGATGATTTTATTTATCTGTATTTCTGAGTATAAATATGTTCAGTCTATACGCAAGCATATAAATTACTTACTTTGACGTAAGGTTAAATTATGTCACACACACACACATGAAGAAAGACACGTCATACTTATAATACCCATCCTTTTCAAGGGATTCAAAAATAACAGGTTATTATTGCGCAACAAGATTTAATAGAAGGAATTTAGTAGATAGCTGCGAATTGGTTTTAAAATCGATGAGCGATAAAAACCCTCAATTAATCAAAAAGCTAGAATACAAAGAGTGATCGCCTGCTAGAAAAAAGGACAAAAGTAAAATTCAATCGGGGTAGCTTTGATATTAATTGCTAAAAAAACTACTTTAAATTTTAATAGGTTCTGTCTGGACTAAATGGGATCCTCTGCGCTTTTTGTTGACTTTTTGATAACAGTTTTAAAAAATCAACACATTACTGAATAATATAACGTTTCAAACTATATTTTACCATGGTTTTTTTTCGATAAGATAGCGATCAAGCACACGGCTCTCCTGATAGTAAGAGATAAGCACGCCTTAGACACCTGAGATGTTGTATTTGCATCACTGTAGTGTAACTGATGTGATAGGCAATTTGCAAAAAAATACCGGCTATCTACTGGCCCGGTACTCTATTATTCTCTCTTCAATTCTATCTACAACAGAGTGACTTTGAAGGGTTGGGCCAAATTTAAATGTAAGGGGGTATGTGCTTATATGTTAATGTTAATTTAAATTTTAAACATCTATATATTTATACGTGATACAAAAACTTTGGTCCCCTTTTTACGAAAATTGCGCCGACGCTGGAGCATAAAATTTGGCACACTTATAATTTATGTGTACACTAGCTGCTACCTGCGGCTTCGCCCGCGTTTTCACAGAAACCCGGTGTGCGATCGGGATTAAAAATAGCCTATATGTTAATCCAGGTCACAATCTATCTGTCTTCCAAATTTCAGACAAATCCGTTCAGCCATTCGAGCGTGAAAGAGTAACAAACATCCATACATCCATACTTACAAACTTTCGCATTTATAGTATTAATAGGATTAAATCAATAAATAAAACATTACCCACCCTACTATGCATTTAACACACACAAACAAATATATTGATGATAACAATAATAGATCACAGATGGCGCATTAAAAAGTTTGGAAACAAAATATTTGGTCTTCAGAAATGAAGATGGCGTTCTTATCAACAACATATTAAAATTTATAATGGTCAGATTTCGACCAAAGGGCGACCACTAGTTCATTTGAAACAGTCTGTAAAAATTCTTTACTTGTTTTTACGCTATGTCGTACCTAGTACGAGTCGTGACGTCACCAGCACGCAAATGCGACTGCTTTCGGTGGGATCCAGTTATATGGTCTGTTTACGTTATAACCACGCATCTTGTCGGATAAAAATTGTAAATTGATATCTTTTTATATTTCAGTGTTTTCATAGAACGCAAGTGTAATCGATTTCGAACCGTTTGTCAAAAATTGGCAGGTGCTTTAGATATTAGACCCTGTATATATAAAAATGAACTCTAATTCGCGTAGTTATCACATAACGCCCGAATTACGGGAGGTCCAATTTTGCTAATATTTTTTTTGTGATTTTGGGTATTGTCAGGAAAAGGTTTATATTAAGAGAAAAACAGGGTAAATTGCAGGGATACTACGAAAAACAACTCCTTAATTTTTCTATACAAATTTTTAGTAGCTGTTAATTGTAGCTCGCCCGATTGGCTAGTTATTTATAAAAAATCATTTGTTAAAATTATGTCTAAGAGGCAATCCAATTTCATTTATTTTTATAGACATAGACATGAATGTATATATAAATAAGTTAAGAAAAGACACAAGCAAGTTATCCTTAAATGAAATCTGCCCTTGTCACCAGTGAACACATTCTAAATTTTTTTTGATAAAAGAAATCGTTCGCTTGCCAATTTAAATTAGAATATATTTTATACAAATAAATAAAAGCTGCCAAAGGAATAATATTAATTGAGTTTTGTTGAAGAAATTTACATATTTCAATTATTAATCAAGTCATACTTCGACCATTCATTTGGGTTTTTCAAATTCTTCCGCAGAATAAACAAAATGTTAAAAATATACCGTCACTATCATCGGGGGATTACAAAGTTTCCATTACCAAATTTCTTCCTAGGAATTCCTTGTAGGGATGTCCCAAAGCTACCTTTCAGTATTTTGGATTACCCCTTTGCCTATGCATTGGATATATTCTGAGTTTTTAACTATTTAAGCTTACTTAAACTACAAAAAACGTCAAGTTTTTCAATAAATTATCCCAATGCTTCAAAAAAATATATGCAGTATTAAATACAAAGCAAAAATACATATCGGATATTGAGCGACGAATCAAACAATACAAAGACACTTAAAACACACAGTACATATTATATATAGTATCAATAGGGTTATCAGAAAAGCAAAACAAGAAAAAACTAATGCCTCAATGAAGATGACTCTGTCTACATACAAACATCATTAGTTACATTAAAATCTTTTGAACACAATTTCATCTGCAAACAAACCGACGGCAAATACAAAAATGTACTCTGAAGTGGTTAAAAATTATACTGCCGATGTAAGCAAATACATATATCGCACTAGTATTAAGTTTAATATAAATACAATTTCTTTGGATATTTGCCTCCAGCAGCTCAAGAACTGAGTGCTTAAAACTATATTTTATAATACCATTAATATCCTTCACAAGTAATTGAAAAACAGTGTTTGTTTACACATTCATTAACTTTTCAATATTATAATATGCATATGTTTATTTATTATATTACAACAATGAAAAAGTGGGAACCCTATTGGAATATTCTAAATATGCAAGTATCAGCTCACAAAGGAATCAAGGATTATTATAATTTTACGGTTGATCACAAACAAAACCAAGATCAACCATGGGCTTACAAATTATCAAACGATCAAAGATATAAACAGAGTTAGATAATAACATTACTTTGGAGTTCGAAATTAACAGATCTTATTAAAAGATCAGATTTTTGAATTGTTTTCTGGTTTCTTAAATTTAAATAGATATTTTTTGTTTTCATAAAAAAATACCACTTCTCGTTTTTCTTCAACACAGTCGTTTTAGCTGTTTAATATTCTCTGCTCGATATAAGTGTTACCAATATGTTTGTCATTAAAACAGAAATCGAGAATTCGATTCTCATAAATAATCTTAGTACTCATTTGGAATTGAACTGTGCTTAAGGCGATGATTTTGCAGATGCAAAAAGTGGAAAATTGTGACAAAAGACAGCTATTAAAGGATACACCTTTCAATTTAGTTGTAAACTAACCTATTCCTAGGGTGCAGAAATTAAATAAAAATAATGTATTTGCGAGACATGTTTCATAGAAAAAAATAAATGTAAATGTTATACTACATTGTGGTGTGTAAGTATTTTTGCGATAAAAGTAATGTTTATTTGTTAAAGTTTTAAGATATATTTATATTATAACTTAATAATATAAGTTCTCGCCTGTATTCCCGAAGAGGTAGGCAGGTTGTTGTACAAGGGCACACAACACTAGCCGAAAACACTAAGTGCTACAATTTGGTAGGTGGCAAGCCTATCGCCACATGCTTAATCCCGGGCAACGTAGTTTTTAATAAGAAATTGAAAAAAATGCATGTTCTTATTGTTTTTCGACCGAGAATCAAATTTAGGACCTCATGTAGTCTCGATAAATATAGAACGGCTAGACCAAAACTCTAATCCGTTACAAAATCGGTCATAATACAAAGTGAATGTGATTCCTGTAGTGCTAGCAGCTGCCTGTGTTACTCAGCTACGTGGTTTGTGCTGTAGCCCCACTACGCTGTGTCATAAGTCCCCAGTGGTACTGAGGCTACGATGGCTTTCGTCGTAGCTCCGCTACGCTATGTAATAAGTTCGTTTCTACGTTTCTTTGTTGCGTAGCACACGACTAATTAATTCTGCTATTGCGAATTCTTTGTCATCAGGATAGAGCCTGCTCCACATTCTCTGCGAGAGGTCTCGGAAAAGTGTTTCGCCGGGATTGAGCGCCGACGAGAGCCCACGAGAGCAGTTCTCCACATTCTCGGTAGCCGCAGTTGAGTGTAGACTCATAAACACAAAATTACCCGAGAACCTTTTCATGTACTGACATGGAGTGGGGCCAATGTACAAATACAATTGAATAACGAAATAAACGACTGCTCTCCCTAAGCATGGAACTCGACAGTTTTCTTGCAGTTTAATTGGTCAAGTGATTAGCGTAAACGCATAATGTCACCAACCAACCGCAAGGTTCGGATTCGATTCATGACAGAGGCAGGCACTTACGTTATTGGAAATTTAATTGTTTGTACAAAGTATGTGTCTGTAAATTATTTTTCGTAATATCTATTTTAAAATTTCAAAAGTCTTGTTGACTAAATCCATAAAAAGGCATAAAAAGGCATATAATATGCTTTCTTTATTTGTTTTGAATTGAATCTAACCCATTGGTGGTGGTTGTGTTATGGGTGTTTGTCAACGAGAATAAATACATAGAAACACATAAGTGGGTACTAGAATCATTTTAACAATCCATAACTAAACCAGTATTATAACAAAATTTTAATACCCAAAGAATTAAATATGTGTCTGAAATATTTTTAAAAACAATGATAGCTTTGTATTGTATACAGGATACATAACCAAAAACGTGGGTGATTATTAGGTACGTTGTTAATTCTTTGTCGGTTTGTCTTTTTGTCTGTTTACTTTACATGCAAAAACTATTGAACGATTTTTACCAAATTTAATGTTGAAATATTACATAATCCACCCTGATCAACATTTGGAATACATTTTACTGCGGAAAAATATTTTGTTCCCAGCACTAAATACGAAAAGGCAATTCAACGTGTGTAAAGTCGCGGGCAAAAGCTACTATAAAATTAAAACATCTAAAATAACAGTAAGAAAGAAAACTTCAAATAATGATTACTATAATAATATTCAATACAATAAGCCATAATAACAACTCGAACATTCAACGCTTTGCAATTACCCCAAACCACTAACGTCGCCAGAGCAATGCTTCAATCACAAATCGCCGAACACAAGTGCTAACAAAGGGCGTCCCATTTCAAAGAACTTACTTCCTCCGACACAGCTTCCGGCAATAAAGGACTTCCAATAATCATATTGTGTCTAACTAGATACTGTCTAAGACATCGGTTTTATTGTATTAGTTATCAATAAAATTATGTAAACAAACCTAAAACGCTAGTCATGATGGATTTTGGATTTCAAGTTGACACACAACACGGACTAGAACAAAATGTCCATTCGCGCTTCGTCGCTTCAATCAAAGACGGACTCTACATATTCCGTCACAATTAGTGTCATAGAATAAACGTTAGTAAATATGCGATGCTCAGGTTAAATTCTTGGCAGGGGCATTCATGTAATGAACATAGGAGTGTATTTTTGAGTCTGGAGTGACAAATTAATTCCGTTATTATTTATTATTGACTTAACATACAGTTTGAGGTAAGATCAAGTATTAGTACGATTGACCAACCAGTACCACACGGCTAAACATGTAAGCATCATCCAGACGGTAGTGATCACGCCCCAATCAAAGGTGACCTTGGTGGAAACTTTGCTTGACCAAATCAAAATTTGAATTAAATCTACGTTCCATACAGATGATTTTAATTGTTTTACAACCGTCAAACCAATGTTTACAACCAATTTTTTAATCTGTGTTTAAACCCTATAATAGGGGTTACAATTTAATACCCCTATAATACTGTACGGACAGACAAAATTCCTAAAAATGCAAAAAATGTGTTCTGTGCTTTTTTAGTTCTGTACAATTTTTTATATCTTCTATGTACATAATTCATATTTGATTTCTTTTTAAATTTCGTCATGAATTCATCCGTTACCAACTAAAGAATAGAATAAAATTTTGTTTTTTAGATAGGCCATATGACAGATATTTGTAACGCGTGTATATAACATATATTTTGTTTTTACAATCTTAGTCTGGCTATGTAGAATAAACCATTAACCTTCCTGCCTGGCAGCTCATAAAAAAATAACTGCTTAGATGAAAGAGTAATCAGCAGAAAAATTGTTGATGGTTGAGCGCTCTGAAGCAACCTGCCAGGGTAGGAATGCACCGACTTACCTATTCCTACTGCCATAATTACTTTGAAACTACAATAACATGTAAGTTACGAAGTCGATAAGACTATATAATGTACTTACAAAAAAAAACGTGATTTGTGTCATGTTTCGGTTATCTGTAAACTTAAACATAATAGCCCGGCCACAGGACAGCCATGCATTTATAACATTCTATAGGCCACGGTAGTTTCTTCCTATAAAAAAGATGTGTCCTTGTTCGACGTCTTATCTCATAAAATGTAATTCTCAATCTTCATTTCGTAATACCTAATGTTGGTACATGGGCCAACAGCATCAATGTACGAGAAAGTAAAGCTTATTGCTCTTTTAAATGACGTCCGTGACTCGAAATTAATTTGGTGATATCTCATTCCTTAGATCGAAAAAGTAATTTCATATGTTGGAATAGAGATACAACCTTTTTAAATTGTATTTCATTTTTTACCAGAAAGGAGCTTTTCCTTTGATGAAAATGTAACACGAGTTAAATATACTGCCATAATATATTTCGCAATATGAAATAATATATAAAAATATATTTCGCATTTTAGGTATTATATACCTATTTTAATTTTAACACGGGATACGTAAGGCAGTAAACTGGCGAACTGCTTTAATTTAATTATGACCGAATGTACTAGTGACATAATCTGATGACCTAAATAATTTAAACAGAGCAAAACTACAAAAACAGGCTCTAATTATTTCATTACCACGTCGTGATTTCATAATTCTGTTATCGGAATGTAGATTCCGAGATGGTCCCACATAAATTTTATAAACATCCTACTAGTGGTTTTGAATCGTCAAGGTACTTGTAATAAACCCGTATAAATGTGAATTCTGTACATTGAAGATATTGAAAAAATGGTGCAGAATTGAAAAAGGACAACAGAACACATTTCTAGAAATTTTGCCTGTACGTATTTCTGTCTTTATCATGACCGCGATACATATGGAATTTACTGAAACGATTGTAACGAAATTTGGCTGGTAGGAAGGAAGGTTCCGAGGAAGGTTATAGGGTATTCTTTAACACGCTATCTATAGGCGTTCCCATGGGAGATGGGTGAAAAACAAAATTTCAATTGGATTTTAATCCGTTAAAGGACAGCCCAATTTAGTTTATTAATTTTTTCATTTGCAGTATGTGCTTTACAGATTGTCCCGGATGTTTTTCCAAGATATGTTTTACAGATATATACAATATGAAGCTAAAAATAACAAGAAATCTGGATTGTTGAGAAACATTTGAACTTACAGGTCAACCTATTATGTCTTTAGACCCTGCAGAGTAGACACAAAGTAACGAGTGCCAAGTAAAGGAAGTTCGTCAGGTAGGCTAGTAATACATACATTTTTGTTTATCTTACTACTTATCAGTATAACTAATAAGCCTAATAAGCCAATATCATGGCAAAATTGATAAGGGACTACCGTGGAATCATGAATACTGGTACGTTATTGGCCGAGTTACCGCGTAACAAACATACAAAAAATATGAAGAACCTCCTCTTTTAAGAGTAGGTTCATTACTACCAGCTGTCGATTGGGTTGTTACATCTCGATATCTTACATAAAACTTAACACTTTAAAAATGAACTTTTTTTAATCCACGCATTACATGACTGTGATTAATTATAAAACTTGGTTTCAAAAGCCTTTTGAAACAATGAACATTGAAAAGAGTTCTTAGCTCGTTTGGATCTAGTTTAATTGAATGGTGGTTTAAATACTCGGATTCATTATTCTGAATCAATTCTATTGTGGTTTGGCTAGTTCATGATTTTCCGGCACTATAATTTAAAGTACCACAGACTTCCTATTGATTAGTTCGAACATTGTATCGTATTGATCGCTTGCAAGTTTGCAAGTCTTTGAATATAATTTCAAAATTAAAAATTGAATTTAGTTAGTGTGTGCTAGTTTTAGCTACTTTCTAATGTTTAAAATAAATTATTTAGTTTTTTTACTTTTTGCTATTTACTTCAGGAAAAATGTTGTAATTAGTTTTTTTACTAACAGTTTAAATTCCCTGGTCGCGCAACAAAAAAGAAAATGGGGGTTTTCTAATTTAGTAATTAAAAAAATGTTACCGTTAAAATATACCCGGTTAGCGATAGTCTTGTCACATTGTGGGACTTAGTGTCTTTGACTTAGTGTCTAGTCATGGGTGCCATGGTTGTGCCTCTGCCTGCCTCTTCTATACAAGTGAAGATACGTTTTAACCTAACATTCTGCTTTTGTTGATCTTTTACTATTGATTTCTGATACTTATATTTATTGTTAAACGGGCGCCGGAAAAACGAGGAGCTTGTTTCAAAGGTTCGACTCCTTTTTTTTATTTTTGAACCAATTTCAAATATTCTTTTTGTATTTGAAAGCACTTCCAGAGTAGTCCAATTGATGTCTTGTCTAGACCTTTTTAATGAAATTATGGAAGTTGAGGAAAATACTATTGTGTACGTTTACGACTTACTTATTGAAAACGAAGTAAGTTTTTGCTGTTTTACTTCGCTAAAATTACATAGATTTCTGTTGTATATTTACGTGTTCTATTTACCTTATGTGTAATGTTTTTGAGAATATCATTATATTGGTATACTTACTTTTAATTTATTTTGTTTTAATTAATTCATTTGTTATACTAGGTTATGGAATGTGGGAGGTGGAATAGAAGCTAAGACAGGTTTGTCAGGACCGTGAGGTTTGGCAATCGATACTCTCTGCCAACCCCGTAAGGGACTTGGCGTGATATCGTCGGCTGTTACTAAAATAAACATGTAAAATGTTGTGGGACTTAGTGTCTTCGGCTAGTCGTGGGTGCCCTGGTTGTGCATAATAAAGTGTACTCATTCATGAATTCATTCATGCATGTATATTGTTATAACATGTATGTTAGAAATCTTGGTTTTATTTCTGAAATTACGTGTATTAGGTAGGTATTACGGGTAGAACATAAGTGTGGTAAATATAACAATAATCTTAAATATGTTAATTTTAGTTCCTTTTTCAAGTTTAGGTTTAATTATTTTAGTATTTAATTATTTGTAATCAAATATTTAGATGTAAAGTGTTATTTTTCTGCTCTCTATGCAACATTTACATGTTTTTGTCGTTATGAGATACCTAGGATAAAATAGGAGAAAATGCATAATGGCATTTAATTTACTCTTGTACATGTGTTTAGTGCATTATGGTATTAAAATGAATAAATTCAGATTTTGATAGTAATAATTATATTATCATCATAATAAGGTTATCAATAAAAACAATAAATACGCCTGTTACACAGATTGAATCTTTCCCCAAATTAAGCATATGCTTGCAAACGATTCTATTACAAAGAAATACTTAAAGGAATATGAAAAAAAATCAGATATCTAAATTTTTAAATGCCTGCCATCGTCGGGAATCGAACCTCAGTCTCGTAGTTGGTCGGTAGAGATAGGCATGTACGATAGTCCCTTGACCAACGAGGCGTTCAGTAGACATAATTCAATTTTTTTTTAAATACAAATTTTGTAATAATGTAAGTTAGTAAATATATTCTTAATTTCACTATATAAGAGACTAGAAGTAAAATATTGGTATTATTCTTAATAGTCATAAAATATATTAATGTTGCTCAATAAGGTTTTCAGTTTCATATTAATTTACAAAAACTTTGTTTAATCAAGTTAATAATAAGACTTAACCCAAACGAATCGAGTTAGTTTATCTTGCCTTTTAACATTTTTTATAGTAGCTATGAAGACATAAAGGCAAGTTATGTAAATAGATAAGCAAGCAAACTTTATTATTAAAGCAGATTAGTTTTATAAAAAAGAAATGCTTTTTGCTTACCCACAAAAATTATTAAGCCGCCAAAATATAAAACGCTAGCTTTGTTCAACCCAAATTCATGTACATGCAAAATTTCATTAAAATCAGATTATCGGTTTTGTTGGGAAAAGCGTCACAGAACGCAAGAATTTTACATTTGTAATGAATTGAAATCTTAAAATAAATCGTTTTATAAGCCTGACTTATACTCTTATACGCTTTGTTCAAAACCTGCAAGAGCATTTATTGAAAAGGGAAATAAAATAGTTTTACGAAAATATTAAGAAACTGTTGAAGAACAGCGAGAGGTTTATTTAAGTTTGACAATATTAGTTAAAAAGTTAAAATGAAAAGTGACGACAAAAATCAAAGAGTTGTGTTGTTAAAAGATATTTTTTTCTGTTTTTGTATTTATATACATGTTCAATATAGACTTCTAATCCTCCTAATTAATAAATTAAAAAAAAAACATCTAATTAAAATATTTAATAAAGATTTAACTAAAATTTTAGATGCTTATTTAGATATGCTGACTTAGTTGGGTAATGGAACGTTAAAGTGCGATTAGAGTAATTATTATTATCCATAAAATAAAACAACTAAGCCGTTTTCTTTGTCTTAAAAAATGTATTAATTCCATTAAGATAAGCTGTTGACAAAGCCAAAAATTGGATTATTTTCAACCACTACGACAATCCGGTTTTGAAAGTCTGTTATATATATAGTGCGATATTTACGTGGTGGTAATAATAAATACTGTTAGCAAAGTAGTAAACTGGTAGTAGTAAGTACTAATGCTAACATAATTTAGATAATTTTCATTGTCTTTGCATAACTAAACGAATTTTGTATTAAAAAAAAAATTTAAATGTAAGGTGATTGTATTCTTCAAAAAAATAAGTTTGAATTTTACAGACAAATAAAACTATTTTCTATCGCTAACCTAAGACATAGGTTGATATGACATGTAATAACATTAAGTAACAAAGCAGGTAAATTTAAACTGTACGTATGTAATGTATAAAACACCAAATAAAACTTTGTGACTAACGCACAATATAATTTACGATTAATACATTAAATTATAACAAAACGGAAGCCAAAGTGCTTTAACATCAGGGAAGGACAACATGACTAATTTATCTATGGGCTAGATATATGACGTAGGGGTTATCTTTGCTACTTTGATGGCACAATTCATGACATTTATCGTTCTGACGATGATGCTTTCAACCGTGATCTTGGCGACTTTTCAAATATCCCTACAAATTCAATTATATTAAATCCTATCATTTGCGGAAGGTGTTCTTATATTAGCGCCGAAGACATCAGCTGAAACAACGTCTAAAGTTCATGACATAACTTATATTTTATCCTTCAAAGCTTTTGGAAGCGCGGAGTTAAATCTTACAAAGTGTTTGAAACTTTGGGAAAGTAGTTAGGCAAAATGTCGAATTTATGATTGTAATGTTTTATCGAAATTCGCAATGCAGAAACATTTTGTAGCGAAGTGTTAGAAGAAGATAGAGTTTCGTAACAATAAGCGGGAGGCGTGACGATGACCATTCCTGGGACTTTGTTTGGGAAACTCCAAAAGTTACACTGAACTGGTGAACCTGAGGGTTTGGCACTGGACTAGCGGGAACCACGTTACAATGACCGCGCGGAAGGCGATGCGCGTTCGCGAGGCGGCCGGCGGGTGCGAGCGACTGGCGGCCGCGACGGCTGCTCCACGCTACTGCGGCACGCGCCTGCCCCGCACCACGACGCATCCCCCACTGCGCACCCCGCACCCCCTACACCCTACGCCCGCACGCACGCCGCATTCTTCCCGCCCGCCCTACACGCGGAAATCCACACAAAGAGCCTATACTTTTAATCTGACACTCAACTACTTCCAAAACCCCACATGTTGCTGACATCGACTTGGCGTACCGCATACGTGAACATCAATTTTAATTACGTAATTGGATACGCCAGAATCAATCCTGTAATTCCCTCACTCTCCCTGAGTGCCTACTTACTTTTTATTAACTTAATTTTAATCACTTTGCCTAAGCCGTAGTTCGAGTTCCTATATTTTTTTTATAAACAGGATCTGCTTTTGTCATTTTGTCTAGTTTTGTCATTTGGGCCCAGACTATCAAGAACCACTTTTTATTTTAATACAATACATACATATTTTTACGTCACCAAAACTACTTAATTGAAAGACTAGTTACAGTGTATAGTGGAGACACAATAAGTTGGAAGCTACGCCAGCTTATTCAGTATTGCTTTATAAAATTTAAGGTCATACTGTAATGGAAAAACCAACTTTAGTAGATAATTCCAAACTTTTACAGTACTAGAAATATACGAACTAAACATTTTCTTTGTACGTGTACAGCGGGGTATCAGCCAAGTTCGCCTGGGATATTAGTCTTGAGTCGCGGTAAAAGAACAGAGGCGGTTAAATTAAGTTTCCATAACTTCTCCTCAACCTTATGCACCTATATGCAAATCTTTTAAAGGTTACTCAGACCTTTCAAAGATTTTACAACTTTACGACTATGCTCAAGACTATCCTTGAGTCTAGTTCTAGAATCACATAATATTTTTTTAATTTTGTAATTACATAGGATTTTTTTAATTTTCCATTGGTGATTTTATTTTTTTATGAGTAATTTTTTAAAAATCTCCAGTAATTTTGCTCGTGGGTCGATCGATTATTTTGCCAAGCTTACTTACGTGTATATATCCATATGTAGTGTAAGTTCAGTAATGTTTATCTATATATTAATACATGATGCCAAAACTTTGGACTCCTTTTTACGGAAATTGCGCGGACGCACGAGCATAAAATTTGGCACACTTATAGTTTATGTGTAGGAGAAGAACAGAACGCATATATTTTTCAATAATAATGCTTATGAAGATGACGTTCTTATCGACAAGATATCAAAATTTATTATAATCGAATTTCGACCAATGGGCGACCACTAGCTTTAATACATGTACAATATTTATCGATTATGTATTCATAAGTAAAATTTTAATTTGTTGTACTAAGTATTTTTGTTTTTATATAATATGGGTCGCTAAGTATTTACTATGCTACCTAAAGTTAGGTGTAAATGTGTTTGCAAATGATAAGTATTTTTTATGCACCTCATGCCACTAGTCTACTAGAACGCCATTTAGCATCAAGTCCACTTTTGTACACTATAATGCATACATTTTAAATAAAATAAAGATGCGTCGCCATTCAGTTGCTTGGGTGCTTGGGAACATCCTGGTCAAAGAACGCGCCTGTAACATTTCTGATGCCTTAAGGCTACGTTGTGTCTTTCTATCAGAACGGTGTACTTGTTGGCTGATTCACATACAAAAATGGCGGGAAGGCAGATGATATATTACACATAGAAGACCGTCACCAACGTGGAGAAAATCTGCATTATTACTCAGTTACACACTAACACGGTATTCACCTACCATATTAACTTGAAAGTCATTTTGTTAAAAACTCTATGGTCTTAACTTCGTGCCACGATTTTCCATTTGAGAGCACAAAGCATTTACTTTTCCCCATTACGGACAGAGAATTATAATATAAGTCTCACAATTACAATATGGAATCACTTTATGATTCAAAAAGGCTTACATCATCGGATATCTCGCCTCTTTCAGACCTCACGTATATTACGTTTATATTCTGTATTATTGTCTGATTTCAAAATATATTTGAATTATTATCTTTACTTTTTATTATTAAATAAGATGACGGCCAAGCAAACGGATATATTGATGGTAAGAGACAACCGTGACCGTTCACAATGGATGTTGTAGATGCGTTCTTGTTCAGTGATCAGGATGTTGGGCCTAATGTGCACATCGAACATGATGTGAACTTGATAGCGCTAAATACTTACTATGATGGTAGAGATAGGTAAGGTGCTGGTTTACCAGAGCAACTTGCTGCGCCAGTGGCCTTGTTGATAATGACCTATTTAAGTTATGCTTATGAGCTGCTAACCAAGAAGAAAGACGGGCTATTCTACACAGAGGATCGGGGCGAACACAAGGAAAAATATTATTATTCGTATTGAAGATTTCGTTCTTAGAGAACCTCTGTAATCAATACCATCTCGATAAATATGAATAGATGATACTACTACATCAAATTCATATGACGTGAACTACATTGCTGGCAGAGTCTAGGAACTATATGATACTCTGGGGATACTTGGACGTTAGATCCTGCAGGGCTAAGAGGATAGGGCAAACTTTAACGATTTAGGTACTCAAAATATGAACGAATTATAATGATATTATGACGTCAATAGTTGATAAACGACTTATCATTTAGTCTAGTAATAATAGAAAACTTTTTTTATCAATATATCTGTTTAAGAACACGACTTGTAAAATTCTAATTATATCCATATACATACATCATGGTCTAACGATTATGTGATTATGATTATATGTATCTTTCTTCTATCATCATTCATCTTCAAAAAAGCAGAGGAAAATTGCAAAAACATACATACATATCTTCACGCCAAGTCCCTTACGGGGTAGGCAGAGAGTATCGAGTGCCAGACCTCACGATCCTGACAAACCTGTCTTGCTTCCTTTACATTCATAACCCTTTTCATACAAACATGTCGGTTTCGGAGACTCTTGACACCACCCTCGGATAATATCCGATTGATCTGATCGTAAAATGTCAACCTTGGTCTCCCCGGGTACCTACATCCATCCACATTCGCATTGTATATCTGCTTTGTCAATCTTTCATCTGTCATTCTTTCCACATGACCGAACCAGCGGAGCATGCCCTTTCGCATTTTAACACTAACACTTTCTTTCAATCCCACTCTTTCTCGGATTTCACTGTTACGAATGCGGTCAGCGAGCGTTACACCACAGATTTTCCGTAGTGCTCTCATTTCGACCGCATTTATCCTACTTTCATGCTTTTTCTAACATACCCAACTCTCGCTTCCATACAATAACGTTTGAATAAGCACAGAATTATACAAAGCGAGTCTAGCTTTTTTTAGGAAAATTGCAAATAAAACTCAAAGTATCAATTAATCACTTAAATTAAAAATATTTTGATATTTCTTCTTTCAGGAATAAAACTGGTACAAACACAAAGTATGCTGTAAGTATAATTAATATTTCAATCATTATAGACAGGAAGAAACCGGGGCCATCCATAAGCCGTAGATGAAGTCTACGCATGATTAATATTAAAAAAGATTGCTTGCTGTATTGTGCTTATCTACGAGTACATCTGATATATCTGAACTGTAGAACTCTGTATATTCAGTATGGTATAATTAAACTGAGCTCATTAATTAAAAAAAATGTTACAGTGGACGAAGATTGGCGGCGCACCATTACCACCTTTGGTGTCTCTAGGCGGCGTAAATTTCTTACCATCAGGAAATCCGTCTGTTTATTTTCCTACCAATTTCATAAAAAAAGATAGAAAGGTACTAGAATAGAAAATACAGGAAGAAGCGAGTAATTTCTTCCTTTAAGATCCCCTAATATTTTCAACAATCGTTAGGCCTTTGTCTCATCAAGGTGATATATTCTGCTATTTAATCTACGTTTAACCGAGTTAAACAAAGAGGAGGTTCTCAATTTGACAGTATTTTTTTGTATTCTTGCTACGCGATTTCTCATGCAATGGTCAATCGGCTTTAATGTTTATTTTTTAAAATTCATGATTACGAGACAGTTTTCTATTCATTATTTCACGATCCGCCTAGTTTTTGATTTATATTATGAAGGTTTTTAAGTTACATTCAATATTATTCACTTATAAGCGAAAAATGTATGCAGTGCTAAGTATAACTCAAAAACTACAAGAAGGGTGTTGATAAAATTTATGTGGGACCATTTCGGAATCATTTGTTGTCTTTCGAAAAAGGAACCATCAAATCGCACCCATTCACCTAGTTGAATAGTTGGAGTTAACAGTTTTAATTTGTTTAATTACTACACAAAAAAATTAACGTTAAAGTATTGATGTAACTGAAAACAATCATTATTATTATATTTTCTTATATACATGCTCGTTCATATTTACATTAAAATAATTAATAAAATGAAAAGGTAAAATTTTGAAATCTAATGAGGGTAAAATTTATTTTTCATAACTCTAATGATATCCAACTTTTGGGTGTTAGTTTAGGATTAAGTTCTGTTTTCAGTTAAAACAAACCTTATTTAATGTATTTATTTAACTTTATCGCTAATCGGATGAGTTGATTTTCATATTCTCTGGGCTTTAATTGACTTTAGGTATGGAAACTCTCGTTCATATTTTCAACAATTAATAATGTTATTATTATATTCGTAGAAAACCAACTCAGAACATAATGTGCTATTTCTTAATAATTTTTTGGTATATTTTCAACACAATTTTTAGATAAAAGCTGTATACATTTATGATATGTTTGTGATACATTTAAAGAAAGCAATAATTTAATAAATACTTCTCATCGCCTCCGTAGTCTAGCGGTCCGGCGTCGGACTTGATTTCTTTAGGTCTTGAGGAACGATTAGCTAAAAACTGAACGTCAAAATGAAATAGATTTATTTATTTTTGATGTGAAGCCCTGATGATGGTGTTATATTATAATTGGCTGGATAAACTGTTTTATTTTAAACTGTTTTTTGATGTGAAGCCCAGATGATGGTGTTATATTATAATTGGCTGGATAAACTGTTTTATTTTAAACTGTTTTTTGATGTGAAGCCCTGATGATGGTGTTATATTATAATTGGCTGGATAAACTGTTTTATTTTAAACTGTTTTTTGATGTGAAGCCCTGATGATGGTGTTATATTATAACTGGCTGGATAAACTGTTTTATTTTAAACTGTTTTTTGATGTGAAGCCCTGATGATGGTGTTATAGTATAACTGGCTGGATAAACTGTTACTTGATACTAGTTGCTAGGGAGTTTGTTTTGCCGTTTCTTCTCCTGACTGACTGGGTTTTAAAATTGTTTATGATTAAGGATTCAAATTTTAATAAACGTAGAAGGAAAAAAAATAAAAAATATCATTATGTCATTACAACGTGTAGTTCTCTTACTAGTCTGTGGTCATTACATATTAAGATATTTGCATACTACAATGTCGTAAAAATTTTTTGGAATGCTTAAATAATTTTGTAACAATTTTTTGTAAAAAAATGTATTGTGATAAAGTGCAAGATTAATGTTAAAAAGAGTGTACACAACAGAGTTTTTGTAACAATAAATAATGATACATTATTTCATTATTGGATTGTAAATGTGCCCAGTTGGCGGTTGGCCTCATATGGAGTACTGTTCTCAACTCTGGGTCGGGGCTCCAAAGTACCAGCTCCTCCCGTTTGACAGCATTCAATGTCGAGCAATTCGAATTGTCAATGACCGGGCAATTACCAATCGGCTTGATTCCTTAGCGTTGCGTAGAGATGTTGGGTCACTCAGTGTTCTCTACCGCATCTATCATGGGGAA
>NJDC01000115.1:901066-942703 GCA_002245475.1 Calephelis virginiensis
CCTCACGATCCTGACAAAATTGTCTGGCTTCCTTCACATTCATTACCCTTTCCATACAAATACGCCGGTTACGGAGACGCCGGTTTCCACATGACTGACCCAGCGGAGCATGCCCTCTCTCTAGTATTTTTTTTGTACTCTGTTAAAAATACACACATACATACCGTAACAGTCCCGCACGGGGTAGGCAGAGAGTAGCGAGTGCCAGACCTCACGATCCTGACAAAATTGTCTGGCTTCCTTCACATTCATTACCCTTTCCATACAAACATGCCGGTTACGGAGACGCCGGTTTCCACATGACTGACCCAGCGGAGCATGCCCTTTCGCATTTTAACAGCAATATTTTTTTTCCATCCCTCTCTTTCTCGAAACTCATTATAAAATTCGAATCAGTGACTAGGGATATAATTCTATTTCGGATATGTGAGTTGCTATCACTCAGCTACGTAACCTACTTGCGCACAATATAAGAGCATCCTTTCCAATAAAGTGATTCAGTAAAGGATCTACAATTGTAGTGAGGGGATTTGAATCACACCGCTTGGGTACTCTATCCTCCCACATCTCGATATGCACTTTCATCTCGTCGGTTTTCTGGAATATACTTTCTCATTCGATATTCCAAGAATGTGCAATGTTATACTGTTACCTCAATTGTTGTTTACAATGGTGATTGCAATATTTTTAAACCACGGTGGAAAAAGAGTGGTGTTATAATTTTTACGTGTCTATGAGTGTGTGTTTGTGTCTGTCTGGGGCATTGTAATTTCTTAAGGAATAGACCTATTTTATTGCGGATTTTTCCGAATAACAGCTGAAACGCTCTAGATGGACCTTAGGTACATTGCGGATATGTTTTTTTTTGAGGTTTTTCTCAAAACAACTAATGCGATTTGTATGGGATTTTCGTTCTTGAGTTGCATTACATGTTGAAGCTTGTAGATTTAATGACCTTTCCTAGTACTGACATATTTATCACAAAAAATCTATTCCCATCGGTAATCGAGTCTCGCTTAAGATTGTTAGAGATTGCTGTTTACGCTAACTCCTCAAAATACGCCCTAATCCCTCGATTAATAAAAGGCAAACAGGCAGACGGACTTCCTAATGGCAAGAAATTCACGTCGCCTAGAAACACAAAAGGTGGTAATGGAGCGTTACCAACCAGAGGCCGGGATGTTAGGCCTTGAGCAAAAGTATGTTTACCTTACCTTAGCCGAACCGGAACACGTCAACGGAAAATACTGACGTTACGGCGGGGGGAATAGCTATAGCGGTGGTACCAATCAAATCTCTACCACCTAGTAAAAATACAATTTTCTATCTATATCTAAACTGTGTTACGTGCATAAACTTGATTTTTTGAACGTAGCAACTTTTTTAAACAATCTTGTTTGCTCCTAATTAAATTAAAAGTTTTGAATTTTTTTCATTTACTCGCTCACAGCGCATGGATAAGGAAAGTTTGGCTTCAACATTACTCGAAAGCGAATTTTCTAGAATAAAAAGAGTCGCATAAACTTTTTACAAACGAACCCAACAAACTGGTAACACCGGTAGATAACAATAACGTGTATAAGATTTACGAATTTTCCAGACCTTTCTATATATTTTATAAAATCGTAAAAAGCTTTGTAAATTTAGTAGACATCTAAGAATATTTTAACTGCAAATGGGCTTTCGATGTTTGATATTACATACATACAACAAAACTGGAATAGTGTTTGAACGACTACAAAAAAGAGAGGGTTTTCAATTCCGCGGCAAGTTTTTTTTTTGCGTTTGTTACGATATTACTCCGTCAATACCAAGCTGATTTTGATGATTCTTTTTTTAAAACAGTAGATCATAATATTCATATACCATATAATATATTAAATTTATCTTGATCAGACCAGCGATTTTTATTACGATATCAATAGTTAGATAATAGTAATATATTTCGAACAAAGAAAGCAGTGGGAGTCGATTTTTACAGTTTTATTGCACTTAACTCATGATGACTTAACTATTATTTTTAAAAAGTGACTTGAAATTTGTTTTTTTATTCATAACAACCAGTGAAGCAATGGCAGGCATATTAATTAATTATAGAAAAAAGTAATACTAAATTGACGCGGGGTCAAACCTGTAAACAGTCTTCATCGCTTGAAAGATGGGGTTATATAAAATTTCAGTTATATTTCTCAAAAATCGGTTAAGTAAAAGTATTGCTGAAATATAGTGCCAAGAGGTTGGAGTCGCGGGTATAAGATGGTCACCTCAAGTTACACCATCGTATAAATCACAAATCATAAAAATATGTAACGAACATTTCCTGCCTTATTAATAAAAACGGAGTAAAGTACTCCAAGGTTTAACCTGGTATTATAGTCTTTATTACAATGTTATACAGACTATAATATCAACTTAATCTTAGACCTACCCTACACCACATTTATTAATAAGACGGCTAATGTTTCTTTTTATTCCTATATTTTATATCAAGGATGTTGGCTCCGCTGAGTTCAGTCATGTGGAAAGCGTACTCTTAATGACTGAATCCGTTTTTGAGGAGAATGAGCATTTTACATAATTATTCAAATTAGATGTTCGTGCTAGGCTCAGAATGGGCAGTGACAAGTACAGTCGACTCCGCAAAAAATATGTATGATATACATTTTAAAGGATCTTCACGCCCTTATTTCTGCAACAGTAGGCATGTTACAAGGGCATTCACGACTAGCTGAAGACACTAAGTGTTACGATGTGTTAGGAGGCAAGCCTAATGCCAACCGGGTACATATCTACTCCCGGGCAAAGTTGTTTTTATTAGACACAATTTCTTTTTATTGCCCGACTAGCGGATTGAATCCGGGACTTTACGGAGTGGTGTCCAATACCGGACCACTGGACCACAGAGTCTTTTACATTTTAAATTTATTTTTTATTTATATTCATGTCTAAAGATAATATTTATGTATGATATCATAGTTTCAAGGAAAAAAACCGTAGTCACAAATCCAACCAATTGAATCCAACAAATGTATTTAAAGTGATACATAAGATTCAGAAGACTTCCAGTCATATATCACATAGGTGTGTAAAACAAACTATACCACTCCAATCCCTACTAATTAATATGAGTTAAAACTTGAAAATAACCGTCGTAACCATTTCGGGGTTGTGCGACCACAAACAATGTGCCAAACTATTAATTAATATTTTTTCAGGTTCATGTGATCAACTGACTGGTCACCATCCTTTATAATGAATTGACGTATTTTTAAGCAACAATGACCAAAAACTAATTTTGACAACATGAACATTTATTTTTCTTTATAAGTGTAGGCAAATGAGCAAGTGGGTTACCAGATGAAAAAAGATCAACGAGTACGCTCTTTTCTTGAAGGTTCCTAGGTCATATTCGTTTGAGAATACCGCATCCGGTAAATTATTCCACAATGGCGTTGTGCGAGGTAAGAAATGTCGTCGGAATCGCACAATTGTAGATCGCCACGCGTCAAGATGTTGGGCATGATACTTTCAACTCTGACGCGATGTCCGCAGGTGGAAATCAGCGGCTCGAGTCAAACCAAGAGAAAGTAGGGTTGAAGTTACAATGTGAAAATAATGGTAGATAAACGATTATAAAACAGATGTAACATGCGAATGTGGATAGATGTAGGTATCCGGGGAGAACTCGGTTGACATTTCACGACCGAATCACTCAGATGTTTATCGAAGATGATAACAAGTGTCATCGAAACTTCCATTTTTTTGTCTGAAAAGAGCTGTGAGTGTGGAAGAAGATAAGTAGGATGATGAGAATAAGGAGTGTGGAGATGTTTGTGGATGTATGTTGTATAAATAACATATTTACACATTAAAACTAACTGTTTTCATCTTGTTGGTCCAGGTCTGCCCAGTAGAACACACCATATTCTGTCACGTTCCTGTCCGTAGACTAGGATAGCCGCTAGGTTTACACAATAGAAATCACAACCTGGCCATAGGACAGCAACTCACCTGTTACATCTATGGTGTCGATAAGCCCCATTTGTTTCTTATTTTAGAGATCAGTGCGCTTGTTCGCTAACCTCTCAGTTAATAAAAACAAAAACTTAAAACATGTATTTTCTTCGAGCTATTTATTTATGCCGTTCCAAGCAGCCGCGTTCCAGAATCGTTTATTCTGTGGATGATACTCTTTGAATTCAAAATCACTGCGGAGTCGGGAGTGCCAGTTTCAGTTAGTGTTTGTGTAAGTAAATTGCGAAGGAGAAATATATTTTACATTTAGTTTCATTCTAATCCAATTACTGGGATAATCTGTTGGTTAATGTTTTTTTGAGTCGGGAACGCTAACAAACGGACAGACTTAATGATGGTAATACAATATCAGCTTAGTGTTTCGGTATTTGCGTTGACTACATGAAGTCTTGGGTTCAATTCTTGAGTCAGACTATTCAAAATGTTTTTGATTTCTAAACTTATCCGTGAACAAATAAACAGCCGGTTGGAGGTAGATCTGCTATCTACCATGTTACTTACGTGGACTTAATAAAAAAAAGCACCTAGATGCCGGTATCTCCAAAGAGGTAGGCAGAGGCACAACCAGGGCTTCCACGATCAACTGAAGACATTAAGTCTAAATACAGAAGTCCTATATATAAGGAATCTTCCTGGTGGTGGAAGGAAATGGTACTTTATGAACAAGTAATCGGAAAGATTTTAAACCAAATATCAGGGAGTTTACTAACTAAGTACTATGCCCTCCAGACCGGAACACAACAATGGTGAATATTAACTTTATGGTGGCAGGAATAGGTAAAGATATAATATCAAATATCAATCAAATCTATCTTGTAAAATGATTGAATAACTATTTAACATTTGACAACATAATGGCAAATAATTCACATGACATGAGCCGCGAAAGTAAGGTTTTGTCCGGTACAGCTAGTAGCTAATAGACTGTTGGAGATGCTAATGCAATATACCCTTTCTATATAACTAAGTAAATTACGTTGTTAACAATTATTGCTCTTAAGACAAAAAAAACTGGTAAAAAATTCGATTAACTAGATTAGTTAGAATTGCTACAATTACGTAAAATGATTTAAATGGTATAGAAAGGGAGCATAATACTTAATCAAAAAGTTTTGCGGCTTAGCCTCAGGATAACAACGCACCATAGACGTTGCTATAAAACCACGTATATTCCTAATACTAAAATTCATCTGCTTGTATGCTTCTTGCTTAAAAATAAAGTAGTAAGTAAATTGAATATATACTTACGCTGATTTTCTTGTGCGGTGGACTGTAAGTGCTCAGTGACATTATCGCAACACGATGCTAAATGGGGATTTACTCGAGAAGCCGCAGTACATATTGGACCAATGTGTTACACCTACTTGTAGATTGCTACACGAATTTATTTTTATAGCTCTATAAACAATAACGGTTGGAATTGTATATTTTGGCTCAACCAGTTGGCCTGACACCTTAAACATAAAGGCACTGTTTCTATCAATATTGTTAGTAAAATAGTAGAAAAAAGTAGAGAAAACGTTTTCACATTACAAACAAAATAGAAATGTTACATAGACAAAATTAGTGTATACATATGTTTCACGTATAATGGTTAATCTATTAGTCTGCTTAGATTCTATCTAAATTCACACTTTCTTGTAACACAGGAAGATCAGATTAAACAAATCGTTAACTGTAAACGGAATAACACTATAATTAAATTTCGAATTCAATGTTAAGGGGCCATGTATGCTAAAATACGTCAGCAATATACTGTTTTTTTCATACCAAGCAATTATGGATCTTGGCGACAAAAATACACAAGATTAACATTAATATGCTTTATAAGACTAGTGTTTCCAAAACACGATTCAATTCACTTTGCTCGATAGAAAACAATCAAAAAGTTAACCCTTTTTTGAAAGCAAAACCCATCTGTCTACTTCAATTATGAAAATATCGACACCAGATTTAACATAAACATAGATAAGTATTATACCTAAAAGATAACTGTTTCAGTTTTTATACTCTTTTTCAAATTACTTTTATAGTGTCAAAAATAGTGATTTGGCGCTTACGACATTTACTTTAGAGTGCAATATTCCATAGTAATCATGGAACGGGGGAGTGCGCTGATTGGCTCTTCTGGCTGACTAAGTATGGGGCCTTAAGTTGTTTAAGTAATGACGAAATCACCATGAAATTAAAAACTTACAATAGCACCCGACAACATTTATATTTAATGAAGATACATACATATATACCATCACGCCAAATCCCTTACGGGGCAGGAGAAAGTATCGAGTGCCAAACCTCACGATGCTGACAAACCTGTCTGGCTTCCTTCACATTTATTACCCTTTTCACACGAACATGCCGGTTTAGGAGACTCTTGACTCTTGACCTTAAATATAATTAAGCTGAGAACAACCGCTTTTAAGCATAAAATTGGCACCGAAATCGATCAAATCGTTTGCCAAAGGCAAACAAACACACCCAAAGAAAGAGAGAGAGAGATCAAACCTATAACACCCTCCCTTTTCGTGGGGGGTTAATAAGCACCACTGAGTACTCAAAAACCACGTCGGATCTTAATTAAATTTAAATGGGACCAAAAGAAAAGTAGCCGCATTTAAACAAAAAATAATTGCCAAAATGGTTCCTAATAGCTAGCAATTAAATCTCGCTTACCTCTATGGTCAGACTAGCTGCAGGCACTTATACAGCGTGTACTGATTTGAGACAAACTAGTAAAAAATCTAAAAATTCATGTTTAACAATAGGGATGTGGTACTTGTAATATAACCAGTAGGAAGTAACTTAACATACAACCGGTTTTATCTGTATCAGTCTGCAAAGTAACCATGGTTACTTGCACGTACGACCCTATGCCTTTTTACGTAGTTGTAGTTACTTGGACGCTTAGAATAATAACGTTATAGAAAGATAGTCTTCATAATAACGCTGTGTCAAAAGTGAAGCACTAAGCTAATTCACACAAGCATGACGATTACTAGCCTACGCTTGTCACCACGCACACATGCACTTGTATTACGCTGCCAGTTAAAGTGCAGTTTTCCCAAATTTGGGGAAAAGTTATAGAATACTAGCTGCTACCTGCGGCTTCGCCAGAGTTTTCACAGAAACCCGGTGTGCGATCGGGATTAAAAATAGCCTATATGTTAATCCAGGTCACAATCTATATGTCTTCCAAATTTCAGACAAATCCGTTCAGCCATTCGAGCGTGAAAGAGTAACAAACATCCATACATCCATACTTACAAACTTTCGCATTTATAATATTAATAGGATAGGATAGGAAACCGCTGACAACGTTTTGTTTTTGACATCAGTACGTAAATACACTTGTAAGCTATAAATGTATTTAACGTATGGGTATGATAATATATAATTGCTAGGTACATTATGAGACAGTCTAAATGAAATAAATAAAAGAAAACACCAACACAATTTTCAACACTTTACTTTCTATTGCGACTGCGAATTAAAACTAATAGTAATTTAAAGTTGTAGTATTACGAAGATCTCAATATGAAACATGAATCCTCCCCGTGCTGGTTCGCGCTCCTTTACAGAATAGACAATCTGCCTTCCTGCCAGGCAGCTCGTAAAAGGCGAGCATAGGCTTACCGTCACTAACACCGTGACATCTGACTAGGTGGTAGAGTTTCGCAGCGACTCACCCAGATTGGTACCACCGCCTTACCTATTCCTGCCGCCATAACGTCATGACGTGTTCCGGTTTGGAGGGTAAGGTAACCGGTCAACTTACTTTTGCTCGAGGCCTAACATCCCGGCGTCAGGTTGGCAACGCACCATCACCACCTTTGGTGTCTTTAGGTAGCGTGAATTTCTTACCATCAGGAAATCCATCTGCTTGTTTGCTTTCCAATATCATAAAAAAATGAAATAATTAAAAGTAAACTACTATTTTTGCTAATCGTGTATGATAAGGTATTTATTTACTGCGTGATTAAAGTAAGCCAGTATTTCAATTTCCTCAATAATTAGCATCCTAATTTTTCGGTAGCCAAGTAATGAGGAGACAGTAAAGTATATCTAATCTTATAGGACCTATATTAAGTAAAAAGATAATTTAAAAAATCAGAGGAATAGTCAGTTCAAAATCCTGTAAACTGAATTTGTTTCCTGAATAATTGCCGCTTTGACAAAGCTGTTTTCAGTACATTGTCTTTTTTCGACTCGTAAAAAAGACGAATTCTCAAATATCTCTCAATAATGAGCCTTGACAAACTGTTGACATGATGTTTATATGAATACAAATAATTTTGAACGCAAATAATTTTCAGCTATACCGCAGATTATGTAAACAGCTTTTGATAAGCTTACGTTAAGCCACCGTTGTCCCTTAAAGCGACCAATTTGTAAAACCACAAGTTTTCTTTTGCGAGCATGCTATTAATACAAAAATTACACTTAATTTTTTTACTTATCTACGTATCTTACAACATTCCCAGCAATGTAGCCTACGACATAATTTTTGAAGGTTGGATCATCAGTCGAAGCTATTAAAGAAGTAATGTCTACATCACATGCGTGACTTTCAGATACTTGGTCTGACTGTTCTTCTTCATCGTCAAAACGTTCAGAAAAAGTGGTTTTATTTATACATTCTATAGCAGAAGAACAATTTAGAACACTAATACTTTCTAATGGCACACAGTTGCCTGTTACACCTGCTTGTAGTTCCATGTGACATAATAGTTTTCTGTATGCTCCTTTGAACTGGAGGACATTAGGATTATCATTATGCCCGCCGTTCATTCTTATCATGCCAAAGAAAATTTTAATGTATACAACAGTTATAAATTAAAGTAGTATTTTCAGTTTTTTTTTAAATTTTAAAAATACAGACAAAAAATATTTTTATACCTTAACAGGGACAGCGTTTCGACGCAATCTACATGATCCGCCCTTTGTAAGGTATTTATCTTCGTTATTAAAATGTTTTGAACATATTCGCGTATTTTTTGTTGGCTTCCAATGTACTTCACCACGACTAAACCTTATATTTTTCACCCATTTGTCAGTAATGACAGGGTCAACAGGAATCCTTCAAATAACAACAAGCAGTATTTCTAATCGCAAACAGTGTTAGACTTTTCAACTTTCAAGTAACACAAGTTTATGAATGCAAGCAATACAACTTTTAACAAAAACAATATCTACGTCAGAAGACAACGTGTGACATACTATAGCAAATATCGGTAGAAACTATTTTAAAATAATTAACCAATTGGAGCAACTACTTAGTCAGTTAAAGTGGGAAAATATTTTAACGATCGGGCAGCACTTAGCATTGAAACAATACATAATCAAAATTTTTCTTTCTGATCAAAATTTACTAGAAAATACTTTGAAATATTGAAAGCTTATCTGTGAAAAGTGATGTTATTAATTTTTTTTGTTTATTAGATGTGTTGTGACACAATTTAATTGCACAAACCGTCATAATTATTTTTTATTCGCGAGATGCGTTCTGCGTCAATTGACGTTGAACACTACGTCATGGTTTGGCGTTTGGAGCCATAAATGGCTCCAAATAAAGTGCTTCAAAATGGACGCACGGACTTGGTTTCTATAGCGTTATTATTCTAAGCTTGGACGTTAAAGTGTATAGTCCTGAGATACGTGATTGCTCGACATATTCGTGTTTCGTGCTGGAGGGTATTGTAACCAATATAAACGAATTTATATAGTTAAACCATACAAATAGATTTAACCCCAAAGTAAGCAAATTTTACGCTCGTGTTTAGAGTGTTTGATAACGATACCAATACATGGAAATACTTTTATTTCGCGAGCATTAAATTCGGGGTAAAATAATTCCCATTTCTCTATACCATGAAGATTTCCTGCTATCTTTGGAATATCTAAATTCATATACTTCGTTTCTACTTACCTTATTTTTACATATTACCTATTTATTTAATTTTCAAAATTATTTTACTTATGCAAAGTCCAGATAAAAGAAGCTGACTCCCCTATGAGTTATAATTGATTCGAACCCCACACATAGGCAACTCGGACATTTTTCAAAGATCGGACCTAAGAAATATTCCTGACTCCGCGGCCGCGGCATTTCTCAAGCAAGAAGCCGGGCAAATGGTATACGAGGCGTTGCCAGCTGTTTCGCTGCAAAGATTTTTTTCGGTTGCATGTATTTTTAAATCTGTGATAACTTCTAATGTATACATTTATATGTAAAAAAGAAAAAAAAGCGATTTTAATCTACGTTAAATGGTAAAGGTAACTAAGATAGTTACGGAAATAACGACTAATACTGATAAGGAGAAATTAGCTTTTAAATGTAAGATAGTTTTCAACATAGTTTCTGCGATAAAAATGGTCACTGTGAAGCAACCTTAGGAGATGCTAGAACGGACTTTTTGACAGCTTATTTATGATGTACATCTCCGTGGTAATTATTTTGATGTATCTCAAACTCTTCAGCCTGCAGCTGCGCATGCAATGTAAGCGATCGAAAATCATTTTTTGACGGCTTCGTCACAAAATATGGACTTTTCTCTGATGAACAAATACTTGCTTAGAATGTGTGGATATCGATCTATCTCTACAGGATATGGACGTGAAGACACTTTAATAATGTTCCTTTGCAGAATATCTAGTATAGTTAATGTCGAACAGCGTAAGGAAGGAAGAACCTGGAGGATTCATACTAAAGCAGTGATGATTATTAGAACTAAAAATCCTTAAAACATCTGTCCCAACGGTATTTTATATGGGGCGCTAGTGAATTTGTCAGCAGAAATATACAAATGTATTTTCATATCCGTGGTTTTACAATTCAGAAACGAAACATCTGATTTTATAGCCGCATTTTTCATTTAGTGTTACGCCGCAGTGGTGTTGCCGTGATATGTGAATAATGTTTTTTAACAACGAAATTATTAGAAGCAAAAACGTGTTCACTTATTTTCACGCTAAGTCTCTTGTGGGGTAGGCAGTGCTAAGGGTCACGACAGGCATATCTAACTTCCTCCTCATTTATTAATATTTTTAAACAAACACACTGGGTTCGGAAACTCTTAGATTCTTACACCACCGAAAACATCCGAACGATTGGGTCCTAAAACGTCAAGCTAGGTCTCAAAATAATCCACATTCTTATTATATATCTGTTTTGATCATCTTTTATCTGCCATTCCTTCTACATTACTGAAACAATGGAGAATGCCCTTTTAAATTTTCACACTAACGTTTTCTTTAAATTCCATTGTCTCGTCTCTTATTTGAAGAATTCGCATTTGCGAACGACGAGAAATGTAGAAAAAAAGTAAAAGTGTACACTTTTTTGAGGTAAACAATAAATTGATACTTGGTTGTAAGGTAAGAGTAACTTACAACCAAATAAGCATTGAACGTTAAATTAAAACAGACTTATTTATCTTCACTACATAGTATAAAACAAAGTCGCTTTCTCTGTCCCTATCTCCCTTTGTATGCTTAAATCTTCAAAACTGCGCAACGGATTTTGATGCGATTTTTTTGATAGATAAAGTGATTGAAGAGGAAGATTTATATGGATATTTCATAACCGTGCGAATCCGGAGCGGGCCGCTAGTTAGTTATAAAGCCCTGATGATGCTAACGAAAGTGAAACCGGTTAGCTAAAGCGTAACATAAAGTGTTAATTAAGTATGTAGTGGAAAAGTACAAGCGTTTACCTAAAAAAAGTGTGTATACAATGGGATTCCACCAAGTGCCGATGATAACAAGTAAAGATTCTAAAGTACAACTAGGGTCAATTTTTCAATATTTAATTTTCATACGTCAATTTTAGTAAATATCTGTCATTATGTTGGCATTACTACAAATAATATATTTTATTTTAAAATAAAAAGGTTGAACAAATGTACCTACAACCTTTGTACAAGGACATAATGTTATTACCAAAGCATGACGTCGAATTCGGATGAAGTGTCAAATGTGATCTGTTAAAATGACCCAACATTAATGAGAGTCGTTAAATTGCAGAAAATGCTACCAGTCGGATGATTGTGTCCTACAAAAACTGCCACTCCTAAAATAATTAGGTATCAAAAAAATACTCTTTTGCAGAATAGACAACCTTCTTGCCAGGCAACTCGTAAAAGGCGAGGATAGGCTTACCGTCACTAGCACCGTGACATCCTAGTAGGTGGTAGAGTTTCGCAGCGACTAGCCCGGATTGGTACCACCGCCCTGCTTATTCCTGCCGTCATAACGACCAATGCTTGTCGTTATCGTGTTCCGGTTTAGAGAGTAATGTAGCCGCTAAACTTACTTTCACTCGAGGCCTAACATCCCGGCCTCAAGTTGGCAAAGCACTATTACCACCTTCAGTGTCTAGGCGGCGTGAATTTCTTACCATCAGGCAATCCGTCTGTTTTTTGACCTTCCCTTATCATAAAAAAGACGTTAAGCTCAGAAGCGACTGAATGCAGAACAAGACAAGTGTCCCAATGGAGATACCATTTGCAATCACAGTGATTATATTAAAATTATAATAAGTAATCAAACTTTAAAAGAAATAATTCAAAAAGTCATTACGAAACATTGTCTAATATATTCACTACTGAAACATTACTAAGTCTGCAGTATTTTTCATTGCGTGCTAAGAAGCTCTAGCAATAAAACTAAGTAAATCGCATCAACCACTACAATATACAGAGTGTCCAAAATTAAATCCAACCACCTTAATTCCGTTTTTATAAAATGACTCACGATGTAATAGCCAATTTGTTTCTAGTTTTGCTTTAATACACTTTATGTAAGTTAGCATATTCATACCCACATCACCGAAAAAGTAGACAAAGGTATAACCTACGGTTCGCCGAAGACACTAAGTCCACAATGAGATAGGCGGCAAGCTAATCGCCAACCGGGCACATATCCAATCTCGAGCAACATTTTTTTTATTAGAAAATTGGAAAAACTCGTCCGACACGAGAATCTAACCCGAGACCTGATAAAGTCAAGTCAACTGGACCACTAGACCACAGAGGAGATTAAATACATATTTTTAAGTTTTTCTAGGTTTAGTTATTTTGAATTATTGCATATCTCTCTTTCTTTATCTGAAACAATAATAAAACTAAATCTGTAAAACATGATTCTCAAAACAATGGTTATTACGTAATCTAGTCTATCGTAGCTTATAGCCTGAGTCAATGTTTAGGATAACTTTTACTGTGGGAAAAATCTTTCGTTCACACCATTATCAAAAGTCACTTCAACGAGTGTACAAGGTCATGGGCAACATCAAGTTAAAAATAAAATGAAATAGTTTCTGAAATCTATACATACCGTCAAGTAGCTTTTGCTCTTACGATTCTAGTTGCGAAGATTAAATAAAACAATGAAAATCCGTTGTCATCGTGGTAAAACTCACTAGGTACGAGTATGTACTAATGCCCGATTCCTATATTCAAAAAATGAGACGTTTTGATTACCGATGGTAGTATTTTATACGATTAGTAAGACAGCTAACAACGGTTGCTCGTTTTAGATAGTTAACTCTGAACATTTTTTGAAAATATATGGTACGCACCGTTACTTTACAGCCAACTACGAGTGCATAAAATTACGGATTACGTTTCGTTGATTAAAGAAACCACGCATTAGTTGTTTATTACAATCTGGTGTAAATTAATTACTAAGTGATATTTTCGTATCAACCAAGTGATATACAAAAGAATAATCAAAGTATGGACGGAAAACTAATAATCGTATCATAATATACTTAGACCTTGATCTCTTACCATAATGTATGCTCAGGATAAACTTCAAAATCAGAATCTGAAAAACTTTATTCACGTGAACCATACAAGTACTACTTGTGCGCATCTACTTTTTTATAAACTACCACCGGATCAGATCTTTGAAACTACTATAGAGATTTTGATATTTTGTTATCAATCTTTAACTAAGTTCTATTTAAAATATGGGACAGAAATGAAAAATTAAAACCATTATAGTAATGAAACATTGCTATAACGGTTTATATATTAAATAAAATGAATCCGTATTTCCCTAGGTCATTGCATCACGCGTGAACGGATAGACATTTTTTTTAACTCTTTTTTTGATGTGTTAGTTTTGTCACGAGGAGGTTTACATATGAAAACCAAACAAGAAAAAATAATGGACAAATAAGAAAAACAATACTTTACCTCTCCCCATACACAAACTGTTAGTAATGTCAACCGATTCAAAGTTCGCCGGGTCGGCTAGTTATATATAAAAGTATGCGTAGGTAAGTCGCTTTACTCGATTCTACATCACTGGCATTGAAATAAAAATATATTCTACACAAAAAATTTAAAATAAACACAACACAAACATCAATGAGCCATTGCAAACTATTTTTTAAATTTTATTAATGTTGACGTAATAATAGCGTCTGCGATAAAAATATTCTTATGCTATCTATTCGCCATAACCATTTTCTGGATGGAAGAATGATGCGCTGAAGCTGACTCGGATTAGTTCCACCTCCTTACCAATTCCTGACGCCCTAAAGTCAGTGTGCACTGTTGTCGTTTTCCGTGATGGAGAGTTGAACAGATTCTGGGCATAAAATTTATCATTCAATTTTATAAAATTGTTTCTTTTAAGCTCAAGCCTTCCATAATTTAATAAACATTAAATTTATTCTGGCATCTATTAAAGTATTTCTATGTATTAAAATCGTTGACTAACACCCATAACACAAGCACATAATTTGCTTACTTTGGGGCTAGATTCAATTTGTGTGACTTGTCCAGGAATGTTTATTATTTATTATCATTATTATTATTTATTTTTATGCTCTTACGTGTGCTCTACGTTTCAACCAAGTTACGTCATGGTCACGAGCTGACTGGATCTGTATCTAATTTCCATCCACCCTAATTTCCATCTCCCCTCCAGCTGTGTAGCCCGTTGATCTAAGTTACTCTAAACACAATACACTGATCGTATCTTCAGCTTTCGCGAAGGGCTATTTTCGTCGTTTAATTTTGCAATCTCTGTATTCCAGGCTGATAACAATTTTGTAAAAATCTTTGTTGGCTTCTAGTGTTAGCATCTTCGTTACGTCGATTATCCACAAGCGAGCCCAAATTTTTGCTTTTAATTTTAATTTTTTAAATTGGACACAGTAATCTCATTAATTTGTATGTTTGTTTATCTGTTTGTTACTTCTTTACGCGAAAACTGTTAAGCCGATTTTTATGAAATTTAGCACACACATAGAGAGTAACTTGAATTGACACATGGGATATTTTTTGTCCCGAAAAAAAATTCCTATGTGACCATTAACCGTGTGGGCAACGCCACGGACAACAGATAGTAACCTAATAAATAGATTTTTTTCTCATTGCTCCAATCAAATTGTTCAGTTTTGTTGCTCAAAAGGGAATATTATGATTAGAGGCAATATTTCGTTCGTTATTCTCAGTCTGTCTACATGAGTCCTAGTCCTTCTAGACAAGGTATTAGAATGCAAACTTCTAAAAATATACGAGATATCCTATAAATAAAAAAAAAACAAATTCATTAGGCCTTGCCATTGTGGTCTTCAGTCAATAATATATGAGTACTTGTAGCATTAACACAAAATATTTGAAATGTGTTAGAAAAAACATGAAAGTATTATAAATGCGATCAAAATGAGAGCGCTACCGAAAATCTATGGGGTACCGCTTGCTGACTATATTTGTAAAAATGAGATCCGAGAGAGAGTGGTGTTGAAAAAAGTGTTGGTGTAAAAATGCAAAAAGGTCAGTTCAGCCATATGGAAAGAATGACAGATGAAAGATTGATAAAGCAGATATACGATGCAAATGTGGATTGATGTAGGTACCCGGGGAGACCTAGGTGGCATTCCTCGATCAAATTGATCGGGCTTTGTCAGGAGGTAGAGTTAAATGTTTTCGAAAGTGTAACAAGCAAAGCCGGTAAGGGTGCCGGTATGTAAAGATTATTACTGATGTACTCGTTGCTCTCTGCCTACCCTGTAACGAATTGGGCGTGAATATGACAAACTAAACGTGCGGAGCGAAGTTCGCCGGGACAGCTAGTATCATAATAAAGAATATTACTTGCTAAAGTATATCGATATAAATATAAATTTTAATCTGTAAGTTTATAGTTCAAACTACCCCCACCCTACCCACCAGTAAGGGACAGAAATAATTCTACGATTACGGACGCACTGTAAATATGAAACTGTATTTATAGCCGTCGCTATCAACCCACTTCATATAATTATATAATCGGTTACGCAAATCAACGAGAACAGTTTATTAGAGCTTTGAAAATTATGTCTCTATTTAGTTTTGTGAATTAAAAGCTTTTATGACCTCGAAAGTGAGGCAAGTTCTGTCTAACTAATGTTTTAAATGCGAAAGTGTATCAGTTTTTCGGTATGTCCGTGTGACTATAATGCTTTCACGGCTCAACTGATTTTAATGAATTTTGATATGCATATACGATATATGCATAACGATGCGTGGCGGTCTACAACTGTGCGATTCCGAAGACATTTTTTATCTCGCACAACACCTTTGTGGAATCAGTTACCGAGGATTCCTAAACTGTTGTGACTTAGGGACCTTCAAGAAAAGAGCGTACTCATTCCTTAAAGGTCGGCATCGCATTTGTGATACTCCTGGTGGTGCGGATATCTGTGGGCGGAGGTGATCACTTTCCATCCCACTTTCTCGTTTGCCTCCTCTTCTATAAAAAAAAAATAAAGCTAAGAACAAGAGTTAAAACATAGGTCAGTTTTTACAAAAAATATCCCGAAAGTTGGATGTGTGGTAAAGATGCAAAAAATACTGAACGGATTTAAATTAAACTTATCAGTAAAAAAACGTAGACTACAATTCATTGAGATTTTGTATGTCTTAGTATACGGGCGAAACCTAGGGTGGAAGCTAGTATATTACAAAATCATGAAAAGTATGTGACCACACTGACGGCGTTCTGAATAAAATATACGGGAGGTGATGACCATTTATATATACTAGTGTTTGCGAAGTGTTTCCACTACCGTCAAGAAATCCTAAATCTTTTTAAATAACCTCCAAAAGGTTAATATTGATTATGATACCGATACATATCTATTATGGTGGTAATTTTTCTGCGCTCTTACTGAACTAGTTTTTAGTTATCGCTATCTTTTAATACAGAAGCAATAGAAATAGACAAAACCTCTTTAGTGCTGTCAGATTAGTTTTTACGTGAAAACATTAAACGTCATAAGGTAATATGTCCGGACTTATTTGACATGTCCAAATGTATATGTATGTAATATATGTAATGTATATTATATGTTAACATATCAACATAAATGCCTCTTAAGTATGTATTTTAATATATTGAAATTAAATATAAAGTTTCATGTCTCCAGTGTCTGCCATTATTTTAAGCTCCGATTACCATAGTACCCTCCTCGAACATCTTTATTTAAAGGGGTTTCAATTGGATTTAGCAACTATCATCCTAGTCCACTGCTAAAAGATATTTTATCTTTCTAAATTACAATTTTGTTCAATATGTCTAAAACGCTTAAGTGTCAATAATATTCTCATCGAAGATAATTTAAAACACTAAAGTAGTAGAATGATAAATATAACTCTAAGAGTTTAATTAGGAAAAAATAGAATATCTTAAAATAAGTTAGGATTCAACAGAATTACTACCTATGTCAATAAAACTAAATTTGCTAGTTCTTTGAAATATTTTCAGGATTTAAAGCTTATTTAAATAATCTCGTATACTTTGTTTGCAATCTACGTCTCTTTTTAAAGTTGGATACGCTTGTGGTTAGAATTTCCTCAAAGAAACTAGCAGCCGTGAAGAGAGCCGGAATTACTAAGTGCCTATGTCTTTTTAAAGTAAATGTCTACTTTTTCTTAAATCTCTTCGTCAATACTTCATTTAACGCTTAAAACGGGCCCTTACCAGTCACTTGTTAGAGTATATTATTCTTTTTAGACCATTAGACGAGATATTTAAAAGGTCTGCTTGAAATAAAAAGCATTTTTAGTCGTTAAACTAATTACGAATCAAATTTTTAACCGACTCGAAAAAAAGAGGAGGTTCCCAATGTATTATGATCTGTTTTTTCATTATTTTTTGAATGTTTATGTCATTACTTGGTCAATAACCAATCTATTTAGATAGTTCTTTTTTTAAAAATATAGCTCATAATAACTAGATGGTATCTTATTAGTTTTATTATGATCCGACGAGTGGTTTAATTTTAATACTTAACTTTTAGTTAATCATCAATGATTAGGTCGTCAAAATAAGTGAACTACTACTAGAATGTTGATAAAATTTATGTGAGACCATTTCGAAAACATTTGCTATCTTTCGAAAAAATAATTATCAATTGGTGGCATGGTAACTGGTACCCAATGAAATAGTTGGAGTCCGTTTTTAAAATATGAAGTAAACGATGAAATAAATTGCTGACATGAATCCGTATTAATATTACAAATGCGAAAGTCTATCAGTCTATAAGTCTGTCAGTCTGACAGTCTATCAGTCTGTCAGTCTGTCAGTCTGTCAGTCTGTCAGTCTGTCAGTCTGTCGACGGGACGGGAAAATCTAAAAGTGTTCTTTTCTGAAAGTTTATATTTTTTTTTATCAAGCCAAATTCAATTAATCGTATTTCGATTTCCAAACTTCTTTAAATAATTTTGTAAACTATTAGTTACAAAATATTGTTAATCATCCGTTCTCGAAGGTGTAGTTTTAGATATTCGTGAGGACGATTCGGCGTGTTATAAATATTTAAAGTAATCCATCTTTTAGCGAATATGTTAACAGATAGGTCATCAACACTACTTTAGTTGAAAAGAACAAAGAATGTATACACAGATAAAACTTCAATATCACTTCCAGCAAAACCTTTAGGAAAACAAGTAAGGATATTATAGTGGGGATTTTTATTCATATAATAAAATTTCTAACAAGAAGGCATTCTTCGAGGTAACTGTTATCTGCACTAAAAATGTTACTGGTGTATCGCTGTCTTAAAGCTGAGAACTAATAGTACGTATGCTAGTTTACCGGCTACTTACCAGACTACACAGTTTTTTGCCAATAGCTAGAAATTAAAAACTACTCTGTGCTTATCCCAACGTTATTTAATGAAAGCAAGAGCTTAGTATGTCAGAAATAAACATGAAAGCAGGATAAATGTGGCCAAAAAGGAAAAAAAGTGTTGGGGTACGCTGACTTTACTCTCAATATTAAGATCTAGGAAAGAAAGTATTAGTCTAAAAATAAGAAAGGCATGCTCCGGTGGTTCAGTCATATAAAAAGATCAATGCGAGTGTGGATTGGCGAGGGTGGGACTTACCACCTACATGTGGGAGAAATAGGTTAGACAAATTTCATCATCAAATTACACCTGTTTCACCGAGGGTGGTGAGAAGAGCTTACGAAATAATAAGAAAAATAGTAAAGATGCGGAGGAAGCTATGCAGGTTGGCAAGGAACGTGTTTTGCACTCTACACTCTCTGCCCACCCTGTAAAGGACTTGTCGTGTAGATATGTATGCATGTATAAAAATCCATAAAAATGTTAGTTTTAAACACTTGCAAAAGTGCACTCTGAACTATCGATTTCAGGAAAAACTTTTACAAACTAGAACCAATGAAACTTTCAACTTTATCATTTGACATTACCGCACACCCAGGATTACCAAAACGTGGTCGGAAAACAGTTGCGTACGTAAAATATTTTCGGTACAAATAAAAAAAAAAGAGTGTTGGATTGTTGAGTGTGATTGTCTACATGTTACCAATAGATGCCTTAAGGTGCATACTTGAATTTACCGACAGGCATACGTCTTCTACCCAGTACCACACACATTTTAAAAATACGTTTATATCCATCACACATTAGCATAAATTTCACATACGCACACATTAACACTTTTTTTATGATATTGGAAGGCAAACAAGCAGACGGATTTCCTGATGTTAAGAAATTCACGCCGCCTAGAGACACCAAAGGTGGTAATGGTGCATTGCCAACCTGATGCCGGGATGTGAGGCCTCGAGCAAAAGCAAGTTTACCGGCTACCTTACCCTCCGAACCGGAACACGTCATGACGTTATGGCGGCAGGAATAGGTAAAGCGGTAGTACCAATCCGGGCGAGTCGCTGCTAAACTCTACCACCTGGTCAGATGTCACGGTGTTAGTGACGGTGAGCCTATGCTAGCCTTTTACGAGCTACCTGGCAAGGAAGGCAGATGGTCTATTCTACAAAGGAGCCCGGACCAACACGGGATTGATCGATGTAAAACATAAATGGAACAAATTGTCACTATACCCCAACCGTCTTATTAACAACTCCCTTAATAAACTTACGCGCCCGTTGATCAGATGTATAATTTCACTTTTGCTTACAAAAAATGATGTTACACGCCAGATCAACGGGCGTGTAAGTTTTATTAGTAAGGGTGTGTACTACCAGGTTTACGGTGACATTATTCGCTATATTACAGTTTTTAAATAATATATTGCAGTGTACTTCACGGAGTTGACATTTTTTATCTGTCTACCTATTTATATAAAACACCTTTAACGGCCTATATTAAAAATCTATCAACAGATGCAGATAGGCTTTCTAGATTGTTGCTGAGATATTTTGTTTAATTAATTTAAAATAAAATCTGCTATTGCAACAGATCTAAAATAGCACGTCTCTTATCTTAGATAAGTTATTAATATTGACAGTAAATGAGCAATTCTCGTCCTATAAAAATAAATTTTCTGAATTTAGAAAAAATAATAAGTTTTTTTGCTAATTTGCATCAACATCATTGCGTCGGGGTCGGTAAATAGATGTAACTAGGTTTCATTCTTAGTAAACGTCGTATTATTATTTTTCAAGCCGTGAAAAACCGCTAAAATATCATCAATATAAAGGTAAATTTCTCTATCATCCACAAGGCTATTGCTTCGATGGGAAATCAGGCGGACTCGACACCAACTAACTCTGTGTGTGTGTGTGTGTGTGTGTGTTTGTTTGTTTGTTTGTTTGTTTGTTTGTCTATCTGTGGCATTTACTAATATCAACTCTTTTTTGTCGATGTGGTTTTTGTTTGAAAGCTGACGTGATCGAGATGGTTCTTACCTGTAATTTGGGATACATTTTTTCTAAATAAAATTCACAAAAAATATTTAGGCGCATGTGCAGTTAAACACTATTTAAAATTGACATCCAACCAACAACCAGCTACACGTGGATGACAATTGACATGTAAGTATCTCGTGGGTTGAGAAACCATTTTTAAAAACCGTTAGTAAAACTCATGTTCAACGAGCGTCAATTTTTTTGCACTAACTATATAAAAGTTTAATTTTAAAACTATATAAAAGAACTGGTGCCTGATGAAGGTTCTAAAAGACCTTGTAATAAAGGAAAAGCCCCTCCTCGCGGTTGGTAAATAATGTTATTACTTTTTTCAAATAGTAAACGTTTCGAATATTAAATTTCTTATTACAAGTAAACATTCCTGTTACTAAGTTTCAAAGAAAACAGTGTTTACGGCAGCTTGATACTCGTACTTTAGTGACTGTCTAAAAACCTTTAACGACCCATTTGACCAAATTGCTCGGGAAACTAGTTCGGCCAAGGTCAAGCCAACGCTTGGCAGTTTTGATGACTTCCTAGACATAATGGTTGAAGACGTAACACTCGTAATAATAATACTCAGGAAAGTTAATCTTTTACTCGTGTTTTTATATAGTTATTTTTATAACATTATGTAAAAGGTTGTTAGTCGTTTGTTTAACGCTTATAGCAAACATATGCGTGACATGGTCGGCACTTGGCAAAATTATAGTAATTTTCCAAACACGTATTTTATTAAAAACTTCATAGCTGTCACTGCAGTATTCACTGTTTACAGCATAATCAGCGTTTTACTACTAACATAGATAAGTTTTAATTCATTTTAACGTTCAGTTTATGTCTAGTTTTTTGACGGAGCGTAGCATCAAGGTCGTTGTCAACGATATGTGCCCTGAGTCCAAGCTTGTCAATGCTGGTGTTCCCCAAGGCTGTGTGATTTCTCCTACTCTGTTTCTTCTGCATGTCAATGACATGTTGCAAATTAGTAACACGTGAGTGTTACTATACAGACGACACTACTGGGAAAGCCTTATACTTTGGCCGGCATCTTGGGAACATGTCATTGAGAGCGGGAACCAAATTGTGTCTAAAGTTGATAATCTTCTGTCTGAAATTTCGTTTTGGGGCCAGCAAAATCTGGTGCAATTTAACTCCAGCAAGACACAAGTTTGCTCATTTTCCGTTATAAAGACTCCCCTCGTTCGATTTGAGTGCATTTCCCTCACTGCCACAGCCTGCATTGGTATACTTGACGTTGATATTTCGAGTGATGTTCAATTTCGTGGTCATCTGGAAGAGAAGGCTAAAATAGCCACTAAAATCTTGGTGTGCTTAGTATAGCGAGACAGTATTTCAAGCCGACCTAGCGCTTACAATTATACAAAGCGCTAATTCGGCGTCATTTGGAGTACTGTTCTCAACTCTGGGCCCCTGCCCATAGTACCAGCTCCTTCCTTTTGACCGCATTCAAAGTAGAGCAACTTGAATTGTCAATGATCTTGATGATGGGCTTGGTTCGGCTTAATTTGGCGCTGTGTAAAAATGTTGAGTTCCTCAGTGTTTTCTACTGCATCTATCATGGGGAATGTTCTGAAGAGTTGTTTGGTTTAATTCCAGCCGCTGATTTTCGCCTTCGGACATCGCGACAGAGTTAAAAGTATCATGCCCATCGTCTTGATGCGTGGCGATCTAAAACTGTGCTATTCTGAAGACATTTTTTAGCTCGCATAAAACATTTGTGGAATCAGTTGCCGAGGGCGGTATTCCCAAGCAATTATGACTTAGGTACCTTCAAGAAAATAACGTACTCATTCCATAAAGATTGGCAACGCATCTTTAATACTCCTGGTGTAGCGGATGTCCGTGGGCGGCGGTATTCACTTTCCATCAGGTGAGCCACTTTGCTCGTTTGCTTCCTCTTGTATAAAAAAAGTATCTGATTATTTATTACTTATGATGCCCGCGAGCAATAAACTGGTTCGCTGTAGTGTTGTAGTAGTAGTTGGTGTATAAAATGTGTTTTGGATAAGTAGAAATGCCATTTCAAAATGTGTACCTATACACTATTATTTTTCATAAGTTGTAAATGTGTATAATTTACTTACACATTGTACTTTCCACAATATATTTTTATTTTTTTTATTTTTTTAGGTTAGCCTACCGGTTTCGCTATACGAGCATCATCAAGACTACTGTTTATAACAATTGTTTATATAAAACCTAAAAAGCCTATTTAAATTGTATCAAAAATGGAATTCCACCAAGCTCCGACGATAAGAAGTATAGAAACTAATAGTACTAAGTAACTAAGTATAGAAAAATAATTAATATATTTAACTATCTTGCTTCCGAGTCTGTACTTTTTTTAATACAATGTCTGTTTATCTGCTTTCTCTCTCTAGAGTTATGGAAAAAAGAAGAAAGGCTTACACATTTAGATTATAGCATTTACTTTCTAAAAGCCAACCATTAGGCTAACAGATGAAAAAGCAAAAATAGCCTTTGTAATAGGAGTTTACATAATCTTCATATTTATAAATGCAGAAATATACTGTTTTTAATATATTTATTTGGAAGTTTTACCAAGCGCTTACGGTAGAAAATATTAAAAAATGACTTTTGTTTGTGATTGCAAATCGTACCACAGTAATGGTGTTTATAATTTGCAACAACTTCAGCATTACAAATGGCGTATATTTTGGAAAAAACGTAGTCCCCAACATATTCCTGCAATATGTCTTTTTTTTAACGTAATTAGTATATTTAGATTCAGTATAATAGCTGTAAGTACATAGTTATTCCTCCATTTGCTTAGGGTCCGCTAAGTAGAATAGACGCTGTCTTTCTGACAGGCAACCCGTACTGCGACGCTCCTGTAAAATCTATGGTGTCTATAGTGCGTTTTTATCTTACTATAAGGAGACCCTTATCCTCGTTTGCAAATTGCTCATTTGTATTATCGCACATGTAAAATGTATCCCTAATTTAGACGTAGTTAAAAGAAACAGCTCGCTAAATGTATGCGGTTTCCTCACATTTATTTTCGGCACACATTAAAGACTATCTCGCTTAACAACTTTAATGAAAACTTCTGCAGTGAAACCTCCTTCATTAAACGTAGCCGCCTAATCTAGATGCAGTCGAGTTTCAAAATGATACGTTGGATTTAATATGTGCACGAAATCCGTGCGGCAAATAAAGAACTTATGTAAATATTTACTCCTGGGTATTTTAATTTTAGTCTATGAGATGTAGGCTCATATTTTTGCAATGTGTTCAGGGTTTTTGGTCGCCAAGACTATTACTACTACTACACGTATCCCTATTGACAAAACGTCAGTACTCATAACTGTCGTTGTTCGTGTGAGAGAATAGGACATAGGGCACACATGTAGCCCAAGGTTCCGACTGCACGAATGTGACTTTCAGAAGATAACATAAATAAATACAAAATCTAATTATCTCATCCTGACCACAAAACACATTTTTTTAAATTACAGGTTAGCGAAGAAGCACACGGATATCCTGATGGTAAGAGTTAACCATGGTCTATAGACACCACAGATGTTGTAGGCTCATCGCTGTCTTGTGGCCACGATGTGAGACTAACTAAGTTAGTTACGTATATAGTTATGGTTATCAGGAAAAGGTAATGCGTATATAAGGGAGTAGGGACCTTGGCAAGTTGTTACATAGGAACTCTACCACTAGTGGTTTAATTAGTGATGACTTATATTTTAACAAGTGTTCGGCTCTTACGAGCTTTCTGGCTTAGGAATTACGAGAGGCAAATGGTCTATTCATTCAGAGGACCCGGACCAACAACTGGACACTGGCTGGAGACGGATATACCCATAGGCAGTAGTAGAGCAGTGACATCAATGATGCTGTCATTTTCTACTTAAGACTGCTAAGAGTACTTATTTATATGCTGACTAGCTAAACCGGGATTAGTTGTTGGCCGCGACTTCGTACAAACACCTCAGTGAGATTTCGAGATTAGTGAAGGGGATGAAAATTTTTCCGCAGTAAAAAGTACCCTTAATGTTGACCCGGTCTTTAAGCTTAACACAAAATTTTGTAAAAAACTGTTCAATAGCTTTTGCGTTAAAAGGGAATATACAGACATAAAATTAATAACCTTCCTTTTTGTATTATTTATCTTGTATAGAACATGTGGCAATCATTGTTTTTTATAAAACATATTTTAAAGGTTTAGTTCGAATGCTGTCTTTTTTAACATACATTTTATACACAAAAGGACATAAATAGCACACGGTATTGATATTTCAGTTGATATCATTGTATCGTGGAAAATAGGACGGGAAATATGGTTTATAAAAAGAGGACCAGCGGTACATGAAAAGCCACTTGTGAATTCACGATCGCCATTTTTATTGGTAATCCTAAGGTAGTTTCTATATATAATTGTAAAGCTTTTCCTGTGACTTCACTCGTGTAGCTTATATACATTTTAATCATAGGTATTTGCGACTTGTATTTGAGAGTTGACTTATTTAATAATACTTTTATAGTATTCCAGTTTAAGGGGTAGAAGTGGCTAGCTCCAAGTTAAACATCTTTTGGCTGATAGCGTTTTTACAATTTGTAATTGATACAACTTAATCGCACTTAAAAAGGACAGCCACACACATTTATACAATCCAGTTTCCATTATAACGAGAAACGATACAGTTTTTCCTTTTACTGGGCAAAAAATCAAAGTTTTTGTTTATGACGGCAAATTAATGAGCAAGGAAACACCGAATCTTTGATATAATATCTAGTAAAAAGTAGAAACTAATAATCCTAGTCATATATATTGTAAATCAATTCGTATATATAACAAAATTCTTGACAGTCTTAAATCAATGCCTCTAAAAAGACGCCGAAAGAGCTAGAAGAAAGCTTGAAGAAGAAAGACTTGTTACATAAAACTTTCTATAATATAAAAGAATTTATTTGCAGAAAAGTTTAATTGATTTTTTTCTGAATGTAAATAATAACACATTTTTTTCTTTATGTAAACTGCATTTTTTTCTTTATGTAAAAACTGCATGATGAAATTTCGCGGGTTCTTCTCCTAATTGGATAGGTTTGGAAACAGTGGCAGTTCAAGGTACATATCATTTGCTGGGAAGTTTGTTTTGCCGTATCTTCTCCTGATTGGCTAGGTTTGTAAATAGTGGTAGTTTGTGGTACTTAGACCAAATCACAATTTTAAATAATGCTTAGACATTAAAACATGATATTATGTTATTAATCTAAATAATCATTTTTTTTAATTTAAAAATATTTGCACACCACAATGTAGTGGAATTTGTTGGTACAAACTAATATTTTTGTAACAACTTCTATCTACATATATTCAACAAATAAATATATTTCATTTCATAATTACAATCGCAATTACAATTATTTTTATAATCAAGATCACAATCACGATCATAAATAGAACCTGTAGAAAATCCTACATTAATTCCAGAAAATTGTAGTATTGGAAAAAATAGCATTTGCCGAATTTTCGAGGAAGATTGCAGACTATTTATTATGAAAAACAATCTAGAAGTGTGCTGGCGCTGGTAAATCTGTGGAGATTATTAAGTCCCATTGTGATTGTAAATACTAAAGTTTGTAAAGATTTTTATTCGTTTACTTGTTTTTATGACCGCGCTTAATATAATTAATCTCAACTCGACTGATTAAGGTGGATAAAATCAAGGCATAACGTATATCATAGGGCTGTGAAAGAAGATAAAGAGCAAGTGTTTGTCTTCAACTACCAATTTCTGAGATGCCAATCAATTGTAGTCGAAGATTTAGCTCTTCAAAACAGCAGTTAAATATGAATTCGGTTTAACTTCTAAATCGAAGCAAACCGAACAGCCGTTAAACATCTGTTATGAAGAGATAAATCTAACACTGGGGGCTAGTATGAATTTAGAGTGTGGACATGATAGGTATAGTTACAACCTGAGCCTACTTGCTGTGTCACACTGTTACATGGTATCATTAATGATAATACTGTGATGATAATGTTTAGGTTTATTAATATGCTTGTGTACAATGGCTTTGCCAATATGGAGACACGCTAAGCAATCGTTGTCGGGGTGTCACATATTTTGTAAGCATATAACTCGTATATGAGCAAACTCATATTGAGCAATATTTAAGCTGTGATCACAAAAGCTCGTAAAGAGTGAGCAAAGCTTAAATAGGTCATTTAGCAATACCAACAAAATTAGTGGTGGTGCAGTGCCATCCGGGTAGGGATCCGCCATCTTACCTATTCCTGCCGCTATAATGACAGTGTGTTCCGCTTAGGAGGGTAGGCTAGCCGGTAAACTTGCACAATCGGCTTACCACCTCGGCAACAAGATAGCGACGCACCACAACCACTATATCGATTTCTGTACCAAGAGAGCGGCCTTTGGTGGCTACGATAAAAACATCCATATTCAATAGGATTTATCAGGATATTAGAAGGCTATTTATTATCTTAATAACTTGACAAGTTCCCACAGGCAATATCTTTAGGTGTACAGAAGCTCACACATCTAGTTATCCATTATAAAGAAATTAGACTCTATTGTTACAGAATAGATGCTAACAGTAGACAGCTAGATGTGTCGCCTTCTGTACAATAAATCAACATTCTGATGTAAGAGATGTAAATTATTATAAACGTGTTATGTTCAAGTGATAGTTACTAGTGTTAATTTACCATAGGCAATTTCCCTCGAGGTTTCGTCTCACGTTGCATGAATTCAAGTCAACCATAAATCATGAGGCGAATATTCGAATTGATCGAAACCATTGGTGCAGAGTTACGAATATGTTTGCTCTGATTAGTGGTATCGGAACGCAAGTGGTCTGATTTCATATACGTTTCGGTTGTTAAGTGGTTTTACTACACAGGGGATGCATTCACATTGGAATTGCTTTTGATTGTACAATTAGATCAGTGTAATGTATTTCATTCACAGGAAATCCTAATTCATATTATTATAATTGCAAAAGTTTGTAAGAATGGGCGGATGGATGTTGGTTAACCATTGACGTTAATTTAGATAAAACTTCGCAAAATAACATGTAGATTGCCTCGTTGGTCAAGTGGTCAACCGCGAGGCTCGGGTTCGATTCGAATTGATGAACATTTGATGTCTGCATTTCCGGGTCTGAGTGTTCATTAAATATGTTTCTGGTATCTATTTAAGTATTTCTATTTATTAGAATCGCTGACTAACACCCATAACCCATAATTTGCTTACTTTGGGGTTTGATTCAATTTGTTTGACTTGTCCAGGGACATTTATTTATTTATTTAGACTATAATTTTATATTTAGGAACGAGGCTAGGCGCAGGTAATTATGTGTTTTTTTTGTTATTATAAGATATTATAAGATACAAGCAGGTTTTGGTTATTATAAAGTAAAAAAGACAACTGTATACAACTATCCTGTGTATAGACATGCTATATATCCTAAATAAAGACAACTAGATTTTGCTATGCATTCTTAACGTTGCTGGGCGGGATCTTGAGCGATGTGTGCAAATTTAACGGGTTATCTGCCCTCCAGCACGGAACATCCGGGCCAGCTGCTGCACGAATTCTACTATCTATTTATAACCATAAATAGTGCACTCTGCACGATAAATAGAGTAACAATCCACCAGTGGATAATCTTATCTTACAACAATAACTAAAACCATGAATTCGGGTTTTGCTTTCGTTTCTACAGTCATAAAAAGTTATAACCCGCTAATAGTTCTACATTAAGTACAAACACAATTACATAAACTTCAACGTTAGAACATTTAAATTTCATTAAGTCCGTTGTAAGGATGAAATGAAATCAAACGCTTAACAGAGTGCGTCAAAGCTTTGTTCCTCCAGACGAGCCCACCTAGACCGAAGGCCAAATCATTTTTATTTTCGTGGTCGATCTGAAAATATATCATGGACACGATAATGACGTATTTTACACGACACTCAAATGGAGAAACGGCCGTATAGACTTTAATTGCGTCGTTGTATACCCGAATTATAGCCATTAATAGGGATGGCATAATAAAATTAGGACGATTATCGATATCTCTAAAAGCCAACTTATATATTATAAATAAATTTCCTGAAATGTTTATTTAACTCTTATTGGGTAAAATAAATTAAAAAAATTTAAAGAAAATAAAAGAACAAAGAACAAAATTATCTCTATTATGATTTATAATCCATTGTTTCCTGAAATATTAATTTAACCCTTATTGGGTACAAACAAATAAAAAATGTGAAGATAACAAAAGAGAAAAAAAAAGAAAATGATCTATATTGTTATTTATTATACTGTGTTTCCTGAAATATTTATTTAAGTCTAGTTGAGTTAAAAAAAATAAAAAATGCATAACAACAAAACAGCAAACGTCTCAATTATATCTAACGGAAAATACGTTTGTAATAAATGATTTTTGATTGATCAATGATTGTAACAAGAATGATTTTTTTAAGCTTTTCATTATTCATTAAAAACAATGATTCAATTTCGTTTGTTTCTAAGGATTAGGTTTCTAACCAAAGGCGGGTTACGAGCAGTTTAAGTGAAGGCACCAATAAGGAAGTGATGTAGCAACAAACAGTCTAAATCACAAAAAAAAATAAAACGATGTTTAGATTTCGTAAGCTCCCAGTGATTTTCTCGTAGGATTGCATACTTGAATATATTCCAAAGCTGGTGTCAATTTCGTGTTCTTCGTATTTATTTGGTAAGAGTAATAAAACTAAAAGAAAGCTGGGCATACTTGCATTACCCTTAGCTTATCCCGCAAGTTAAGATATGTATAAATATATGTCTAAAAGTAAAATACTACATAGTCGCTGTATCATCAACGTTATCTTGAAGGTTACAAAAAAAACTAATAAAAGTATTCAAATCGATTACGGCATTCGATTTTGGAGATATTTTAGCTGATGAGACTGTTATTTTTTTAATATCGATGTTTAATACGCATCTCTAGCCATTACAGCGTATAGCGCTTTGTAAGTGTTATTTTTGTAGGTGTTTAAATGAGATCAGTGTAAATTTTTATGAAACGGCCGTTACACTAGCCACGGTAATAACTAACTGTTGGTAATTATCCTTGTTTTAGCATTCAAATTTACTTTTTCACTAATGTCTTTTAATATCGGAAGGAAAACAAGCAGGCTTTTTATGGTACGACCTACTCAATATGACCAATCGATATTGGCCTAGCTTTCGAACGAGTAATTGATGACATTAGACAGGGCGCCGTTGACAGCATGTACTCGTATAGCAAGCAATATTATTATTTATACTACGTCTATCCTAAATATTATATCTAAGTACAAAAATGTATTTAATTATATCTCAAAATATAAAAGAAACCCCCTCTTGCTATCCCGTGTTGGTTCGGATCTACTGAGAAGAATGGACTATCTGTTTCTTTGCTAGCAGCTCGTAAGAATAGAGTACAGGTTGATATATAGGTCACTACCAATAACAATACTGGTGGTAGACTGCCGTGCCTTGCCCGGGTAGGGGATAATGACTCTGTTATATTTTAGTTCGGAGGGTAGCTAGTAGGCTTGCACCTGTAACATCTATAGTGCTATAGACCAGGGTTGTCTCTTACTATCGGAATAGTCGTGTGATTGTTCGTTGACCGCTTAAAAGAACATATCTTAATTTGATGTTTTTTTTACTACTATTTTATTTTTAGAATAAGTTATCTATCGATAAATTAAACTAGATGAAGTAATATTAAATTATCTAAAAAAAATTGTTTATTTCTTTTAGGTTTAACTTTAATTCAACTACTTCTAACTGGTCTATTCTAGTTAACGAAACGAGGTCCAGCGTTAACCCCAAAAGTAAAACAAAGAGCAGTCTGCAGCTTGCAGATATAAGTCGAATGCGGGAGGCTTTTGTTACTTATATATACTGATCCGATTTTAATAAATCCCTATATTTGAAAGTTGGAACAAAAATATAGACGGAGTATCTTTAAGAAGAATTAGGCAGAGGTACAAAAAAGGCACCTACTACTCACAATGTGATAGATAGCAAACCTTTTGGCTACCGGGCACGATTTATCCAATCCCGGCCAACGTCGCATTAAAATAAAATTGTAAAAATTTGTTTTTTTGTTGCCCGACCCGAGGATTGATTCCGGGACCATAACGTAAAGACTAACACTTGACTACTAGGCGATTATTTATACGTAAAATAATCGTAGTAGTACAGTACCAAGAGTAAAACTGGTCAGTTTTCAAGAGACTTTCAGAAAAGTTTTACCTAGAACTTTTTACAGGGTTAACCGAGTTTGATTTTTTTGTTTTGTTGCCTTTTTTGTTATCCTTTTTGTTTCCACTTTTCAAGTTATACTTAATAATGCTTGTGTTGTTTACTTATAGCCTGTTTTTTAATCTCAGACACTGAATTGACAGACGTGAATGTCAAATTTACAAATAATGATACCTGTGTTTGATTTGTAGTGCAATCCTATAATACCGATTTTTCAAAACTCAAATTTTAATGTCGATTTTTACAAAATGATAAACCTAAATTTATTTGATTCTACAACCCTAAATTTATTAGCCACTTTTAACTGACATCGAAAAAGCGAACGTTATTTGTAAGATCCTTTTTATTTAAGATTCCATATCCGTACTTCCGAGGCGGTCCCATTGCCTGTTGATGTATTCAAATGAAATTTGAGGAAAATACTCAATTGTTGGTGTAATTAGACGAGATTATATTGAAATCCAAGTCGGTTTTTTGCAATTTTCTGAGTTATAAATTATGCTAACCTTTCATAATTAAGTCGTCATCAGTCATTAACAACAAAACCACTGGTATTGCTGTGCAGAAACTTGTCCAGAGAGACATCCACCGCTTTACTTATTCCTACCGCCACTAGAGAATGTCATGTTCCAGTCCGGAGGATAGGGCAGCCGGTAGACTTGCACAATTGAACTTGTACTCCCGCCACGCGGCGGCGAACCTACAACATGTATGGCGTGTAAGCGCTGCGGTTATAGCATACCACCTTTCTCCATAAAAATAGTATGATTTGTTATAGAAGGATGGATTGTATTGGGAGGCAAACTTCCAATACAATCCATCATAAAAAACGAATCTTTTTCGGAGAAGGGCTTCTTCAAGTAACTCCACAAAGAAAGTCACAGATAAAGTCGACAACATTACCAATAGGTTAATAATAGATATAGATGACGAATCAGAGTATTTAAGAATCAAGTTATTGTCTAAATAAGAAATGAAATTAATATTTAAAAATAATAGATTGATTTTTATAAATTTTGGTTTGTAAAAATACCATGAATGACATTTATTGACTTACGATTGTATATAGCATATTAATTTCGTAATAATTCGTTTCAAATACCCATGTCACGATTTTCCGATGTAATTTATAAAAATCTGTAACAGATTTTGTTAACATTTACAGATAATGGCACGACACTACTTATGAATCGCAAAAACTTACAACATTGCTAATGTCAATTTAGTCTCTGAGATTAAAAAACAGGCTATAGAGGAATCGCTGCAATGTCACAAGTTGTGTGTTTCATCAAAGAAATGCGTATGCGTGTTGAAGTTGTTACAAAATTGTTTAAGCATTCCGACACACACACACACACACACACACATTTTGGTGTGTGCATGCCTTTCTTTGTATCAGGATATTTGTAAGTTTGATTTAAGTTATATCACCATTATAAAGGTCAGAAACAATCTAATATATATAAATCTCGTGTCACAATGTTTGTCCTCAATGGACTACTAAACTACTTAACCGATTATAATAAAATTCTCACACCATGTGCAGTTCGATCCAACTTGAGAGATAGGATAGCTTACACCGCAATTTATCGCGGGCGAAGCCGCGGGTAACAGCTAGTAAATTATAAAATAAGCAAAAGCTGCATGCGAATGCAATGCAAAACAAAACGGATGCATCGTTTTGTTTTTTTTTTTCAATTTTTAACTACAACATTTAACTTCTCCTCCAAATCTCTCACGTTAGCTCTTGGAGTTGTCATATTATAGTTTGACATTATTTTTAATATATATTATCAGTATTGTTATTTAATGTAATTGTTATAATAATAAATTCGTCCTTGACAACTTTTAATTATAGGGTAATCCGTCATCAATAGGTAGCAATACCTTTCACTGACATATTCTCTGGGGCATTTGTTTATTACACTTCTTAGATATGGCTGCATGTAAATTTGTTTATATTGTGTTTACGTAAAAATAGTAGGAGAGCTTCTAAAACATCTGAATAACGCACTGCCCACAAAGCTAGTATTTTTTTAAAATATAATGTAGGGATACAATCAGTTAGTCATACGGGGGTATGACTTATGATTAGTCATTAAAAAAATCGAATATACGACTTCCTGCGAACCAGGAATTAAAAAAAAAACATTTTTTATAATAATTGGTCAACTATAAAATTATCTAAATTTAAAGTAATTATGAAATCATCAACCTGGGTCTGCCAGGTACATGACCACATTTCAAATTATTCATTAAACTTTAAATTATTTTTAAATGACAATGATATAAAATGAAGATATAACCGGAAAATGCCTGCCAGAACGGTACTTTCATTATCGATTAATAGCAAAACAATTAAAAAAAAATATTCCCATTGTATAAAAGAGGGTTTAGTCAGATGGTTCAGTAGCTCTGAGTCTATAAAATATTTATACACAGGTACTCGTATTTGCGCTCAGCGCAATTAGTGCCGAGATATCTTACGTTTCAATTTTCTTTTGGATTTGAAAGAGAGTGGGTCTTTTGTAAGTTACTTAGTATCATTGATTCCTTTGTACTTATGTAATATATTGTTTCACATAAAATGGTTCAACAAATAAAGGAAGCCCAGCAAATTTCTAGACCGAATGCTGTGGTTGAAACTGTCCCAAATATTTAAACACCTTAGAGAACTACTACGGCTTAATTTGGATGTATATACACCGACATGGAGATATTTCTGTTAGAATGGATTTAAAATGCGTGCTATCATTTAGTGTACTTCACACATACAAACACTTGTAGTTTATTTATTACTAACTAGTTGTTGCCCGAGACTTTGTACACTCGTTGAAGTGACTTTACGTGGCTTTCCGAAAAGATTTTTCCGAAGTAAAATATATCTTAAATATTGAATCTAGCTAGAATGTAATCCTATACCAAATTTGACAAAAATACGTTTGTTGGTAAATAGTGAATAACCCTCGTTTTGGTATTTGTATTCTGTATATTTTCTTTTTCTGAGTTATTAGCTAGCGAATGAATTATCTGATATCGAGAGACAATAGTCGCCTAGACACCGTTGATGTTTACTGGTTTTGTTGACCGCCTCGTTGGTCGAGTGGCTAGCGTATACGCGAAACCACACTGACCAACCGCGAGGCTCGGGTTCGATTCCTGTCGGGGGCAGGCATTTGTGTGATGGAAATTTAGACGGAAATTTTCCGGGTCTGGGTGTTTATTAAATTTATACTAATATCTATTTAAGTATTTCTGTGTATTAGAATCGTTGACTAACACCCATAACACAAGCGTATAATTTGCTTACTTTGGGGTTAGATTCAATTTGTTGAATTGTGGAATTGTGAATATTATATTATTTGTGTGTTGTTTAGGAATAATTTTTATGCATTTATTCACTGGTGCATCATCATATTATGGTCGGCATCTTAGGCCAAATGTGCGAGTCCACTTACTACTACACCCTCGAACACAGAACACGACTGACTACACTAGTGGATGAATCCAGTAAGCCAATAGTGAGTAGTTTATTCACTTACCACTAGTTACAAACTATGACTTACTAAAAATAAATTTGAGCGATGCTATTGAGTTGAAACCTTGTCACCTGCTTACCATCACTTTCACTGTCTCACCAGCGTCAGCTTATATTAGAATGTTAAGGCCAATCTGTAAATTTTAATATTACAGGCATCATCAAAACTCTTTTTATTTCGCAAATGCGAGTGTTAAATAAGAGAAGAGTATTTTGGGAGCGGAGCGCATTGAAAATTATGATCTATTTAGCAGCAGTTGTTGGAAATGACCACAGCTGAGCAGAATGGCTGAAAAAATACGTGTAAATTTTTGAAAAATATTCATTTACATTCTGTTTACAAGGTTTCTCTACTGTGCAATTTCGATTTTTTACCTCGCATTATTATGGTAATCATTATCGCATCACACCTTAACGTATGGACCAGTTTTGCTAATTCGTTTTTGGTTGTGTTAATTATTACCTGGAAAATCAAGTAGAATATAATCACTACGTTTTAAGGAAAAGGTTCATCAAAGAAACAGTGTTCATAGTAAGCACAAGACGATTGTCAGCGTATCAAGAATCTTATATACATATAAAAATTAATCCCCATTCCCATTGCTCATCACATGCGTGAACGTATGGATCAATTTAGTTTCTTTTTTGGTGAGTTAGTTATTGTCAGAAGGTCCGTATGTAAGATAAAAAGGAAAATGAAAAAAATAATGAAATAAATTTTACGTAACTGTCGGTTTTTGGATATTCGATTTGGATTTCTATTACTACATCGGCGGCCTCAGGGCTATTGGAATCAAGTATCATTGGATTTGGAATAAATTAATAAAATTAATGTGGTTTAATAGAAATATTGGAATATCATAACTAGATCATTACATTGTAGTTGAAAATGATATACAGACGCGACATTTGAGGCAGTACATTAAAGTAGGTCGTTTCCTTACATTCCAGCAATTAACCTATATTCCATTAACCTTTATTAAGGAGAATTCTATGCGTATTAACTAATTCAACATTCTAACCAAGCGCCTCCGTGGTCTCAGTAGTCGGGTGTTGGACGTGATTTCAAGAGGTCCCGAATTCGATTTTTGGGTTGGGCAACAAAAAAAATGTGTTTATTTTCAATTTCCAAAAAAATATCCTTATCCGGGATTGGATATGTACGCGGTTAAACGATACATTCCTATTTGGAATACGGGCGTAAATATACTTTTTTATACTAACATAAGCTGGAAGTCTCGCCCGCAGTAAATTAAATAAGTATTGCCTATCCTATTTTCCACATTGGAATAGGAGACGACACAGTGTATGGTAAGAAATTATTAAAATTAAAAAATAAATAAAAAAATATTTTCATTTACTTACTTACTTACGAAAACGTAGGCAGAAGTACAACCAAAACACCTACGATTTACAGAAAGTTTATAGGTAGTTGTACAATGTGATAAGTGGCCAAAATATCGCCAACTGAAGACTTGCCCATAGATTATTTAAATTTGATCCTGTCTTATTGTTAAGTGAAAACTCTATCGACATTGGTTGTGTAGTTTTCCCATGAAGGCTAATATATCGAAAAAATAAATAAATTTGGAAGTAGTCTAGAAACCTACATTTTTTGTTTTTATATAAGTTGAACCTGTAATTGTTTGGATAAAGTTTTTGCTTATGAACTAGTTTCCCGCAACTGTGTCTGCGTATTATTATGGTATTCGCAAACTCCCAAAGGTTTTAAACCTCACCGTCATATTGTAGTCTCGGGACAGAAGTAGGCGATGTTCTTCCCAAAGATTTAACCTATTTTTGTGTAAAATGTATCGCAAACATAATAAATAAATTTATCCTTCATACTCATACAAACGTGAACCTCTGTGTATATAATAATAAATAAATATCCCTGAACAAATTACACAAATTGAATCTAACCCCAAAGTAAGCAAATTATATGCTTGTGTTATGGGTGTTAGTCAACGATTCTAATACATAGAAATACTTAAATAGATACCAGAATAAATTTAATAAACACCCAGACCCGGAAATGCAGACATCTAAATGTTCATCACACAAATGCCTGCCCCCGTTGGGAATCGAACCCGAGCCTCCCGGTTGGTCGATGTAGTTAGGCGTGTACGCTAGCTACTCGACCAACGAGGCGGTATGGAAGTTTGTTATGCTTTGCACTAAAACTACTGAACAGATTTCAATAAAACTTAATAGTTATCAAGCTTATACCTCAGAATAAATCATGAACTCCAATTGAACAAGAATTTAGTTAGTACCCATATTTAAGTATATAAGCTCGTATAGGGCTCTTATTTTAACAAAGTTTGTACTCATTTGAAATAACAACAACAATACCTATTATTATTCACATGATGGTATAATGAATTAACACAACCAAACTACAGTAACTCGGTTTGGTCTCACTCGGCTCTGTCTCGGTCGACTAACTTTAACGAGTTTGAGTTCTCGTCAATAAATGTGTCCTGATGGTTTTCAGTAAATAATCTCACCAAGTTTCCACTGAATCAATTAATATCAGTCAGGAAATAAGATTCATGAATCTTGCTTTTTGTTACTCAGCCGTTAAAGAAGCATCAGATTCCAATAATACACGTCCGCGTCGCCTAGTCATGCGGCTGGAACAGCAGCTGGCCCATCGGTATCAAAGTTTTGTTATTTCTATAGCCATTACGTTAGTACCCGCCTTCGTCGTGCCTGGGAGATTTGTACAAGTTGCTATGATCCAGGCCATAAGTAACGCACCAGTGACATCTATAGCATAAGCAGACGAATGTTGTTCTCTACCAACATGGTTATAGCTTGCTTGTCCGCTATTTTATTACAATAAAAAGACTACAAAAACGTTAAGTGATGTCGCCAAAATGAGGCTTGGACATTGAACCTCTTACTTAGTTTAATTGACCTCTATACCGGAACACTATAAGCGCGAGCACTGAATTACGGAATCATCCAAGAGGAATGCTCTAATAAAAAAAAACAATAACAGAAATGTCATAACCGTTTTCATCGATCTTGACAATGACCCAGTTCAAAAAATAGTAATGCGTATCCGTCGAGAACTATGATTCTCGGTTAGTAGACCGCCTGGCGCCTCGTTTAGGATATAAAGTAAGCTATATCTCACACAAACGAGTACAAATTGTGCCAATTTTTGCGTGTACCGGGGTTTTGAGCAACACTCATTTACTTTATTACATCAGCATTTAATCGGATGGAAGTATAAATGGTTAGTGAATTGCGTATTTACTTTGAAAAGAATCTTTTGTGTTCAAATTCAAAAGACACAAAGGAAATTACAGAACTCATAAGATTCGCTCACCTGCCGCAAGACTCAATCTGTATAAGGGTATGTTATTTTCAGTTATGTACATTTTACGGAAGGTTATACAAACCTTAAAGCGCTTTCTAAGGCTTAACCGTATTATAGATATTTATTTTATAGACATTATCAAGGAATTTCAACGTTCCCAAAAGCTTTTCAGTATTTATGAAAGCTTACTAACCACTTGACTTTAAGAATAAGAGAGCGAATAAACACAAGGTTATGTTGATGGAAACATATAACCGACGCCTATAAATACCGTAGATGTTATTAGTAGATCGATATCCCGCGGACAGTAATCGAAACTTATCCCCATGATAGGGATTTCAAATGGACGTTTTAGTCGCTGATTTTGAGAAAACCTTTTAATCATTTAAGATAGAAGAACTCTAGATAAGTTATTTAAGGTAATATTGCCCATATGAATCATCTGTATCTTTTTCATTTGACTTAAAATCTCCTCAGATATTGGTTTCAAACTTTGATATAATACTATATGATTTATTTGTTTAAAATATTTCTAGTTAACTTAAATTGAAGCAAATTAAAACCAACTAATATTAAAGAATCTGTGTTAGTTTGTATTTTAGCCAAAATATCAAGAGATACAACAAACCCTATATATTCCAATAAGATGACAGGTTTGTTGTTATTAATTTGAAGTTTTACTTTTTTTCTTATTCAGTTTTGATGAGAATCAATGTAAATTTCTATTGATTTTTTAATTGGTGCGTTGCCAATCTGATGCGTGAAAAAGACGTGCGTTTTTTCACATCCGTAGACAAGTGACGAGTACTTGCTCGTTTGCATCTTTTATTATATATTTCTAAAAAAACTGAATTTGGCATCTTAAATAGCATGGTGAGATGTTTCAAGTCGAGCAAAGCGTCAAACATCTAGGATAGAATAGAATCAAGGTCACGGTGCTAGTGACAAAGACAAAGATAGAAACCTTCTTCAACAAAGTCCGGAATCACGGATAGAGTAAATTGTGCACGTACCATTTGAACTCCGATATCAGGATAGCGTGAACGAAACTTTCAACCAACTCATGGTGTATAGATTTTTGCAATACGAATTGCTGTCGATTTACATTCAAATTTGCGGTTCGAATTTGTGCTTCGTGATTTGTGATCCTCGTTTTTCCGCATATACAGAAACATTTTCCGCATTGCAAGCTGGGAGCCTCCGAATGCGGTACCTATTGCGGCCGAAACGCTTCGCCGGGGTGCCGTGCACCGACTCGCTGTTACGTGCTGCAACTTTTGTTATTAATAAGACATTTTCAAATAATTCTCTCATAAATATTATTCAAACTGACTTATTTGAGACCATTTTGTGATTAATTTCCAACAACTTTGCCTAAACTTTAACAATAATGATAAATAAATGAAAATATGTCAAAAGTTATTTGTCAAGTATGAATATCCTACTAGTGCAGTTTTGTAGCAGGCAATTATCTATTAGTACTCGTCCGGCTTGTTATTATATTGTATTTATATGCTAGCTGGTGCCGTCTTCCATCTGAATGCTAAACTTACATAAGGAGCTTCAGGCTCAGGCTAGTTGTTAGTATTATAAAACTTTTGATTATACACATGACGTTTATTTACAATTACAGAGATTATAAAAAAATCTTATCAATTCTAAAGCATTTTTTGATAAGTATATCTAAAACTAAGTATCGTTGTACGAGATATTTTGAGTGAGCCTGTTTTTTAATCTCGGAGACTAAATTGACATTAGCAGTGTTGTAAGTTTTTTGCAATTCATAAATAGTGTTGTACCATCATCTAAAAATGTTGACTAAATCTATTACGATTTTTATAAGTTACTCTGGAAAATCGGAACGAATTGTGTATTTATAATGAATTGATACAATATTAATATGCTTCATAATCGTAGGTTCACAAATGTGATTATTTGTATATTTTCACGACATAATTTATTAATAATAACACTTGTATTTTTAAATATTCATTTTATCTTTTATTCAGATAATGACACGATAATTGAATACTCAAAATTATCTAATGCGTCATGTACTTACATATATCTATAACTAACCGACCCGGAGAATTTCGTATCGCTTGAAATTAATAGCTACTTACCTACAGTTTGTATGAAAAAATAATTAAAGATTGTTTTTCGCACTTTATCGGTTTTTTTCATTATAAGAACCTTTTCCTATTCTGACAATAACCATATTATAAAAATAGAATTGGCAGAATTGGTACATTCTTCTTTTGTTTATATATTAAATTTGGTTTTTAACGCATGGACCATATAGTCCTTCCATCGCTGTGGAGTTACTTGAAGAATCCCTTATCCAAAAAGTTTCTTATTCATTTAATTTTAATGTCTAATTTTTGGCTTTAAATACAGCAAACTTTTCCTGTGGCAAAAGATAGCGAACTATTATTACGAGGCTTCCTTGATAGAAACAACCGAACCGTATAGACATAATATATATGTTGTAGGTGGTATATGTTGTATGTGCGTCACTATGAGGCCAATTGTACAAGTCTATCGGCAGTCCTGCCCTCTGGACTGAACACGAACGTCTCTATAGCGGCAGGAATAGGTAAGGCGGGGGATCCCTATCCAGACAACCTGCTTTACAGCACTACACCACCAGTGGTATTGTTGGTAACGACCCGATTCGCCTTTGCTCACTTCTTATGAGCTGTCAGTCATAGAGAATATACACATGTTTGCTAACTCAATTATAACTATACAAGTATAACTATATATATTAAAAAAAAATAATGTTGCTCGGGATAGGATATGTGCCCGGTTGGCGATAGGCTTGCCACCTATCACATTATGGGACTTAGTATCTTCGGCTAGTCGTGGGTACCCTGGTTGTGCCTCTGTCTACTTCTTCGTGGATATGGGCGTGAAGATACTTTATACTCTAAGTATAACTATGTATTAGTATTCCCGCTATTTCGCCCATTTTCCTCGATTTCATATGCAGAGCTAGATTTGTCGGCAACGGGACCACCTCAGAAGTACGATATCTTAAATAAAAGAGGGTTCTTTGAAACAACGTTACCTTTTTCGATGTTAGTTAAAAGTGGCTAATAAATTAAGGTTTATCATACTTCGAAAATCGATGTTAATTTACGATTTTAATAAATCGGTCTCATAAGAAAGCACTTCAATAAAAACACAGGTATCATTATTTGTAAAATTGACATTTGCTTCTGTCAATTCAGTCTCTGAG
>NJDC01000115.1:957087-981338 GCA_002245475.1 Calephelis virginiensis
ACTGTTTGGAACTTTTTGAGACTGATCCCGAGGACTTTTTCTGTAGATTTGTTACCATGGATGAAAGCTGGGTTCACCACCATACCTGAATCAAAGCAACAATCCAAACAGTGGAAAAGATCAGACTCTCCTACACCGAAAAAGGCTAAGGTCGTTTTGTCGACTAACAAAGTCACGGCTGCTGTTGTTTGGGATGCGAAGGGCATTATTTTTGTAGATTATTTACCGAAAGGTCAAACTATAAATTCTAGTAATTACTCGTATTGTAACCTTTTACGAAGACTCCGGGGAGAAATAAAAGAAAAAAGCGTAAGAAAGTTTTGTTTCATCAAGACAATGCACGTGTTCACACTTCGGTTGAAACAATGTCTGTAATCCATGATTGTGGCTACGAATCGCTGCCCCACGCACCTTATTCGCCGGATTTAGCCCCCTCGGATTATCATTTATTTCCAAATTTAAAAAAAACACTTGGGTGGCTCGAAATTTTCAACCAAAGATGAGGTGATAGTCGCAGTAAACGACTATTTCGCCGACCTTCTGGAATATTTTTTTTTCGAGGGGATAAACAAGTTGCAGGTCAGGTGGAAGAAGTGTGTTGAGCTAGATGGAGACTATGTCGAAAAATAGAAATAAATTTAGACCCACTTTTCTTTCATTTTCTTGGTCGGGCTTAGAACTTTTCGATCCACCCTCGTACTCGTAAAGTTCCACACTTAATTAAGGGTAGCTTTTAGACAATTTTACTACGTTATTTGTCCGTGTTCTTTGAGTTAGATATTACTTAATTATAGATATTAACACAAAAGTATGTCAGAGTTACACAGCCGACAAGTAGAATCTGAACATATGTTCGTATAATGCGCAGATAGACTAAATTGTCGAATATTGGTGTTAGCGACAGAAAAAAAAACACCTCACATACATATATTACCATATATTATCATTAGGGAGTGGCCTACGTTAGCCAGGTTAATTGATTATTAATATTAACGATTTAATCATAATCATAAAACTAATCACTGAACAGTTACGAAGGAATATAAACGAATTTAAATATTTCAGCAAATCATTTGTAGCCATCGATAAACTTGAAAACAGATGAGATATGAAAAAGTGTCTGGGTAATCCGTTAAATCAACTACTAACTTACTCGTAATTTGGAAAATTAACAAATTTCATTTTTATATTGTAATGTATAATTGTTATATAACTTTTTTATGTACTGAGTATAACCTAAGACAGTAATTTATTTTTAAATATCTGATACAACCCACATTTAAAACCATAAGTAGGCTACTTACCGCTAAGTGCCACTTTCTAAGAGCTAAAGAAAATTGACATTGGGTTGATTTTAAACAATACTCAGAAATAATTAAGGTAAAGGAAAATATCTTCACGCCCATATCCCGGAACGTGTAGGGAGAGGCACAACCAGAACACCTATGACTAGCCAAAGACACAAAGTCCCACAATGTGATGTGGCAAGCCTATCGCCAGCCGGGCACATTTCCAATCAAAGGGAACCTTATCTTTATTAGAAAATTGAAAAAATATTTTTTTTTTATTACCGTCCCGGGGTCGACCCCCGGGACCTCAAGAAGTGAAGTCCGATGCCGGACTGGTAGATCACAGACTCGAAAGAAATAATAAGAATCTCATAATCTGTTATACTAAAAGTGATTAATACCTACTCCCCCGAATTTGTTCTATCGTCGTTCCTTTTCTCATTGGCTTGTTTCAATTCGGTAGCACGTAAATTTAAGAAATATGTTTAAGAACTCAGCCTCAGGTTGGCAACGCACGTTACTATAAAATTAGATAGCATCAATTTTTAAGGAGTTACACCTTCAACCCTTCGAGCATTGATAATTTGATTCGATTCTTGACAAGAGCGTGATCTGTGTGTGTCGTATCTTTATTACAGAATTTTTTAATAAAACATATTATTTTTAAATATACTGTAATAACAGTTTTTATTTGATTTCATATAATTTCATATAATTTCGTTTTATTTTATTAATATCATTGACTGAAATGGTAATGCTTAATACAAGAATATGTTTTGCTTACTTTGGGGTTAGATAGATCAAAACGTATAACTTCTTGAGACTTATTTATATATTTACTATCTTTAGGTACGGTGTCTAGGTGTCTTGTATTTCTTAAATTTCGAATATGTTGTTAAATGAAAACTCGTAAGAAGCGTGGGTCTATAACATATAATAAGTATTTTTTGTTGATGTCAAAGCCTAAGTAGACTTTTACATCAATAAAATACAGCTTCACAATAAAATTTATTTTCATTTTACTTATGTATTAGATTATTAACATAGTATTTAAAATCAACATGATATTTACTAGTATCTAGCCTTGTGTGCAATTTGGGGTTTTTAAAAAAACAGGAAGTAAAGCTTTCAAAACCTGTTTTTTGGGTCGAAATCACTCGAAATTTATAACAATACGTCTGATTTGTTTAGCAATGATTAAACATAGTTTTTTTATTTGTTTTGATAGTAAAGTTGTTAGTACGACATTTTCTTGGTAAATAATTAATCACACAATTGCCAACTATAAGATTCAGGGACGGAAAATAACTGTATCATTATAAAATTATCCATCATTATACATTTTAACTCTTTCAATAATACACTTCCATATCTGCGGTCATTGAATTATAATTCTAGAAAATGAGAATGGGAAAGTAAATGGAAAAAATATTTTCTGGAACGTCAATTAGGGCTTCACGAAATTTATTATAATTGCATGTTAGCGCTCCGCTTCTGCACGGCTGCGTTAAGGCACCTTTACATTGGTTTAGAGTGGATCGATACAGAACGTCTGATTAATATTACAAAAAAGTTTGGTGACTATGGTGAATGAATATATACATGCATATCTCGATGCTAAGTCTCTTGTAAGTAGCGAGTATAGTATGCCAAGTGTCACGATTTCTACTGACCATCTTCTACAGAGCATATTCATCTCTTTTTTCATACAAACATGCAGCCTTCGGAGACTATTGATACCACCTTCAGATAATACCCGATCGATTTGGTCGTGGAATATCAAACTGCGTCTCCCCGGGTATCTACCTCTATACATACTTATTTATTTATTTTAATCCTTTATTGTTTATTTATTGCACTAAATCATATGTAGAATGGCGAACTTAATGCAATTAAGAAATTTCTCCTAGTTTGCCCTGGAATTCAATACCAGTTAACCAGTACCATTAGGTAAAGGTCGCATTGTACGTCCATCTATCATCTTGTATATAAAATTCTCGTGTCACAATGTTAGTTACCGTACTCCTCCGAAACGGCTGTACCGATTTTCACAAAATTTATATGCATGTTAAATAGGTCTGAGAATGGGCCAACATCTATTTTTCATACCCCTAAGTGACACAGGTGAATCACAAAAAAAATAGCAGAACAACGTCTGCCGGGTCAGCTAGTCATCTAGAAATCTTATATGAACGAACCAACGGAAGATGCCTCTTTTCTCGTTTTCCACACTAACGCCTTATTTAACCACCCCTTCTTATCACACTGTTGTAAATGCGGTCAGCGAGCGTAACTCTATTTTGACCGCATATTCATGTTTTTTTCTAACATACCAAACCTTTGCTACCATAAAGTAATTTTTTTTAGAAATTTAAGTTTCAATTGACAAATTACAAAAATATTTTAACCTCAAATTTACAGATGTTACTTTATGAATTGTGCGTATATGTACCCACTGTATGGTTATAATTAATAATAATCTGTTAAAATGATAACTATTGTTAAGTTTGTTTTGTGATGTAATTATTTGTGTATGGACAACTTTATTTACGTAAGTAACATTAAAATGTTTTAAGAGTAAGATGCCTTACCTACAAAATAAATATAATTTGAGTTTGATTTTTCAAAGTAATCAAGTTGGATATTCGTGTTAGATTTGTCAATAGTTACAAAAGACAATATATTATATTTACCAATCTCTGCCAATACATAGAAATACTTGAATAAAAGTTTTCTTATAATATACGCCTATTTTTCAAACTGGAACACAACAACGATTTACAACATAATATATTAATAATAGGATACCGTCAACCTACTGATTTCTATTGCCTGTCCGTTGCATGGATATTCTCTATTACGTTTTCAACTAAAATAGGCCTTGTGCTACGCCTTCGTGGCTAATATTGCCTATGATTTTACTTAAAAAAATTGGATTTCTGTAAGACCGATTTTGATGAAACATTAAAATACTGAGCATTTGTCTGCGACTTGGTCAGCGTGAAATAGATTTTCATTCTAACTTATATCCCTCATTAATTACTTAGGGGGCTAATATTTAAAAAAAGTAGATTGAGATTGAACTCGGGTTTTCGATTACACTTATGCCTATTAAATTTCATCAAAATAGTTTTAGAGATAAATATTTAAAATCGTAACAGAGTTTTAGATTAAAAAAATAGTATTAATATGGATTCAATATGGATAAGTTTGATATCACTATAATAGATATCTATTCAAATATTTTAAAAATAGTTATCAAAATGGCTTATGTAAAGAAAAATGCTTTTATGATTTAAAGGAATTACTTGCTCATAGAATATAGTCATCTACCTACTTATAATAATTATAATATGAAACATTAATTTGCATATGGTTTATTGTATAATTTAATGGAATTGAGATATTTATTGGAATTGAGATAGATATTTGATTTTTACGTATCTAATTGAATTAAACTATTCATTTTAATGGAATTATTAACTGTAGTTTAAATTTAATAAATTGGTATTACAAATGCATCATAAATTATTTGATTGAATTAAATTATAAAATATAAATAAATTCAAAAGAAAAAAATGAAAATGTAATAATTGAAAAAATCAAACAATAGTTTTGATAAAATATAGCAGTAAGAGATAATAATGTTAATTTAGCCTAAATCAAATTTGTATACCAGTTAAGTCTGGTGGAATAGGCGAAGCATAAATGACAGTTACAACACCTCCATGTACCCTATTTATGCACAAATAAAGAGTTATTATTGTTATTATAATTGCGAGTTTTGAAAGTTTGCAGAAAATTGCGGCATAAAGTTTGATTTTTAATTAGAAGTTCAATTTTTAGAGCTCCAAGCGATTTGAGTATTTTATATATTTCTTGACTTATTACTTGAACGCTATCCTGAAAAATGGTCCTTGAAAGACGAACGGACTGATAACCGACTGAATCTATAAGGTTTCCATATTTTTCCTTTCAAGGTACGAAAACATAAAAACATCTATTTTCGAATCATTTACAAAACGTTTTGCTCCTACTGAATCTTTGGAATACTTCTATCACCTAGCTACGTTAATAAGATACAAATACGAACCGAATCTTATAAGATATCGACGTTGAATCTTTTGAAAATTAATCATCTAAATTCAACCGATAAAAATGAATGTCAATATATTACGGACTGATTTAGAATTGCCATTGTGATATGTATTTAATATTCGTTTCAGCAAGGACATTTTAAGTATTATAAGAAAATTATTTATGATATGAGATATACGAATTTCGATGCCTTTGTGTAATATTTTCGTAAACATTAAAATATTTTGCACGTTGCTGACCGTTTCCACCTGAGAGGACTTTATCCATAAACACCTTAAAGAAATGTGTCTATTTACAATCTTCTTAGAATCTTCTAAGCCCAAAACATTTCTGAGAATTATTTTCGTCTTGTCAGAAAGGAAAAAGTTACACTTCATTGTGCTATTTTATCTATTTTTCATTTAGTTTCCTTAAAATAGATGGCATTGCCATAAATATAAGGTAATAAAAAATAAAATAAGGTTTGGCTCTAGGTTTCTATTGCCTTCATTCCCGACCAAGGAATATAAATACTCTTAAGCAAGAGTTCCCGACTGGAGCGGTAACTGGCGTTTTATAATCTGTGCGTTTTATGATAAGCACGCAAATGACGTCTGTCAAACAATCTTTTTTTAATTATAGTTTCTAACCGCTATGAAAAGACTGCAACCAACAGACCAAAACAATGTAATAGATGTACTCATATGAAGAAGTTTAAGTAATTTACTAACGATATTTCGAGTAGCCATCTGTCATAGGTTAATAAAAAGTGCTGAATAAGTACCAAAGATGAAAGAAAACAGACACATAAATCAAGTCGTTAATAATTTTCTGTAGGTAATGATAGATCAATTAAGATTTAAAATTTAAATTGTACTTAAATGTATTTGTTTTATTTATTTATTTATTTTAATCCACAAATAATTGTTAATAGTTGTTGTAATTGATGACTTAGTGCTACACCTAGAACATTATTTACCAGTCAGGTAGTAGGCAGAGTCAAGAACATTGAAATGATTGGGAATTTTCGTCACATTGTGAGGTAGTGGGGATGGCTTAGCTACCACCCACCACTATGTTAACAGAAAATAAGCAAACAAACAGTCAAATTTTACTATAGTTTGGCTGTGAGTAGGGAGAATCCCGACAATATGGGGTTTTAAAATAAAAATCTAAACGAAATAACACTGTATTTAAAAATAAAAAAAAATGTTCAAAAATCACCGAAACCAGCGTATTTTTATGAATGTGGAGAAAGCTGGGTAGGTCAGTAAGGATTGCAACATTTGACAATTAATACCCTCTGTCTACCCCTTAAGGCACTTAGTGTGAAGATATGTATCTATGTACTTTAAATTTAAAAGTATTTTTCTTTCTGGAATAACAATTCTCGAGATTCGTGCCTTAACGTTTGGATCGTAATGAAATATTCGACGTACGGGTACAGTCAGAGACAGACATAAACTACTTTTCAACTAAGTAGTTCAAGTCATGGTGGGAAATCAAAAACTTTATTGAGATTGAAGTCATAGTACAATTATGTATTACAGAGATTACCAGATATTTAAAATTAAGAGCCATTGATAGAAATCGTATAAAAACTCCATTTAGCCTCAATCGTCGTTAACGGCTTGGTCGCGTGCTTGGTCAGGAAGTGTAAAGGAAGTGACAATTAGGTTTCTACGCAATTTTCCGCCGTTTGTGGAGGGGGCAAGCGTTTAATGACTACACTTGAGTAATGGCACTCATCGCGTAACTGTTTTGAATAATGTTGTCGACAGTACACTACAAATCACGATAAAGTAATCGATGTGTAATGGAGCCATTACTATAATTTATTATCATCAATATTTGGAATTTCTATGTCGCATTTGATAAATTATCTTTGGCATTGAAATGTGACGACCCCATCGCGTGCTGGTAGTCTAATAAATGAGTGCTACTGCATTCAGTCAACACTAAGAGGAGGGTGCTGTGTATCAGCTCACTCGGATTGGTGACTCGGCCTTAATATTAAAATAACATTTTTTTGACGTGACCTAAAGTATAAGACGTTTAAAATGTTTAGAATTCAGTTTGCCCGTTATTTACCAGGGTTGCCAGTGTTACTTTCACTTGATTGGATAACAGAAAAAAAAAACAACAAGGGTTGTTTTAATGCGAACATATTGACATAGGATTGTCCTCGAAAAATAGGAATAAAGAATAATATTATGTTTGGGGTTTCTTAGGCAATCCATTTTTAATATACGCAACTTATTGTAAGATAATAGGTATGTTCCGTAATGTTAAGTGTTTATTTTAAAATAAATCAACTCGGTGTAGGTCGATGGCTTACTAGAATGTCAATCCAATGATTTTGATAAAAAAATTGTGTAATATCAGTTTATAAGGCTTAGAGTTCACGATTTTTTTCAATGCACTGAGTAGGATAGACAATCTGCGCCTGACAGTTCGTAATAGGCGACCGTAGTTTAACTAGGTCATTACCAACAACAAAGCTGAGTGTAAAATTCTGTCCGCGGCTTGTTATTCCTGTTACCATAATGACACATACACATACATATCTTCACGCCAAATCCCTCGAGATTTAAGCAGAGAGTGTCGAGTGCCAAATATCACGATTAGAGATGGGCATTTAATGACTTCACAGTGAATAAGTCGCAGTGATCCGCTGATTAAAGTGACCGCTGTGATCTGCCAACAAGGAACTACGTTCCAAAGTAATATAGATATGTGGTTGCCGTTCCGGAACGTCCTGTGATCGCAGTGATGGTGACACATCACGTTTGACGTCGCTCGCATTAATTGCTATCTACACCTACTTTAAATTATTACTATCAACATTGATTTAAGTATAACAGTCGGAAGCCCTTAAAAGTGTGGAAGCTATTTTAAATTAACGCTCTCTTTCTTGGATAATTGGAAAATACATTAAAGAAAAAAAAATTAATAAGACGAATTGAGAAAACGAGGATATCCTTCTTTTTAAAAGTCTGTTAAAAATACGGCTAAATGGCATTGCGTTACTTGGAAGACGAGTGTGACTCGTTTGCTTAATTATATTCGAAGTGATAACTTTGACGATAACTACCTAAATGAAAGGAATTTATAACCTAGGTAACATGTATTGTGCTGAGAGTGACCGACGTGATAAAGTCACGATTATTTTAAACGTTATTTTATTGTCACTGGAACGACAGTCACGGCGACTGAAAAGTGACGGTTTAGCACATGTCTAAATTCACGGTAAATACGGATCTACTTAACTTGTAAGACATTCATTTCTCGAAGACTCTTGATAACATTCTCAGATAAAACCCGAGTAATCTGATCGCGGAATGTCAAACTTCTCTCTGCCTACATCTATTCACATTGGCATTGTAAATCAGTTTTGTCAATCTTTCATTTGGCATTATTTCCACATGATTAAATTAAGGGAGCGGGCATTTTCTCAATATTACACCAACACGTTTTCTTAATCCGAATCTTTCTCGAATCTCACAGTAACATAATGACAGTAGATAATTGTAGTATTATTATTATTATATGCTTCGGCTATATTCGCCAAGCTTCGGAAATCAAAATGCATTTTAAAGATATATCTATATAGAGTTGTTATTACATAATTAATCATTTCGCTTGTATTTAGATTAGGTCTGTCAATTTAAAAATAAAGATATAAAGTGTAAACAGACTAGAAAGTGTTAAGCCGAAGTGCTTAATTTTGATAGTAGTACTGTAACACTGTTATGTTCTTGTATAAAGGTTAGAGTAATCGGTAGATTCTCTCTCATTAAAGTGAAATTTTCATAACATCGTCTCAAATTTTTTCGTCTGTGATGTCAGAGCAGTCGCGGCCAATATGGCGGCGTCTATAGTTTCACTTTTACCGTGGTTTCATAAAACCGCACAATTCTTCCTTTGTTTCTTATTAACAAACAGTATCTTTTATTCACATGCCTGGGGCTATCACAAGGAAAATTACAAGTCAACACGTACAAAGCCTTAAACGGACTTTGTATATATTGAACTTCCTTATCATAGCTAATATTTTCGTTTAATTTACTAAAGCAAATAAAGCGTGACTGAGAATTTGCTCCGACAACATCAACAGTGTCCAATAACTTTGTTCAAATGAACCTAAGTCTCACTATATACAAAAACAATCCCCAATTGGAGAAATACCCTGAACTTGAACTTCGGCACGAAATATATTACTTATTTTATTCCTTGTGTATATAATCTTATGAGATCTAAACTGTAAGTAAACAAGTTTGAATAAGAGCAACATTATTATTTTTCCATTTCATGTAATAAGACATGGAACAAGCACCCGACTCTCCCGATTGTAAGAGACTACATTCACCATAGATTTTGCCCGTGTTGGTTCGGGCTCTTTTGCAGAATGAACCATCTGCCTTCCTGCCAGGCAGCTCGTAAAAGGCGAGCACTGACGCCGTGACATCCTATTAGGTGGTAGAGTTTCGGTGCAACTCGCCATATTGGCCTAGATTAATACCACCGCTTTTTATATTCCTGCCGCGATAACGTCACTGCCATTGACGTTTTCAGGTTAGGAGGGTAAGGTAGCTGCTAAACTTACTTTTGCTCGAGGCCTAACATTCCGGCATCAGGTTGGCAACGCACCACTTGTGTCTCTAGGCGGCATGAATTTCTTACCATCAGAAAAACTGCTTGTTTGCCTTCCAATATAATAAAAAAAATGATGTTACTGGTGGGTGTCTGTTACAGCAGAGGTCTTAGGCTACGTTCATCAATTTATCCCCACACAGTTATGTACTTTAGTGTTATGGCTTGTCTAGTAAGAAATAAGGTTTGATTCAGGTCATTAATTTGCAAATGGATCTTGTTAGTGTTGTGAATCCTGACATATGACATGGCAATTTGGAGATTAATAATGAATACATGTGGCCACTTCGTTGGTCGAGGAGTTAACGTACACACCCAGCTCCATTGACCAAACGCGAGGTTCAGGTTCGATCAACAACAGGGGCAGACAGAGTAGTGTGATGAAAATTAAGGAATTTGCGTTTCTGGGTTTGGGTATTTATTACATTTATTCTGGTATCTATTTAAGTATTTCTTTGTATTAGTATCTATAACTAACACCCAAGAATATAATTTGCTTATTTTGAGGTTAGATTCAATTTGTGTAATACTTCCTGTGATATCTTTTCATAAAAAAAACTCCAGTAACCTCTCTATGGTGGCTTCTAAATAACGTCTATGGTGTCTTGAAATGGTTGTCTCTTAACATAAGAAGAGATCTGTACATATTCGCTATCTTATCACATAAAAAAAATGGAGAAAATATTTAAACCGTATCCTGGTCTATAGATACCATAAATTTTATAGAAGCCCTTTTCACAAATCTACCAGCTACCCAACTCTCTGTACTGGAATATAACAGTGGCAGTGGCAGTGGCAGGAATAGGAAAGACGGTGGATATAAATAAATATCCCTGGACAAGTTACACAAATTGAATCTAACCCCAAAGTAAGTAAATTATATGCTTGTGTTATGGGTGTTAGTCAACGATACTATTACATAGAAATACTTAAATACTCGTAGATACCAGAATACATTTAATAAGCACCTAGATCCGGAAATACAGACATCTAAATGTTCATCACACAAATGCCTGCCCCCGTCAGGAATCGAACCCAAGCCTCGCGGTTCGTCGATGCAGTTAGGCGAGTACGCTAGCCACTCGACCAACGAGGCGGTCAATATGCATGTTGATGCACAATATTCTTCCACCACCTGGTTGATAATGACCTGATTGACATATTTTCGTATCTTAAGAACCGCCTAAAAGGGGGCAGATGTTCCATTTTACAAATAGTACCCAAACCAACCCGTAAAAACCAAGATACAGCAAATAGATTTTTTTTATGATATTGGAAGGCAAACAAGCTGACGGATTTCCTGATGGTAAGAAATTCACGCCGTCTAGAGACACCAAGGGTGGTAATGGTGCGTTGCCAACCTGAGGTCGGGATGTTAGGCCTCAAGCAAAAGTACGTTCACCGGCTACCTTACCCTCCAATCCGGAACACGTCATGACATTATGGCGGCAGGAATAGGTAAGGCGGTGGTACCAATCCGGGCGAGTCGCTGCTAAACTCTACCACCTAGTAGTGTGTCACGGTCTTAGTGACGGTAAGCCTATGCTCGCCTTTTACGAGCTGCCTGGCAGGGAGGCAGATGGTCTATTCTGCAAAGGAACCCGGACCAACACGGGGGAAAATAGTTCAATATCCTGCAGCTTGACACACTTTTTGGGATAGATTAACGCACGTCTTCTCTTTGCAGAGTACAGAATAGCCAACGTTATGAAATGCAGTGTAAAAAGCTGGCGAAATGCCATGTGTATGCATTATTTAATCATTACCAGAACCGTTTCAACTTTCATAAAGGATATAAGATCAAAAGATCTAGCTAACTACAAATTAAGTCCGTTGAAAGACATTTTGATGGGAATTTGGAATTTTAGTACATTTTGAGCGTTTCTCAGTAAAAAATACTGTTTTACATGTTATTTTTTGTTCGACTAGAATCTGAAAGTATACCAGCTTACACATTTAGTGACAACAAGAGAAGGAAGATACCAAAGACGGCAATGACGCATCTCTGTTTTAAGACTTAGACGTTTCAATACGTAAGAGATCATATTTAGATAAAAAAGCAATTTACGAGAACTAACTCCTGAAGTTGAAGTAGGTTATTGCATTTCCACCTAATATGCATTAATGGCAGACGTAGTAACTGCATAAATATACCATTCTATGCACAACTTCTCGCCAAGGGTTTGTACCACCTTACGTATTCCTATGGCTATGTATGCAGCTGCAGTAGCCGGCGGACTTGCACAGTGCACGTATAGCCCACTTTTTACAATAGGTATACGTGGTCTACATGCGCATACATCTTACCATCAGAATATCCACCTTTGTATTAGCTATCTAATTACAGAAATGTTAAATCTATATGAAGTCTTTTTATTAAAATGACCAATGTGTTGCAACCTCTTGTGTTTTTCGCGGTAAAGAAAGTCGTGTTAGATACACTCTATTTATAGCTCAAGAACGGCTGAATCGATTTGGCTTAAACTTGATAGAGAGTTAACTTGAAATCAAGAGACGGATATAAAATACTTTTTATCTCGTTCAGCTGCGAGGAAACTTGAGACAACAACATTTTAATTTTTCTATACAAACTGAACGGGTGGAACGAAGTTCTCTGGAGCAGCTAATAAATAATTAAAGCAAATATTATCTTATTGTTAGCAGCCTGCGAGGTACAGCGTGGGCCATTTGTCACAGTATACCGTTAGTCAACTTAGTCTGGCCTCGCGCGATAACATTGATATATGCTTAATATGTTGGCATAATTTGCCAAATTCGACGTGGTTTTAAGCATTTTAACAGAACAGTTAAAATGAAATAAATTAAACATATTTAATATAAAGTTACCTTTTTCTTTATTTTATTCTTCAAACTTCGAGAAATACCCTCTTCAGTTCATGAAAGCATTGCCACTTACCTGAAAGAAAAGTATTACCATTTAAAATTCAACTAATTTAAATCTACTTAGAGCCGAGACTAAAACGCTTAATGAATTTAATATGAGATCTGATTTTGTAAGAAAAATTGTGTAATATTTAAAATTGTAAGGAAATGTAAAATATATGACCCTAATTATACATTACAAGATTTTTTCTTATACACGAGTTAATTTTCTGTTTGTAAGAAATATGTACAGCCTCTATATGTTACGGCTAAAGTCCGAAGTCTGGTTACAATTAGATCTAGCCGGTTATATAACAAAACTTAACATAAGTTCTGCCAGCGCCACTGACAGTGGTCGCGCCTAGTTTTACTAAATCAGACTTCATAGTTAAGCCGTAACAAAGAACTCCAAAGAATGATATGTTAAACTTCTTGTGTCAATCGCTTACTGACCAAACCAAATCACGATAATGGAGAACCCTACATAATCGGTGAGACCAGGAACCCTAATCAGATTCAGTCTTCGCAAAACCGTCACTAAAATCAGGTCCTGATTCCTCTGGCAAGAGTTTACCGCCATTTTACATTTTAAAAATACTACTGTACATCTGTATTACAAATATTATCAGTAAAAATATAAAATATTTTAATGTCACTTAATTTTAACACGCATTCATTTTCGATAGTCAAATTGAACACAAAATTTGAAGATTTTGACTTTGAATTGATGGATTTCCATACAAAGTCAATACAAAGATTTTGGTGATTCCCTTTTCCATTTGGATAAACAAATAATGTACTATTTTTTTGTAAGAATCCTTACACAGTAGAGTTTAATGGAAAATTCAAATATAATTCTTAGAAAAATGTAAAAAGTGGGATTTCCACAGAATATCACACATACAGTTTATTTGTATAAACGCGACTAATAGATTACTGTTATAGATGAGTACATTTTAATTATAACTAATTATAGAGATCGAAATTGAAGAATAAGAAAAATACACAATAAATTGAAGGAAATTTGTCCATAAATAATTTTACCGCCATAAAACTGTCAAAGCCGCCTTTAATTTCGGAAAAAATAATCTTCAAAATTGAAAAAAAAATGCTTTACTGGGTTTCTATTACTTAAAAACCTCAAATCGCCTCTATGGTCTAGCGGTTCAGTTATTGGACTTGACTGCATGAGGTCCCGGGTTCGAATCCCGGGTCGGGCAACAAAAAGAAAAATTGGATTTTTCCAATTTTCTAATAAAAAAAAAATGTTGCTCAGGATAGGATATGTGCCCGGTTGGCGATAGGCTTGCCGCCTATCACATTATGGGACTTAGTATCTTCGGCTAGTCGTGGGTACCCTGGTTGTGCCTCTGCCTACCTCTTCGGGGATATGGGCGTGAAGATACTTTAAAAACCATTTAGATCTTGATAATTAAATAGGACTTGAATTTCATAAAACATTTGCATTTGAACAAATAATAACGATCAAAATCCAGTTTACACATAAATATACGTTAATAAAAAATTACATGCGAATTGAAAACTTTTTGAAACCTATTAGATTGAAAATATTTAAAATAAAGATATTAAAATAAGTAATTTAAATATTTGTATTACATTAAAACTTCGCTTTGAAGTAGCTTACCTACCCAGCGATCCATTCACACTTTTCGTATCCGAGAGTGTTGCCAAGAGTCTCCGAAACCGACTTGATTTGTTTGAAAAGGATGATAAATGTAGAGGAAGTCTAGCATCTGCATGAATCGTGACATTTGGCACTCGGCACTCTCTGCCTACCTTGTAAGGGACTTGGCGTGAAGATGTATATATATGTTGTTTTGTAAACTAAAGGAATATCCGTGAAGAGTGTGGGAAGTTATAACAAAGAATTGTGTACTGTTTATACATAGATGTATGACAAACATGTAGCAATTACTTAAAGTTGGTTAGTAATAAATGTAGAGCAGGTTCATTTTCTTAATGACATATCTTATCGAGGAGAGTTTGTGACCACTGTCGAAATCAACCCTTGCCGCAATTATAATAATAAGGTAGTAAGCATTTAATTCATTTCGAACCTTTTTTATTAAGACTCCTAATATAAATTTGCCTTTTTATGCGTTGGTTAAAATGAGTAAGTCCACAAAGAATAATGTTCTACAACTCTTTCTTATAAGTTACAACACAAAGAAAGTTTGTGACAGTATTCTTATGTAAAAATTTTACTTACCGAAAGTTTTCAAAAGGCTTTATGGCATTTCGAATGAAGTTTTCTTGTAATTTATAAAAAATGTGATTGAGTCGTATCGTGTAATGTTGACGTCATACTGTAAGTAGAGATAGGTATGAATATTCAGCAGTAGTTTGGAAGGTTGTACACAAAGGTTATAGTCCAGTCAATATTACTACCGCATAGGGCTAGCGACACCTTGTAGCGAGTAGAAAAACTAATTTTGCGCATTTTCTATTACAAAACTGAAAATTTTGTTTCCTGCCATCTATCGGAACATATTGCAAAACCGTTTGAAATTAGTAGAGCTGCTAGCAATTTAAACGAGTTGTGAGATTTCAGAGCAGCTGTTAGCAATCAGTGTTTATTACAAACCCTTTTACTACTCTGCGTTGAAAACAAAATTTAGTTCTGCAATAAAGTACAGATGGCGCTGAAACAAAATTGTCACATCGTTACGATGTCAAAAATTGCATACCCTACTTAAGCGAATAACTGTTAGTATGTTTTAGAACCAAAAACCAAGTCACTCTTCTGATGATAAGTGAGAATAGTCGCTTTTCTATTAAGACAAATATTCATTGGGATTAACTTATATTAGCAACTTAACAGATTTTGCCGGCATATAGCGAAATCTATTGACGAATTCATTCATAAACATAGTAATTTGCAAACATGTGCTACGAACGAACGAACGAACGAAGCTACGAATTCGTAGAACTACTACGAAGAAATCGGCTTTGTAATCTAGGCATCGGTTAAAATTTAACCTACGTATAAAAAAGTAGGTACTTTGTCGTATTAGTTGCGCCTTGTGTAATTCAAAAACGGCTGTATCAATTTCAATGACATTTGATTTCAGGATTCGTCTTTTATAATGACATGAAATATATAAAAAATTAAAACAAAACAATTCGCACCGGTGCAAAGATGGCCAAAATTATTAATATGATGCTCGTAATAAAACTTTTTGTTATATCTTTCTTTAAAACCCCGTTGGTACTCAGATCAGAAAATATTATGAGGAAGACAAAAGCGACTAAAATTAGGCAGCCGAATACATTTTTACCCTTTTCATGATTTTAAACAGCGTCTTTGTATACTATTTTCAGTACACAAATCCAAACAGTTATTTCAAGCTTCATCTGCGTATTATAGTTTAGATTTCCCAAAAAAATAGTGTAACGTCCTTTTCTGATTGACACATTACCAGTTTAAATAAATCTTTCTATAACCAAGGAGTTAGAGCAGTGTTTCCTAATCTGTGGGTCGCGACCCACTGATGGGTTGCAATAGAATATTGAGTGGACCCTGCCTGTAGAATAACACGGGTGGTGTGTACCGATAATACACCATACGACCGCCAATGTAATGATTCTAATTTTTGATGTAATTATTTAATTAAGACTTAATTAATTAAATAAATTATTAAAAAAATAAAAAATGAGTTCAACCTTAGCCTTTTATTTATATTGGTAACAGTTAAATGTCCTAGAGGGGGGTCTCGAGTTTGGGAACTTTTTAAGATGGGTCGTAGCCCAAACAACTTTGGAAACCATTTAGTTAGAGTATAAAATATCTAACTGCATATGTCATCTGCAAGGCTTAGGTCGAGTTTTGACTGGGACTGGTATATGTTATTAAGCATGTTTGTTTATATTTTTTGTCTCTATGAGATTTTCTACTTACAGTATTTCGACATGTATAAAACCAGCCATAATTTGGCTTGGGACCATTCTTTTTTTATGTTTATTTATTTATCTACTCAATTTTTTAAATATTTATTTCGTAACCTAATTTTTAAGGGAAGTCTGCATTACAAAATTTTTATCAGGTGATATCACCTTTCTTTTTCATCGCGTTGTCTTGCTTTGTTTTTGCAATTATTGGACACGACTAGAGGTTATAAATTTAGCTTGCTAGCAGTTTAGCTCGCACAGTTAATCAGACTAGGTGATAGAGTCCTGGGTCGGTTAGTTACTTTCGTGTTCCAGTTTCGAGAGTACGGAGACTCATAAACTTACCCCTAATCCCCCTAACTAATCTAAGTCTTAGGTAGTTAGATTGACATTGGTGTTTATAGGCTACATACATTTTAACCATATTCGAATGTGACCCTTAAATACAGCAAGAGCTGTATGATTTATGATTTGATAATGGTAAGAAAAACACGACTCTGACACAAACTAACGTGTGCTAGTTTGTTAAGCCTCTTACGTTAGTATTCCATACAGGAACACGACTGGGGCGAGCATTTAATATAGGTAAAACAATGGTACCAATATCGTTAAAAAAATTAGTCAGTTAACTTATGTCAACACCTCTAGGATTGTTTTTCTTAGATATTTTCACAACATTATGTCAAAGTTCTGTCGAAGTAATTACTATATTTGTTTTACAAAAGAGGGTCCCCATTGGGAGATTTGGGGGATTGGCATTTATAATTTAGGCCCAAGAGTGTTCTCGAGAGAAAAAAGTAAAGAAATTAATATTGTACCGTAAACTTGGATATCTTTAAAAATTTAATATATAAAGTATTTTCACGCCCATATCCCCGAAGTGGTAGGCAGAGGTACAACCAAGGCACCCACGACTAGCCGAAGATACTAAGTCCCACAATGTGATAGGTGGCAAGCCTATCGCCAACCGGGCACAATTCCAATTCCGACCAACATTTTTTCATTAGAAAATTAGAAAAATCCAATTTTCTTTTTTGTTGGCCGACCCGGGATTCGAACCCGGGACCTCATGCAGTCAAGTCCAACACCCGGACCGCTAGACCACAGAGGCGATTTAAAATATATTTAGAGGAATTTACGTTCCTTTAAAATAAATTGTGGTGATTGTGTGAATGTGAGGAATAAAAACAATCTTGCTGTGCATGCGTCTCGTCTCCACAGTGTCAAGCCATTATTTCAAAGTATACGTTTTTACAATATACTTCACGATTATATAAAAGACCTCGCATTAAATAAATTTTAAAATGTATAAAATTGATATTATATAAAAAAATGGTACTAAACCATTGCTGGATATTTATGGGATAAAAGTGCTTGGGAATAAGTGCTTTCGATACCAATCTCTTTAAAATAATACTGAATGATAAAATACTAGTTGTATACTGGTGTAATCATCATAAGTTTCATAAGTGCCTCATGTAAGGTGTAAGAAAAGATTTTCTCATGTAAGGTGTAATTTTCTGTTTCTTTCTCAATCTGAATGAATAGTATCAAAACCACAGCATCAGTCGTAGTGGTAGTAGAAAATAACATACGCTCACCTATTACTACTCTTAGTTGCTTGATATAAAATATAAGTTTATTGGTAGAAATTATACTCGTATTACCATAGCCCTGAAAATGCTAAAGAGTAACCATTTGATTAATTTTGTTAAATTAAAAGAACCAAATATACTAAGAGAAACAGTGTAAGTATAACATTAACAATTAGTAATGTAGTTGCACCAAATGCCAGGGGTGGAAACTGTTCAATATATATGAACGAATGAACGACACGAAAATGAAAATATGAGAAAATAATTAGTGGAGCTCATTATTAATATTAATCAACCGATCATTAAGAGTTCGTCCACTATATTATTCCAATTAGCTAACTAATGAGGCTATATTCATGTTGTCATCAGATTTTATACGTACAGCCTCCCTCATGTTAGGCCGAGCTTATGTCATTAACCTGAATTTGTAATAAAGCCGTCGGTCATAAATAGTTACTGCCATTTGTCGGACGGCAAAGATTTGGCTATTCTCAGAAGTTCGGGCTTTGGATAGTAAAAATGGAACAAGCAAATACAAGTTTAAACTTGAACTTTTATTCAGGCACTATTGGGTGAAAGATGAACAAATAAAACAAAATGCTTCTACGAAAAAGCAATGCATGCGTTTTGTTTCAGTTCATTTTAAAAATTCGTGACCTGGCTCGTCGTCACTCGGGTGATGGAGCTTATCTTAAATATAAAATTTGAAGGTTCACAGTGTGAAAGGAAAAACTTTGCACATAAGAAAAACATATGTTGTAACAAAATTAAGGCAGAAAACTACGCAATCATTAAAACAAAAAAGAACGTGGTTAAGTATAGATCCAGGGATCAAAACGCAAGCTTTTTAAGCCACTCATGTAAGCATTCAGGGGAAAAAATCCAAGTGTAAACCTCACCAGAATTTTTTTTGCAATAATTTCTAAAATATTTATTAATATTAATATTTAAAGAAATTGTTTTGCCATCAAATCCATCACTCTTATTACTTATTTTGCATTAAATGGCTCCGGTAACTAAAGTCTTTTTTTAATTTCGATTAGGATAATTTTGTTTAAAGTTTAAACAGTTCACAATTATCATAACTTATATACATATTTTAAAAAAGTTAAAATAAGTAGAGTAAATGTTCCTTTAATAAACAAATTTTTAACCCACTTTTTTATTATTATATGACAATAAAATTTGATAGTTCAGCTATTGTGATAATAATTAATAGGGAAAAAATTATTTCAAAGACGTACCTGACTTTGAACGTACCTACCTAATAAGTGTCAAAAATCACATTTTTTAACTAAATACATCCGATTCCTGATGAAAACTAGCAAGATTGTAATCCAGTCAATTTCTTATCCCAACATCTTATTTTGCAACATTTGTGAAACTTTTGTAAGTTGTTCAAATTTTTAAATGTAATTTGTAAACTAACAAATTGAATCATATCTTAACTTTAACTTAAACTGAACATCAGAATCCGATGCTTCGCAAATCACGATTTAGTCACACGGAGACTTAGTTAACTCTTAACTAAATAGTAAAGTATTTCCAGTGGCTAGTGAATTGATAATAGGTTTAGATGAAAAAGATTTAAGTAGACTATTGATATTCTTTCGCTAGATATAAGCCTCTCGTTAGAAACTCGTTAGATCGAGCAACGATTAACGCTTGCTAACTATGTTCAAGAAACAAGACATTTTGCTTACGAACGGTAGTTTTTGTACGAATAGTTAAAAAAATTACTACGGTCAATCGCTGTCAATTGTTAAATCAAAACAGTTTGTGTAACTATTAGCAACACTTCGTTATTGTTAAGCAAAGATCAATGGTTGTATACCGATGGATTACTTTTCTTTGATTTTAAGAACCCGATTTAACTTGGAGGTAGAGCAACTTGCCTGGGCCCTACCCAGGCAAGTTGCGACGTTACCTATTACTATCACCACTATGTCATTGACATTGTGGAAATGTGACGGTACGGTCGAGAGGTATGGATATACTTGCACCACGGCTAAAGGACAGCGCGCCACACCTTTTTATCTATATATGTATATGTCTATGGGCAATGGAAGAAAACAAACACACGACTATAGGACAATTAAAGGCCGTGTGCTTGTTTTTTCCATTCCATAAAAATACACGTCCTATAAGGTGGAAAATTGAATATATTAAAAGCGCAAGCTTGAGTTCATAATAATTTTATAATTATAAATCAATTTTAATGTGATCATATTCATTAATATAAAATTAATTTAATTTATAATATTTACTGGAAACTTGATTTCAAAATCAGGCATGTTTAATAACAGAGTGCTCGTAAAGGAAACAGTTTAACGTTTTCATTAGTTCAAATTTATTGGATTAATACGATAACTGTATTATAAAATACCAGCTTGATTAATCTCTGTATAGTCGGAGCTAGATATGCTGGAATATGTCAGTTGATTTTGTAATTGCATTGCGTTGGATTCAATTATTTGTAATTAATCCCTGTGATAGTCTGGGTCTCCTAAAAGATCTCTACCTGGCTCGTATTAGGCGAGAATGGGGTTAACCGGTTACCACCAAAAACATCACTGTAGGTAGAGTGTCGTGCAGCAGCTTGCGGGGATAGAGATATACCACCTTCTCTAGTTCTGGCATCATACTGACAGTTAGTCTGGATAGGAGGCATAATACACATCCTTCACAGAACAGCAACGCACCTTTGTTGTCAATAGGCTACAATTTATTTTTGTGTCCTTCTTCGATGTTTCATGACATAAGAAAAGAAAAATAATAAGTAATAAAACATGACTTAGAAAAGTCTCTTGCACAAATGTTTGTATTGAGCAGTTTGACGCAACTTTCATATCAAAAAATAAAAAAAATAAGTTTGCTATGTTTTTTATTCGCCCAAATCATATGACACTAGTTGCCATAAATCTGAATGCCTTTAGACTTACATTCAAATTATACGGGTTATACTTTTTCAAGTAAACTTTATGCAAATTCGGGTTTGCTATGTATTGGAAGTCCCGCCTCTTATTACGTAGTATTTATATACTCTTTGGTATTGAGTAATTTAAGTTTTAGCATATGATGCTGTAATTAAAGGAAAACCGATAATTTAAATGACAATAAGTAAAACGTGATATGTTAAACAGTACAAGTGATTATCTATTCATAAATGTCTTATGAAGCACTGACAATAGGAAATCTATCTATCTAGGTATGTACATATATAAATCGACTCCTGTTCGTTCGCCCTCGCTAAAACTCGAGAAAGACTCAACTGATTTGGCAAATTTCGGTTTTGAATTATTGATTAAAGTCCAGGGAAGGTTTAAAGGTTAAGAACAACATCTTAACTTCTTAAACTGAACGGGTGGAATGGAGTTCGCTGGGGAAACCTAGTGTGAAATATATATAATTTTCACATTTTCATTACATAATTTTTCAAACTTAATTATCGCTTAATACTTAATAATCTTAAAAAACTTAATAACTTAATAATCGCCTCTGTGGTCTAGCGGTCCGGGTGCTGGACTTGACTGCATGAGGTCCCGGGTTCGAATCCCGGGTCGGCCAACAAAAAGATAATTGGATTTTTCCAATTTTCTAATAATAAAAAAATTTTGGTCGGGATTGGAATTGTGCCCGGTTGGCGACAGGCTTGCCACCTATCACATTGTGGGACTTAGTATCTTCGGCTAGTCGTGGGTGCCTTGGTTGTACCTCTGCCTACCTCTTCGGGGATATGGGCGTGAAGATACTTTTAATTATTACTACGGCCTACTTCATTTGCTGCTCATAACGTCATCAGAATCATTACACTACGTTTTATTTTTTATCAATTGAAAACCAAGATTTTTGTAATGGACATTTCAAAATTGTTGGAGAACTAGACAACCCGGTGAATTTTATATCACTTGACATTACCAACGATTTATTTAGAGAAAAAAATAATCTATTGTTTTTCCTATTTTCCCTAAAACTTTTCTAGCCTTCCTGGCTTCCTAGCTAAAACTTCCTCCTGACAGTAACTAACATAATAAACTAAGAATACGCAAAATCAATCCATCCAGTCAGACGTGATGCGATGGCAAGTGAAATAAGAATTTATTTTTATTATTAGACAATATAATTAATAAAATGTATATAAAGTGAAACTACAGACAGTGGGATTAGTTCTCTTACTAGTCTGGGGGGATAATAAATTTTATTCTTTAAGCATGTAAACCTACAGAGGCGCATGTGCATTACTTTACAGTGACATGCAATTTGACGTTTGAACGTTTATTTTTACGCAAAAAGTCCCAACTTTGAACTTTAGGCCTAGCGATTTGTTGCGTACATTTATATTTATTTCCTTTATTAATAGAGTATATCATGTTATCCGAGGATGGTGTCAAGAGTCTCCGAAACCAGCGTGTTTGTATGAAAAGGGTAATGAATGTGAAGGAAGCCAAACAGTTTTGTCAAGATCGTGAGGTCTGGCACTCGATACTCTCTGCCTACCGCGTAAGGGCATTGGCGTGAAAATATGTATGTATATCATAAAAATTATGGTTTGAAATCATTTCATAAACTGGAAAATTTCTGAGTTTGTTAAAATCAAAATTTTACATCAATTACAATCTATCTTGATTTTTTTACTGTCCAGGAAAGCCAGCATGAGTAGTTTATTTTAAAACTAGTTGCCGCCCCGGCTTCGCATGGTTTTGAAATTTACATATAAACCTTCCTCTTCAATTACTTTATATATATAAAAAACCGCATCAAAATCTGTTGCGTAGTTTTAAAGATTTAAGCATACAAAGGGACACTGGGACATAGGAAGTGACTTTGTTTTATACTATGTAGTGAAGATCGCGCATTTCGGCGGCAAGACCTCCTTTGTGTACTGCAAGACGTATATTATAATAGTAATAATGTATATTTGTATTTACTCTTTTTTTAAAGTTAAGTGCACGATTATTTAATTTTTTATTCATTATTAATTCCAGTTGATTCTTTCTTTCACTTAATAAGTATGTGTGTACATCTCAATCACATTAGGAATAGCATAGTGGAAACGTGATAGGACAAAGACACATTAACGCCCGATAGCACGTTGGTTCGAGTCCATACTCTTACATAAATAAGAGACCATTTCCTTCTCCGTCTGAAAGTTTAAAAGAGGCAAGACTAATGGTAGAGTAGATGGTAGTTTAGAGATGACGTGATACCAGACGCTGAGTTTCATCTTCGACATTGCAACAGAGCTTAAAGCTTCATGCTCACCACTTTGATGAGTGGGGATCCTCTACCTTGTCATTCCGAAGATATTTTTGACTTCGAATGACACTTTTATGAAACCAATTACCAAAAGCGCTATTTTCAAACGGTTGCAACTTAGATACCTCGAAGACTAGAGCATATTCGTTCTTAAAAGGTCGGCAGCACATGAGCTGAGATACACCTGTTGTTGCGGATATCCTTGAGCGGTAGTGTTCGCCTACTATCAGGTGACACAATTTCTCGTTTGCTCTTTAAAAAAGTGTTAGAGTGCTTTGTAGCAACTTGCCCAGGTTATTATACATCGATGTACAAGTTGTTGTTATGATAGTTTTGGTGCTTAGATCCACACAAGAGCCACACAATAGCGAAACAACCGCAATATCTTTTGTGTCATGATAGTCTTAGGTATAGCACCAGGAGGGCTGTATGCGTATATATCTAGTGAAGTTTATGGAATCTATGGAATACTTATACTAATGTAATAAAATAAAACTCAATCTGTATATATATTAAAACTATAAAAGAGTGAATTATCTATATCTAAAGGAAGGTGCAGCCGACTGAAAATTTGCAATAGAACGCATTT
>NJDC01000115.1:981444-1010104 GCA_002245475.1 Calephelis virginiensis
TGAATATAATTTATTACAACGTGGTCCGATTATATGTTTTTTAGTGTTTTATATTCACATGTTCCCGATTTTTCGTCATACGTTTTGTAGTTTAAAAATAACAGATATAAATGCCCTCAGTATAAAGTAACTAAATGACTTGAAATGCATCAGGTCATCTTAAGCTGGTGGCGGACTTTGTAATAAATTTCAACAATACTATTATCATAAAAATTGGATGTATGTATGTCTGTTACGATTGATATAGATTACTAATTAAAATCGGGTTGGCGTTTATTGCAGTCAGTCGCAAACGATGTCTCGGTATCAGCTAATTTATGATGTTTAAGGAGATATTGTAACAAAACCATTGCATTTGATTCATTAATTGCAAAGGTTTATGAACTATCAAAAGAATTCTTATTCTGCTGCACTCCAAAATGTATAAAGGCTCAAAAAAGCATAAAAGGTAGCTTTATTCTATTGCGAGCAGCCCGTCCTGGCTTGTCACGGGTGGATAAATTTATATTTTTAAATATAAATAACGTAGCCTATGTTGATCAGCGATCAGCGATGTATGTCAGATAATGTTCCAATGGTAATATATTTTTTTCAAATCAGTCCAGTAGTTTCAGAGCAATAGGCTCCAAAGAAACACACACATATAATCAAATATTTTATCTTTAACATTTTTTATTTATAAGACAGAGAAACAAGCACGCGGCTCTTTTGGTGGTAAGAAAAAACTGAAGCATGAAATTGCTATCTACAGAATAGGTTCATCCTACTATCCTACTAGTATTATAAATGCGAAAGTTTGGAAAACAGATAGATTGTGACCTGGATTAACATACAGGCTACTTTTAATCCTGATCGCACAACGCGTTCCTGCGAGAAAACGCGGGTGAAACTGCAGGTACCAGCTAGTAGGCAATATTTGCAAGTTTGCGAGCTACCCTGTCCTGTTGAATGGTACAGTATAATGATGAAAAATAACGCTACTGTGGCAGTAACAGGTAGGGCGGTAGTACTAATCCGGGATTTCTGGTGAACATCACAGTTTCATCTAATTTAAAAGTTTCTTTGAAGTAAAGAATCTGTACTATTGTTCCTTTTACACCACTAAGATATAGAGAGGTCGCTTGACGCATCCAATCCTCCTGCAAAACCAATGCTATGCAAGCAAAGACGTGGACAAAACTAACATTGCAACATGTTTAAACTCAAATCTTAAGTAAAAATGTAGCGACTCATTTTATTTCAAACACAAAAGTATTGCCGGTGAAATCCTCTAGATATCTTCTCAGTCGCGAGTCAACATAATCACGATATTATGTCCACATCAAATGCTAGAAATGCATTTTTCTTCAATGTATTTCATCTCACTAGAGATTTTAATAGTTTATCGATATTTAGGTTCAAACAACAAACTGTTTTCGTACAAAATAAAAGTTTCATTTATAATAAAATATAAGAAATGTTATATGAAGGTAATGTTAGCTATAAGAAAGTATTGCTAATCATATAAATAGTAAATAAAATAAATCCCCTAGATGTCTTTTCAATGGAGAGTCAATATAATCACGATATAATGTCAACACCAAATGCCACAATAGCATTTTTCTGCATTGTATTTTTACCAGCTAGAGCCTTTAATGATTTATCGATATGAAACTTTAAACAATATGTTATTGGAATAGAATAAAAGTTATAAGGACAAATAAAATAAATTAAATAAAACAAATACCTAAAGCATTGATAAAATGATGTCTTTTTTTAATTAAAAGTGATGTGGTGGTCAAGGAGCAAGTGTAAACACCTAACTAAATATTTCTGTGATGAACACTTAGATGTCTGCATTATCGGGTCTGAATGTTTATTAAATTTATTCAGGTATCTATTTATGTATTTATATGTATTACAATCGTTGACTAACACCCAAAAAACAAGCATACAATTTGTGTCCCTTGTCCAGGGGTTTTAATTATTTTGCTTCTATATTTTTTCCTTTCGTGTGGCGTTTCTATTCGCTGCACTGACAGTAGAACCACAGTTGGACACCTTCGATCTAAATAATATACACGCCATGGACAGTAAAAATGTAGGTTGAAAGAAAGTGTGCTGTAAAAGTGTAAAATGTTCTTAATGATTGCTAATGTGAAAAGAATGGCGGTTGAAAGCCAAAACAAACCAATCATGAAGTTACTATCAGAGGGTAATGGCAAGAGTCCTCGGAAGCGACGTGTTTGTACGAAAAGAGGAACGAATGTGGAGGAAACTATGCAAGGAATGTGACACTTGGCAGTCGATACTCTCTGACATATATGTGTGTATATACGGGCAAAAAAAATCACATCAAGAAAATGAAGTCGCCTATTTGTCATCGAGGCCTTAACCTCAATTACTAGTGATCTAAGACTAACTTAATCACTTCACTGTCCTTAGGGAGATATATGTCGTATCATTCTGGTAAACACGAGTAATATGAAATTACCTATTTCATCTCATTTACCTCGGCTAGGATGGCAAGTTTGAAGCAGTGAGTTAGTATCTTTCTATGGTTTGATTATATTCTTTTTTATACTCCGATTGTTTTTGTTTTGTTTATAATTCGGGCACCGTATGACATAGAAATTCATTTGACCTTATCAGACGTATATAAGAATATGCAATACATTGAAACATACATATACATATCTTTACGCCAAGTCCTTTATGGGGTAGACAGAAAATATCGAGTGCCAAATCGCACGATCTTGGCATATATTTTCTAGCTCCACATTCGTTACCCTTTTTATACAAACACGAAGGTTTCGGGTGGGTTCGGAGAGGTTTGTGGTTTAAATAAACATGACTCACTTGATTTGAATAGATAGATTTAAATAAAGAAACCCCTTGTGCGTAGTAGACATTTATTCCACTTAGCTTTTTAGAAAAAGTGTATTAGGGAAAGTTCATAATGAAAACTACGAGTATGTAAGAAAAACTATTATTAGGTCTCAGAGAATTTGGAGGACGAACATGCTTGTGAATAGAAGTTACAATCTACCACTGCACTGTTGTTTGTTACATTTTGCAATAATTAGATTATTGCAAAATGTATAAATATATATAATGTTGAATAATTAGATTGTAATTTGTATTTTTTTTTAGTCTTTAATGTTACTGCCAATATTGAGAAAAGACAAGCTCTCTAAGTTTCTGTGACTGGATCTTCTGTTTATAGCCGCGATTCCGATCCCGTGGTAGTTTATTATAATGTCAACGCGCACAAGTACTATTCGTATGGTCCTTATGAATAAAGTGATTTTCTGATTCTAACTCCTTAAAAGAAAAAATAGCCTTTATTATGTATTGCCTAACGCAGATAGTCTGCAAATTTGCATGTGTGTATTGAAATTTCTTACGCCACTCATCAATACTTTAATAAGTCCACCAACATAATAAAAATATCTATACACTATTACTACTTTTCAGATCTACATAAGAATGAAACGTTATTTTTCTATTATCGATAAATTAATGTTCTCTTAAAAAGATGTCCATCCCTCTATCTAACGCTAGGAAACGTTTCACATTGCAGTGTAACAGAGGAGCTAAATATTCTAAAGTTCTAGCAAAAAGTTTTATTGCCGATCTAGTCTGTTGTTCCATATCTTATACTAGCTGTTACCTGCGATTTCGCCCGTAGTTATTTGAGATGTAAGCTATCCTATCTTTTAAGTTGGGTCTTTCTGCGCATGGTGTGCAAATTTGATTACAATCGGTTTAAGTTTTAAGTTTTCGCCACGGACAAACAACGTGACGCATAATTTATATACATCAAATACAAGCTATAAAACTGAATCCCTATTTCCCTTAGTCATCGCATCACGCGTGAAAGGATGAACCATTCTGTTTTTTGTATTGATACTATGAGAAGTTTAATATAAAAAAACATAGGTAATAAAACGTCATTTTTCAATTATCGACTAATCAATGTTATAGCAATATTATTATTTCAAATTAAAACAGGCGAAGCTGCAGGTTACAGCTAATGGTCGGCTAAGATAGTATAAGTAAAATGTCTAAAATAAATTCCCATTTCCCTTGGTCATTGCGTCATGCGTGAACGTGGACCCATTTTGTTAATTCTTGTTTGGTTGTATATTTTTATCAAGTGAAGGTAAACCAAAGAAACTATATTCATAGTTAGGTCGGGACAACGATTGTCGGCTCCACTGGTTATTCATAATTTTGTGAATATAAAATTGTTATCATAGAATCAGATAGATAGTTGAAGTGTTTTTGAAAAGTAATCTGATATTTTCTTCAATAGATTCAGTTATATGGTACACAAAAATACGAGTACATTTTACAATATACTCGACCATCTTCTACAAGAATAACAAACTGTACCAGAGCGAGTTTTCTACAATGTAGATATTAAAAAAGTGCTGGAGGAGGAAAAAGGCAGCAGAACAAACATAAAAAATAGGTGCATGTGACTAAAAGCGGGCAAAAAACGCGTTTTTAGTTCTAAAAACAATTTTTAGAATTTTTGTCTGTACTTCGACCGCGATTGACGTCGAATCTACTGGATCAATCGTAACGGATATTTGATAGACAGGTACTCAATGTTTCAAAAAAGGTAACAGGCTACTTTTTACCCCGATTGTCAAAGGTAGAAGAGTGGTAAAAGTTAAAATGTAAATTTGGCTTACATTACATACATTATACGTAAATTCAAGTTCAACTAATGCAGAGATCGATACCTGTTATTCTTTTCGGTTTGTAAAGTCAGAAAAATAGGAATTTGTAAATTCGACTGCGTCGTCAATCACTAATATAATAAAAGCCTTTAAATTATCAAAAATTAAAATACGTTAAAGTTATGGGAACATTCTATTAAAACTGTTGCTTCGGTAATAAATGTTGGGTTTCAAATGTAGTATTTCCTGGTCTAATGAAACTTAGTAAAGCTGTACCTTTACATAAATCTGAAAGTTCTTCAGATCCCTCCTAGCAACCTATCTCCATTCTGCCTACGATGAGTAAAATATACGAAAAATTATGTTGAATCAAATGTTATTACAACAAAAAATAAGGTTTATTTCATAATAGATAGTTTGTTTTTACAAGGGGTAGATTAACAATCGATGCTGGTGTGGAGTTTTTGAAGAAAATTTATGGGTGTTGGGAGGATTTTATGATGGAATTGCAAGCATTTGACTATGTTAGCCACAATATATTGGTCAGGAAACTATGCCATTATGGAATTAGAAATACGGCACTCGATCTTCTGATTCCTTATTTGAATGGGAGAATTCAGAGAGTTGTGATTAATGGTAAAAAATCGATAGGTTTACTACATAGTTAGGATGGGTATCTCGCAGGGCTCTATTCTTGGAAAATTTTTGTTCCTAGTATATCATATTTTGGACTTATCTTACTACGTCAGAGACAAACATGAAATCGTATTGTCTGCGGAGTACACTTCACTTAAATTCAAAGTGAAAAGACAACTGGGTAAGGTATTACGAAATGAAAAATGCGATTTCAAACTCCGTACGCTGCTTCAATGCAAATAATCTTTTTTTTTTAATGAAGAAAAAAAGCGATATGTACAAAATTTTCAGTGCCAAATGTTAGGCAAGTAGATACCAATGTACAACAAGCTTGACCTTGTAGGTTTTACTACGTTTTTAGGAATAAATACTATATTTATATTACAAAAAAGAGCCACAACAGCAATTTGATTACCTAGGTCCAAGAGTTTCCCTGATAGAAAATTCAGTAAAATAAAAATTCTAATGGTAATTTCAGTATATATTTGAAAATTTAACATATGTATTATATTAATTATATTATACCATTGCTGAATATTTAACAGATAAGAACTTTTGGGATTAATTGCTCCTCATGACCTCTTATTAATATAATGTATCATAACTTTAATAATTGTATGTATACATATTTTAAAATAACAGAAAAAGACAAGCCCGCTGAGTTTCTTGTCGGATCTTCTTAGTATGGGGCCGAATTCCGATCCGGTGGTAGATGTAGTATTATATAGACACGTCATAAATGCCTTTTGTAAAATAAAAAAAAATGATTTGATTTGAATAACTAAGGATTTGGAATTCTATTTAATAGTACAGTTACTACATCCCTAGATCCATATATAAAAGAAACTCCTGTTATTTATACTATTTATTACTTAAAATCGACCGATCCGATTTGGTTGAAAATTGGTTAGTAGATAGCTTAGAGCAAGGAGACGGACGTATAATACTTTTATTGAACATTTTGTAAAGCATTAGTTGTTGCCTATGACTTTATATATAAAAGTGACTTTTCGTGGGAAGTGACAGGCAATAAAAGATTTTCCACAATAAAAAGAGTCCTAAATGTCGACCTGGTATAAGTTACTACTACACAAAATTTGTTAAAATCCGTCCATCAGTTTTTGTATAAAAATAATAAAAAAAACCGTCAAAAATTGTAATAATTCTTGTTTCTTGTCCGTTATATCCAATATCCGTATATGCAATACGTAAAGATATTGTTTTTAAAAATATTTTATGTACGGCTTTGGGTCTATTAGGTTTAGGTATTGTTTTGTTTTATGTAGGTATAGATTTAAGCTAAACGGTTTGACTATATCATCTGAGCTTTGTAGCAGGACTAATTTTAACGTTCAATCTTTCGTGAAAGTTTATTGACCCGTAATCAAGTCACTCACAGTTTGGTTTGGCCTTTTATGAATCAGCAAAATGAAAGGTTTGTGTTGGAATCTGAATGCAAATATTTACATGTGCCAAGGCGACGTGAATTTCTTATCACCAGGGAATTCGTCTGCTTGTTTGCACTCAGCGCTATATAGAAAGATGCGGAATGTTTTATCTCTCTTGTATTTTCGTCTACCACTAATGTAGTTTTTTGTTGATGTTGACAATGTTTTTCTTAAATTTTCTAAAAAAAAATAATTCATTTGGAGATTGGCCTGATTAGCTAATCAAATTTTTTCCTCTTCTGGGATTTTGGGCGTGAAGATTTTTTTTGCTCCCGACAGAAAAGAGGTGTTATGAGTTTGACGGACGTGTCTGTGTGTACCTCCTCACCTCTGTGTTTGTGTGTGTGTGAGCGTGTGTGTGCCGATTTCGGTGCAGATTGTTTTGTTTAAAAGCTGACGTGATTGCGATGAACACAAAGATGTTATTAATCGTCCAACCATCGACCAACCGCAAAACTTGGGTTGAATTCCAGACGGAGGCAGACATTTGTGCGATGAAGATTTAAATGTCTGCAAACGGATCTGAGGGTCGGGTCTGGGTGTTTATTAAGTTTAATCCAGTATCTAATTTAGAATTTTTACGTATTGTTATCGTTATTTGTCACCCATAACACAAGTATATAGTTTAATTACTTTATGGTTAGATCAATTAGTATAATTATTATTAGACTAGTAAACATTCATTTATTTTTAAAAATTGTAATGTAAACTAAAACTTTGGAGTCTTAGCATATGATTATTAATAAAATGGTTAGAGCTTTTATAAAAATTAACATTTTGTCTGTCTTAACCTACAAATCGAGGGTTTATTGCGAAAACCAGCTACATGCAGCCTAGTTAGTTTTGAGATATTGCATTTCTATTTGCATTTATATTTATTTCTATATATAATTGCATAATAAAAATGCTATTATTTTAGTAGGCCTTAAATACCTTAACCTCACAGGTTAAGATATATAATAAAGTTATATTTTTATGTACTGTATGTAAATATGCGTGATAAAAATATATGAAATCAAGAAATTAATAAGAAAAGGGTGAAGAGTTAGTTGGTTTTACATATATATTGTTAAAATGCTATTATTGTTAGATTATAACTCTTTTATACATATTTTTTTAATTATTAGGTAGCGTTGTTAAATTAATGTATTTTTAATGAAATAAACACTGCTAAATAACGAAACTTGTAGTTTAGTGTGACAAACAAAAATAGTAGCTTATTTTACCCCTAAACATTTGTTGACTCTAGAATTAATAGTGGTAAAAAGTAGAATGGGTTAAATGCTTATCTATGTATTTCTTTGAATTATTTTAATTAAATTATTAAAAATTATGATAAAATCGTCTACTATTAATCATCTTTACTACTTTCAACTTCATCAATTGTTGATTCAGGTAATTTGTCAACAATCTGGTTGTCCGTTTTTAAGTTAAACAAGCAACCATGAAGCTCCTCAGGAATAATGCGTTTATTACAAAAAGTAATAAGATTTGTTTTAAAGTGTTTTCACGCTCATAGGCAGAAGAGGTAGGCAGAGGCGTTAGTGGCATTGTGAGACTTAGTGTAATCGGGCAACATTGTTATTATTAGAAAATGGAAAATGTAAATTTTCCATTTTTTTTTGTAGCTCGATCCGGGAATCGGATCCTGTAACTCAAGAAGTTAAGTCCAATGCCGGACCGCTAGACCACAGAGGCGACAGAGAGCTTTACTAATTTCCAACTGTTCTTTAAGAATAGTTTGATTGGTCCAGAAATTGAAGATCATGAGCTGCTAAATCAGCAGATTGCTTCTTCTTTTGCGTAGACTCGACGTGATTCAATGTACTGTGTGACGTGAAAGTGGACAAATTTTCTCGATTATCGATGACTTCGAAATTGTCGCTCATATCATAACATAACTGAAAAACATTTTCCTGTCTACTTCTTTTACTTACCTTATACGTTTTGTCTTTAACCACTGAACTTGTTTTCCTATTCCATCCTTCGTTCTATTTTTTATTATAGTAGTTGCAAGATAAATCATCTCAAAAACTCGTCAAATTTATATTCTTTTACTCTGTATGGTTCTCTGGTTCTTTTTTTTTCATCGTATTTAATGGTTTGCCCGCTCCTAACACGGTTGAAAATAGAAATCCAATTCATCACAGAAAAAAAAACTGTTATTTTTCTTAGCAGATGCTAGGGTATGTCCTGATTCTAAAAATGTTTGCTCAATGATTTTAAGATGTTTAATTTTTTGCACTGCCCAAAGAAGTAATGCCGCCACATATTGATTGCGGGTTTGCCTACCACAAGTATCTGAAAATAAACTGATTTACTGGACAGTTTCAGAGACGCAGTTTAAAAGATAGTGTAATAGTTACTGCCAATTTCAGAGATACCGTCCTTTTATTTATGATCATGAAAAATACACATAACTTTCTAGAAAAAAAGGAAAATATTGTGAAAAGTATTTCTTGCAAGTCAATGTCACAAAAATAAAACGCTCATCAGTGTGTGATTGGCCCTTTTGTGCCCTTCTCTTTTTCACTAATGCAGATTATTTTTCTTTCTTGGTGAGATTTGTGCATCTTCAAGTTCTTTTCTTCTCAATTTCAGCATGAGCTTAATAAGTGCAAATTAAGCATTGGTCTTTCCTAGGTACAAAAAAGTAAGATTATATTCCTTTTAGAAAATTCTAGGGTAGGTTATTTCTGAAGCTAGGTCTGAACCATTTTTAAGCATTCATCTTTGTAAGTATGACAAATTAATCTTTCTAATGTCAAGATTTTTATCTAAATTTCTACATTGAGTGTCTTTTCTACTATAATAGGCATCCATACATGGAAATTACGTTATAATATGTTTTCGTATCCCTTGAACAATGTCCGGTTTAGTTTTATTTACCGGCTCATGTGCCCCTCTATGATCTTTAGTATTAAAACAATTCAGATTATTTCATTGCATGTCACCGATACGATAAGAATTTTAATAATTTGGTAAATGTAAAACGTGATTATAGTTTGTTTAACAGATTTCAGCTGTTTATATACAACAGCGAAAAAAAATAAAGTTCTGCTAAAAACGACTAAGTTACTATAGATTTTATTATTGAACACTTGTTCATCTTTTTTAAAGGAAAAATACGTTGAGAATCCTTATTTTTTGTGGATGTAACATTCATTAGGGAAAATATTGACAACATCGTTTGTGATGTTTTAGCATTAGCGAATGGAGCATGTTGATGTATCTAGCTGTTTTTAACATGTATCTTCTTAAGTATTAGACGTAGAACTTAGCTGGTTTTCACAGTATATAGAGCTCAAAAATATAAGCGTTTTCATGTTTTTAACTCAATTTTGCCAAAAATGTTGTATAACAGGTTTTCGCAATAAACCCTCGAAATGAATCTCTAATGTAGAATAAATTTTGGAAATTTTGATCATGTTTTTAAAATATCTCAAGATTTAGAATAGACCATCTGCCTCTCTGGAAGGCAGCATTTAATAGGCCAGCCTAATTTGTATAGGCCGAATTTTTTACCCGGATATGGATCTACCGCTTTATCTATTCCTGCCGCCATAATTACACTGTTGTGTTCCGGCCCGGAGCATAGGGTAGCCGGTAGACTTGCACAATGGGCCTAAGCAATTCGGGTGTAAGTTTGTCTATTGCTTCCTTTTTACTTTGTTTATACGTTAAAAACATATTAAAAATATAAATGTAAAAAAAATGATCACCCATTTTATTTGTTTCATTTTTTTTATTTGGTGTATTTCAGTATCTTCATCGTCACACCACAGACATCACAATGGACTTAAAAATGAATAAAGCAAAAGTACAAAAGGCGAGCTTATGTCTTAAAAAATAAATTTCTTCTAGCCCGTAATAGTGTTTCAATTAATTGAATAAGTAGTGTCTATATACTTATTGTACTATGTACATTATACTCACATAAAAATGAATGTGTGTGTGCGTATTAGTGTATATTACGTAAGAAGTAAAACGTATTTAAGGCGTCATTTTTAAAACGAAGTTTAACTTTAAAAAAACTTTATCTGTCACGCATTAAAGTATCTCATAGCGAGCCCCACAAAAACCCCGCAAAATGTACTATGAAATTTGGCGATAATATACAGTGGTTTTTTGAGGAGCGTGTTAGAGGTCAATTTACTTAATAAAAAATTTTAACTGTAATATGTAAAGTAAGCACATACATATGCAAAAGTCATTCAAGTATCAAAATGAAATTCTCTTTTCACTGGTTCTTGAAATAATTAAGAATTTTGTAGAAACGAAATTTACAGCTCAAACTGTAAATGAAAGAAAATAGACAGCGAATGAATTGTAGAGTATCCCAGCATTCAAACGTGGCGTGTAAACTAAGCTCTTAATAATAATAAAGCTCAAAATCCTTAAATTATCAAAGTTGATTATAACCAAATGAAATACAAACAAGTTAAGCTTTCGATTTAACAATAATCACATAACGGAATTGATTACTACGGTGGTGCAAAGCTTAATTCGAGTGTATTTGTATCTTTGTCATGTACATGTTGTCATCATGATGTGATCATGACATGGTGGCCATGGTACCTGACAAGTATGTCCTTGTGGAAGTAGCACTACCACCCGAATCAGTAATGCACACTATGTAATCAGGAAAAATGCATTAAAAAAGTCAACGAATTGAGTAGGTACATTCTTTTTTGGAAATAAGTGCATGTTATTACCCCGTGTTGGTCCGGGCTGCTTTGCAAAATAGACTAGCTGCCTTTTTGCCAGGCAGCTTGTAAAAGGCGAGCATAGGCTTACTGTCACTAACAACGTGACATTTGACTGGGTTGTAGAGTTTCACATTGAGTTGCCCGGATTGGTACCACCGCCGTATCTATTCCTGCCTCCATAATGTCAGCGTTTACCGTTGACTTGTTCCGGTTCGGAGGAAAAGGTAGCAGTTAAACTTACTTTTGCCTGAGGCCTAGCATCCAGACTTCGGGTTGTCAACGAATCATTACCACCTTCTCTACCATATACCACAAGAATGTGGAGATCTAGATGGCTTAAATTTCTCTCCATCAGGAAATCCGTTTGCGTGTTTGCGTTATAATATCATTAAAAAATGTTTTAGGAAAAAAAGTGATTAGATAAGGCTATAAAATGCCTGAGATATAGAAACCTACTTTTAATTATTGTATATTTATATTCTTTGTTACCATCAAAGCTTTAATATTTAAAAACCTTCAGCTAAAGGAAAACGTGATCACTTAATGTTGCGAGGAAATGTATCAATTGTATTTGAAGCTTATTACAGTACTAAATATTTAATGTTTAAGATTTTAACTTTACCTTGTTGCCAGTTTTAAAGACGGTCCTTTTGTTTGTTTGTCAGTTTACAAACAATGTAGCCGTTACTTCAAAGAGTTCGGCACTACACAGGAATACCTTATACGGGATTATGTACCTCCGGCATAACTTTCAACAGAATTTTAAGAAGCAAAACCCAATGCATACAAGTTTTCAAACTGAAAAGCTTACAGATTATGGCTTAGGCTTTATATCCTTCCATTTTATATTCTCCTCTATTTTATGTTTTCTCTATTTTATTTCCCTCCTATTTTTATATCCTTGTGAAACTAGTTCAGGTTTATGAGAAAATGTGGACCTCTTTTAGTCCTGGTCCTCTCTGTAGACTAGACCACATGCTTCTCTGACTAGCATTTCGTAAGAGTCGAGCATAAGTTAAATGGACCGAGCAATATGAGTGCTGGTGTTAGAATGCTGTGCATCAACATGCCCATGCATCAACCGCCTCACTTTTTTGGATGGTAGGGTATCACTAGGAGAGCGGTGTGCTCGTTCACAGGTACAAAACATCACAAAAAAAATGAAATGCTAACAATCATTTTTCAGTTTAACATGATCTTGAGTCTATAATTATAGTAAATTCAATCACTATAATTGACCAACTATATCATTAACCAACGAGTGGCTAGCGTACACGCCAAATACATTGACCAACTGCGAGGCTCGGGTTCGATTCCCTACGGTTGCAGGCATTTGTATGATTAACATTTAACTGCCTGCATTTGCGGGTCTGGGTGTTTAGTAAATTTATTCTGGTATGTATTTAAGTATTTCCATGATTAACACCCATAACACAAGCATATAATTTGCTTAGTTTGTAGTTTGGGGTTAGATTCAGTTTGTGTCTTGTTTTGTCCAGTTGTCTTGTCATTGTCCAGGGATGTTTATTATTATTATATTATTTATTCCTAAGGACGTGGTTACAAAACTCTATTCAAAATCGAAAGAGGGGTGGTTTGTGAATCATTTAAACCTCTTCAATATGTGTATTTAAATATAAATAGAGCACAAACGGCAAATAAAGAAATCAAAACTTTCGCCACAGGATTTAAATTTTTAGTGGTTCAAACGATTAGAGCATTCGTCGGCCTGAGACGGAAAAGTACAGGTTCAAATTTTGTGTGGGACGAAATTTTTACTTTCTTTGAAATTTATATAACAAAAACAAACTTAATTAAAGGATTTTTTTAGGTTCAGCGTTGATCGTTATCTCTTACTATTACAGAAGCGCCTGCTTGCTGATAATATAAATAATACGTAACTATTAAATTAATAATTTGAAAAATCTTTGACACAAGAACTTAATTTTCCTTTAAAAAGTAAAAAAAACGATTAATCTCCTCACTTTCACCCCTACAACTTTTAAACGGCTCAACCGATTTTCATTAAATATGTCTAAGAACACATGCACATAAGTTTCCTTCAATACAAAAAAACTAAATTGAAATCACTGCATTTGCATACGATGCCACAGACAGACACGTTAAACTTATAACACCCCTTTTTGCGTCGTTAGTTAAAAATGTATACTAATACTCTTAAAGAGCAGCTCTGTGACAGTATCGATAAATTGAGAGTATATAGGATCTCTCGGCAGAAATTTATATTTGATTTGCTTATTGTGTAAACACAAGAGCGAGAGGTAACAAGATATCCATTGATAGCTTTGCTCTTGGGAAGCATTCACTATATTTTCATAAGAAGGTCTGTTTTTATCTTACATGCGATAGTAAAAATAAGGACGACTGTTGTGATCAACCAATGAGAATCGTTTTACACATGTTTTATTTTTATTTTATAAGTTAACAAGCATGCATACGGCATGCATAATGCCTACTATCCAACCCTCTAGGACGGAACATAACAATAGCGAGCAATGAAGATTTGACACCAATTCAGAAGCTGGTGGTGAGTAAGTAGTTATTACAGATCGCGCTAGTGGCATCACAAAGTAACCTTAGATAATAACTAAATGTTGGTCATTTAGTAATGATGAAAATCTGTTGTCTTTTTTAAAATCTTACCTATATCTTGTATTATAGTCGGTAAAGTTAAATTAGACATGTCTTGAATAAAAGTGATATCATTTTAAATTTTTAATACATAGACGCTATAAGCTCGGAAAAGGGTTAAAACATAAAAAGCTCCTATCAATATTTTGATTACGTTAGAGTCAAAAAATATAAGATGTTACGTTTTCAAGTAAAATTAGACCTGATTTTAATGAATACTAGCATAGAAATAGGTTAAATCATGGAAAAGACATAAACTAGTTATTTCTCCGATATTAAACAAGTTATAATTGAACAACTAGACAAGTTTAATAGCGAATCTATTTCGCGACAGCTATTCCATACTAATATTGTAAAAGCGAAGTTTGAATTGTCTGTAACGCGTTCACGGCTAAACCGCTTGATGGATTTTAATGCAATTTGAAATGAAATGAATTGAAATTTTATTTGCGAAACATGTGTGTTAAAAGTTGTTACAAAGTTATTTAAACATACCAACATAATAATTTACCACTTCGTAGTGTGTACAGGTTTAATCTATGTTTATCGAATTTTAATTTTAAATCACAGCACAGGGTTACGTCTAAATCACCAACCAAATCTTGAGAAACATTTCGGAATCGACAGCACTTTTGACCTATAAAGAAAATAAAAATAAAAAAGTCAATTTACAATTTTCGTCTGACGCAAAATACGAGATGCATGGTTATAACGTAGACAACGCTCAAAACTGGGTCAAACCAACCGCTGTCAGATTCGCAGGCTGGTGACGTCATGACTCGTACTAGGAAATGACATAGCACGACAGCAAGTGAAGCATTTTTGCGGACTGTTTAAAATAAATGTTTATAAAAGTAAATGTTACAATTTGGCATTTTATTTTGTAGGTACAACATAAAATGGGTACATATGAGTTGCACGATTCGTTTTCTTAATAAAAACAACCTGTGAAATGGAACTCTGTTAAAACAATATTTCTTCTAAATTAATTGAGTTTTAGAAACGGGGTTTAGTAAACCTGTAACCAATTCTGGTTATTTGTTTTGAGATTCCCTGTCTAAAACTATTTGAGGCCACAGAATTGTACTCGTAACTGGCAAGTTAGTCTTTTAACTAACGTCAACATTCAATATTCGAACTATGAAGTTATAGACCCTATGGCTTCATGATTCGTACCCATCTGCTTAATGTGGTTTTCGGTGGTTCAGAAAAATATTGACATATTGAACTGATATTGAATTGTATACTTTTGTCAAGAATAAAGCTCGACACTGAACTTAATAATTACTTATTTATTTATTTTTAATTATAATTTCAAAAACTATCGTCTATGCTAAAAACATAATCAAAAACATCATCATTTGTTTTAAATAAATGCTAAAATAGTGAGAAACTGTATGTGCCTAGTCCAAACGTATAGTGCACACCCATTTATGTATATAACCAAATTTCTGATTATCTAAAATTACTTCTATTAAAAAGATTTCGTAAGAAGGTATTTGATTTGCTATTAAAGACATTTTATATATTTAAAGTGTAAATTTTTTTGTAAAGTATCAATAAATTAAATATTCTTAACATTTATAAACTTAGTGTTATTAAAGGAATCATTGTTACCCAAAGTGTTTGTTCCGCCGTTTGTTCTGTTGACTGCTAGGTTGGAAACGGTGGTAGTGTATGGTAGATAACATTAAAATAAATATGTTTTTTAAATTATTTTTAATAAATTAGGAAGTTTAGAAATAATACACTTAAATAAGATATTTATTAAAAAATTGAACAATTTTAGTGATTTAAATAGGAAAAGATCTACAAATATTTAAATATTAATGAAATATTTTCACATTATATTATACCCTATCACCATAAAATTGAATTAAAACATTTTTTTTGAAAATGAAAATTATTTATTTGCGGAATATGTGTGTTAAAAAGTTTTAACGAATATATTTTAGAATACAACATATTCTACCACATTATGGTGTGCAAATATTTAATTGAATTTTAAATAAAATTACAACTTTGTTGTCGAATGAACCTTCTCCTAATAATAACTAACATAACAAAAAAATAAAGATTAGCAAACTCGGTACATACAGTATACTATGTGTTTGTCCACAACTTAGCGTAGAATAGTTACGATTTTCATACTATAGTCGTTTGGGGGTTAATTTTAAACAAAGTAGAAAAGGTTTTTTTTTTGTTAAGAATAGAAAATATTTTTATTCATGTTCACCATACAGGGGGCCCTTGTGACGAGTCTATATAATACTAAAAATTACCACCGGATCGGAACGCGGCCACACACTCAGAAGATCCGGCAAAAAACTCAGCGGGCTTGTCTTTTTTCCTTATTCTATACAAATTTATTATATCACACGTTAGTGTTAATAAGAGATTGGCATGAGGAGCAATTGATCCCAAGCACTCTAATGCGATATATATTCAACAGTAGTATAATAACCTTTTCATACAATTTCATTTTGGCACATTTTTTAAATTTATTTAATGGCAGGCCTTTCATGTAATCGGGAAGTTTATTGTAATAACGTATATATAGGCCCATGAAAGAATGGCTTACCCTGTGGAGACGAGATGTGTATGAATGTGGCATAGCATCACTGTTTTCATTCCTCGTATTCACACGATGTATATCACAATTTCTTTTAAATAAACGTAAATTCTTCTGAACATAACGACTCTGAAAAGCGTAAATTACCCTAAAAGTATAAACTTTACAGTAGAATAAACTCTTTTATTTTTGAAATAAGAGAGGTTTTTACTAAAGAAAATAAGTATGTTATTAAATATGAGTAATAAAGGAAAATACGATAATTTAATTTCATAATATTGTGTAGTCAAAAAGAAAGAGTTCCTAATGAAAATGTACGTTTTAATTTATTCGATATTTCCTTTTTCACACCGTTAAAATCAGAAAAAATTCTGCGTCTAATGAACTGACTCTTGTAGCTCTACGACAAAAAAGTTTTGCACAGCGTAAAATTTTAGTGATTTTTGAAATTAGTTCAAATTTTATTTTACTGTAACCCACCATGAAACTTGTATTTTTGATGTGAAACAGCTATATCCGCACGTTAAACCGATTTCTGGCGTGGCGACGACTGCCGTGACTACGCGTCGCCACCCTATATGATGGTATATATGCAGTAGTGTGTACGGTGTGGCGACGCGTCGCCATGCGCAATCGACGATATACGATATCTAAAATAGTACGTCTACGTATTAGTATAAAATCGTAATATTTTATTTTATCATTATGACATATTATTTCCTATCACAATCTGTTCTTTTCTGAATATTACTTTTACGTTGTAGGCGTTACGTTGTTTTGCGTTGTAGGCGTCCCGTGACGGCTCACATTTTTTTTTGAGTGAAGACGGATGGATGGATGGATGGATGAATTCTTTGATGGATCATAATTTAAATTATGACCACGGTTATGCGGTATAAAATGTTTAGACATCAGAAGATCGAGTCCTTTATTTCTTATTCCATAATGGCATACTTTTCTGATCATTGTTTTGTGGTTACCGCACCCAAATGCCTTGAATAAATCACAGAATACACAAAGGGCAACCTGGGAAATTCATAGATTTTCTTCAATAATTCCACACCAGCATCGACTTTCAATCTACCCCTTGTAAAACTAAACCGTTAATCATGAAATAAACCTAATTTGTTAAAATGTAGCACTATTTGATTCAGTATATTTTTTTCAAATATTTCACTCAGGGTAGGCAGAACAGAGATAGGTCGGTAATTGGAAGGATCAGTTGAACTTCCAGATTTAAGAAGATGTACAACTTTAGTTTCATTAGATCAGGAAATACTCGATGAGAAACAACACACTAATTAAATAATATAGCTAAACAAGGAGCAATAACTTTTATTACTAAACGAATATTTTTTTATAGAATGTCCCCACAAACCTGACTGTTAATGTTTAATAATTAACTGTGTTAATATTTAATAACTTTCATGCTTCAATTATATCTTTTGCTTCGACAATTAAAAATTCGAAATTATTTATACCTACATTCAGTAACATATTGATACAGCAATGTTTCTGTAGTATTAGGTGATGAGGTATGGGCTTTGGCAGTATCAGCTGCAACGTTCGTGAAGAATTTTTTAAACTCCGCAACTACTTTTGAATTCCAATATTGAGTTACATGTATATTAAATTTTATCAAAATCGGTTCAGCGGCTTAGCCGTAAAAGAGCAACAGACAAACACACAAACTGCCAATATTTCGTTTTGAAATATTAGGATGAATATGAAACATTGATTTTTTTTAATAATATTACAAAAGTAAAACTACTAGTTTTACTTTTGTAATATTTGTTTTAGCTAGTTTACAAATACTTTTAAACCTAGAATTAAAAGTTCTTGAATTATGAAAGCTGGTACAGTTGTTAGCCTAATTCACACCATATTGTAACAGTTTAACAAGTTTCTAATTTCAAGAACTTTTGATATATGCTTTCAAAGCTTTACCTAGCTCACATTATGCTTATTTACGTTTTTATCTACGATTTGTTTTGTTATCAATAAAATTAATGATTCGTACACATTTGTCATTTATTATCTTGATGACTATAATATAGTCACTATTTATACTTATTAAAAGGTTAATTTTAAATAAATAAACGAAGTAAAGTAAAGTATTTTCACACCCGAATACCCAAAGACGTAAGCAGAGTAAAACCAAGGCACCCATGACCAGCGGCAGACGCTAAGTCCCATAATGTGATAGGTAGCAAGCTATAGCTAACCGGTGAACGTTATCTTTATTAAAAAATTGAAAATACATATTTTTTCAGCGCGACCTGGGGATCGCACCTGGGACCTCAAGAAATCAAGTTCAAGACCGGACCGCTACACTCACTGCAAAGGCGACATAAATAGATTTTTTTTTTCAATAATGGGTATTACAATATTGTATTTACGGTAGATGTAAATATCATTTGTAGATATTTAAGCGGCTTCCTGTGTAGAATTTACCGTCTGCCTTCGCGCCAGGCAACTTGTAAGAAACGACCAGCAGTCAAATGGGTTATTCCCAACAAGACTACTGGTGTTAGAATGCCATGCTGCAACTTGTCCGGGTAGGGACCCACCGCCTTATTAATTCCTGTCGTCATAATGGAAGTGTCATGTTCCAGCTCAGAGGATTGGATAGGCAGCTCCTAAGATACGACCATACGTATTCTTGTCACGGAGGTAGATTGCGATGACATCCCCAAATTTCTGCTATAACGTCATCATGGTTTTCTGGCCGGAGGGTATCCTAAACTTTAAAAGTAATAAGCCTCTGGTTGGTGACGCACGATTACCCTAGTTTAGTACGTGACGTGTTTCAGTTACACGTCTTCTTAGCGGCATTTCAAATAATATGAAACAACTTGGAGGAAGCCAACAAGGTCAGCAAGGATGGTTAGATTTGGCATTCGATACTCTCTACCTACCCCGTAAGGGACTTGGCATGAAGATATCTATGTGCGTAAGAAACTTACCCGCCACCAGCAGCCAGTATCATCTGCATGTTGGTGCGATGTTTGGTGTCGTTGACCTCTTACAGCATTTCCTGGTTCTCTCATAACTTCACCGTACACTTATGTCAAATCAACATCTTGTCAAAAAATCACTGCACTTTTTATATTACTCATTTTTACAGAATCTTTTGTATTTTAATATTTATAATAACTCAAAACTAAACACTAACATCTAAAAAATAATTAATGAGATTGGCTTAGTTAAAAATTATGTGATGACAATAAATGAAATAATGAAAACTGAAAAACATTAATATAACGACGATTTGATTTTTTTATTGATGCTTTGACATATTTTGTTAACGTAATCCACAAACTTTATCAGAATACTATTTTCAATACCTTAGACTATTTATTATTGAACTGTTTATCTTTAGATGATAAAAAAACTCTTAGTTGTAATACTCGTTGTACCTGGATGCAAATTGCAGGAAAACTCACAATATGTTCATAACTTTTTTCCAATTGTTAATAAAAGAATGTCTAACATTCACAACTTGCTAAAGCGAGTTCACTTGTAAAAGTAAAGTTGCGGAAGTTATTTCATTTGAAATTTTAATATGAATAGCTAAGTGAATAGCCAACTTTCCAACTGAGGTTGGAGGTTCCAAGAAGAAGAAGTCTGAAAAACACATGCTTCAAAGTGTTAAAGTAGTTACTTATTACAATTAAAAAAATGTGGCAGAATAATAATACTGACATTATGATATAGACTTTAGTTCAATGTATTTGCAAATTAGTTTTAGAAGTAATAAGTTATTTCCTTTCAAAATAACAATATTTATTTTTAACTTAAGTGTTAAAAACACTTTGCCAGGCAAATCTAATTGACTGATGTACCAAAGCACAGGCCAAACCCTTAGGGCTTGAAACTTAAAACTTCATACACGTATTCCTCTTATAACACAGGCATTCATTAAGGAAGGATTTTACAAAATTCAACCTTAAGGGAGTGAAACAGGGAATGAGAGTTTGTATGAAACTTTTTTCTTTTATCTTTTTGCCTCAAATTTCTTGTGAAAAAATAAAAAAGTAAATTATGAGTGTCTTAACGATTCCTGAAATTCAACTCCCAATGGGTGAAACAGAGGATAAAAATTTCTGTGAACATTTTTGATTATTTTAAATAAATGGACGAAACTTTGTACGAATTGACTACAACAACATTATTACGATGTGTTTTCGAAAATTCAACCCCAATAAAGTTTAAAATAGGGGACGAAAGTTTTGTATAATCGTATATGCAAAATCCCTTGAACTAGAACCCTAAATGTGTTGTGTTTTCGAAAATTCAACCCCATTAAAGGTTAAATAGGGAACGAAGGTTTTGTATTGTACGGTACAGTAAAAATGACGAGTGACATATTTCATCGTTTTTGAAAATTCTACCCCTATAACGGTAAAATAGGGGATGAATGTTTTATACAGCCGTACACGCTAAACCCTTAGAGCTAGAGACTTAAAACAGCACGCACGTATTTCTCTTACGACCGAGTCCGCTAAGAAAGTTTTTTCAAAATTTGTGAAATTTGTAAGTTAATATGGAAATACTTAATTAACAGACGTCAAGAATCCTAATTTTAGTATTTTTATAAATAAACTTCAAGCGTTTTAAGTGTAGTGCAAATGCCTGTTTTTGTTGTCAGGGGCGAAAACATGAAGTTAGTACCTGTTTTTCTCACAAAATCTCTGAGTTCAACATTGTTGCTTAGGTATGAAATTAAGGTATAGGAGACATTATTAAATCCCGGCGGAAAAAGAGTTTCTCTCTCTCTCTCTCTCTCTCTCTCTCGTGTGTGTGTGTGTGTGTGTCTATCTAAGGCACCATAACTTTGAAACGCATGAACCGATTTCGATGCGAGCTTTTTTAATTGAAATCTGACATGTTCAAGATAGTGTGTTGTTAATCGAATGATAACGAATTGAGCAATAACAGTATTTTCCTAGTGGAAAACCACGAGGCCCTTCCTTACCCTAAGCATACACTTAAAGTAAAGTACAATAAATAATCGTAATAGCAATAAAAGCGATCGTCTATGTATTTGTTACAAATTAGGCTGGATTCTACGCAAGCTCTTAATAGTGTAGTATATTAATAATTATCGCATTAATCATTAATAAACGCTGAGATCAATGTTTATTTATGTATGTGTAATAATTATATATGCTATTCCGTGATTATAAGACTATTACATTAATCAAGAAAAAAAAAGCGGAAAAATGGTGATTAACAGGTCATACATAAGGTCAAAAAGATGTAAAAAATATATGATTAAATTATTCAAAATAGTTATATCAAAAATTAGCAATGTAATTATTATTTATTAATTTTGGCAAATATAAAACAAAAACTATCTTTCTCCTGAAACTATTTTATGAACTTTTATTCTAGGTAGCCTCACCTAGAGTCACTTGCCACTTTACTCCTTCACGTTACGTGAAGTTACTATCGTGGATATTAATTTTGACCTGAATGTTTTTTCAGCAATATTTAATGCTCCAAATTTTCCGAGTGTCGTTAAATTTAAAAAAAAAAAAACTTCTGTTATAGGTTTCTACAAGTTGAATTTTACAGGAATTGCAGAAGTGTAGATAGAACTGTACACAATAACATATTCCTACTATTTATATGGGATAAAATTGTAAAAACGAAAGTGTATATTCCGATGTCATGTCAAAATTGCTATATTGATTTTAATATTTAAATAAAAAAATACTTTAGAGAAGGACTAAGCTACTTTTTAAACCAAAACTTCAACGTGTAGCGTTGAAGAGCTGAACATTAAATAGCTAACATACGAGGACGAAGCCGCTGGTAAGCGCTAGTATGGTCATACGTAAACACTTACATAAGTACACTTCGGCTAGTCGTGGATGCCTTGGTTGTACCTCTGCCTACCTCTTCGGGGATATGGGCGTGAAGATACTTACATAAGAGTAACAACCATATTAACTGTCGTAATTTCATCTTTTGCGTCACATTGCCTTGGGACATTGGGGAAATCACTGCAACTGTAATATTTGTAAGTGGAAAACATTTTTTAATTACTGTAAATGGGTTGTAGCAGTGGTATATTTTGGATGAGAACATATAATAATACTCTTACTAAACATGTCATATTGATGGTATAACTTACCCTGTTAAAAATAAGTGGGCTTCTAGCTGAGATCGCTTATAGGCGACAGCAGATAACACTGTGTGTACCTATAATCTATAATAAAATAACAAGTCCAAACTGACTAACGGCCAATGTTAATAATGTATCTCAATCTAATGGATTTCAAGCAATCTAAATTCTAGATAGCTGCGTATCCGCCGGCCTATCCTATACCTTATTCTCATATTTATCCTGTGCACAGATATATTATTGGCAAGCGATAACATAAAAATGGATCAAAATATCAATCTTGGACAACGAGTTTTGGATTAGGATTGATATTGACCGTAATACGTCATCGCTGAGCAAAAACTATTACAGTTACAGCCATGAAATTTAGTAAGAATGGTCGTTTTTATTAAGAATATACCCACTAAAAACGGAATTTTGGAAATTCTACCATTAAGGGTGTAAAAATAGGTTAAAAGTTTCTATGGAAAAGCGTCAATTTTTACGTTAGAAACATGAAACTTTATTTTTGGGTTACTTATAAAAAATGAGTAGATACTTATTAAATCGTTTCTAGAAATTCTGCCTCCAAGGGGGTGAAATAAGGGTTGAAAGTTTGTATGATAGCCTTTATTAATCAGTATATTAATATAAGGATAGTTAATTATCATTTATTTTTCCCAAGTATTTTTTTTATTATTTTGTATTGTACCAAGACTGTGAACAGGGTTTTTTTAGTGTTAAAAGATAATCGTGGGCTTAAGAAAAACATAGATGTTATAGGTGCATCGTTGTTCTGTGGCCGACGTTTTTAGTATATCTATTCACTCAAGACATCAATTATATTTTAATCTATCATTAAGTTGACATTTTAAATACAAAATTGTTACTTAATGACATATTAAATTAATCATGAGGAAAAAAGGGGTGTTATAAGTTTGATATCTCTCTCTCTCTCTCTCTTGCTCACACAACACACACACGCACGCGCGCGTGTGTGTGGTATTGTAACTCTTAAGGAGATTGACCGATTCCGATTCGGTTTGTTTTTGTTTGATTGTTGACTTTATTGAGATGGTTCTTAGAAATATTACAGTAGCTTTTTGTTGGGGTTATTTAAAATACTTAATTTTGTAAATATTGTAAACAATTGCTTCATAATACTAAGTAATGGTGGATGTTTGATACTCTGTGTACCTACTACACGTACTTTACACATAGGGCGTAAGCTTACTTCTATCTATGATGTCATATTTATTAGCGGTCATTGTTTCTGACCACCATGGGAGCTATTTGTTGACTTGTGGTAAATAATTAGCTAGCAGCTCAGTAACCTACGCTACTAAATAATGTACTATTACAATCTTGACGAAATTATTTTCTATGAACGCTAAATGTTTGTGTGTGTTTTCCATGCATGTGTGTGTGGAACTACCGCCTTAATTATTCCGGATCGGAGGGTAAAGTAGCCGGTACACTTACTTTTACTCGAGGTCTAACGTCCTGGCCTCAGGTTGGCAACGCACCATTGCCACTTTGGTGTCTTTAGGTGGCGTATTTTTTTACCTTCAGGAAATCCGTCCGCTTGTTTGCCTTCCAGTATCATACAAAAAAATTTATACATTTTAAAAATGTTATGCAGACAAAGCACTATACAAAATACTAAGACTCCAGTTTAACTAAACACGGTCTAAAATTGACATCCTACTAATAACATACTACACGTGGATGGCATGGAAGTACGTTATTTGTTGAGAATTTATTTTAAGGGAATGTATAGCAAAACATGTGTTTAATGAGTGTTTATTTTTTTTGTGGTACATGCATACACATACATATCTTACAGATTAGGCAGAGAGTATCGAGTGCTAGACCTCACGATCCTGACAAACCTGTCTGGCTTCTTTCACATTTATTACCCTTTCCGTACAAACACGCCAGTTTCGGAGACTCTTGATACCACCCTCGGATAATATCCGAGCGATCTGATCGTAGAATGTCAAAAAAAATGTTTTGGTGATAAGACGGAAAAAAGTTAGTAATTATATTCGAGATTGTTTGAGGGGCTCCTATTATACACGACAAATATCTGATCTGACTGATCGAACATTAGGTGTATAATAGGACGTAGATATTAAACGGCAATATGTTTTTTTTTATGAAATTGGAGGCTATTAGCCAGGAGGTTCACCTGGTGGGAAGTGACCTCCGTCGTTCATGAGCAGCTGAAACACCAGGGGTCTCAAAGTTGCGTTGCTGTTTTTTTTGTGAGTCTGTAAAATATCGCATCACAAATAAACTATTTGCTTACTCTGGGATTGAATCTATACTTTCAGGGTATATAGTAGTGAACAAGTGGCCTAATGACTCTATAGATATCAAATGTACGTTGTTATAGCGAGGCCGGAGTGTTACACCTAATATGCATGTCCACTAATAGTTTTTAGAATAATATTGACCGCCTCGTTGATCGAATGGTTAGCGTCCACGCCTAACTACACTGACCAACCGTGACGCTCGGGTTCGATTCCCGACGGGGGCAGGCATTGGTGTGATGAACATTTATTAAATTTATTCTGGTATTTATAACACAAGCATATAATTTGTTTACTAAGAGTTAGATTCAAATTGTGTAACTTTGCCTAGAAAAAAATGGTAAATTGACATTATATGACATATATATTTTTTTTCAATTCGACGTAAACTACTAACAAATTATAGACTAGGACAGACAAATATCTGACCTGGTTTAGAATTGCCGAAGGACAAACTAATGATATACTGAAGCTTTTACAAACGTAAATAAGCCGGAAAACTGTTAAACAACACCTATTCAAGAATTTAGTACCGACGGGTATGAATAAAAAATAAGTTGAAACACAGTGGTAGTTCGATTTGTTCCTTCCACTTAGAGGACTGGTAGTTACGAAATAAGCTAACACTGTTGTTTTGCTAACTATAAGTACTCATTTAATATTGGCAAGGCTAGTAACTGCATATTTCATCATTTTTAGCCTTTTTACCTCAGAATGGCTGTAAACTATTATTAGCTATTTGAGACAATAATTTAACAAAGTTTATGTACGTTTGCTTACTGAAAATACATATATCTTTCTTAAGTGAGATATATATATATTTAATATATTAGAATAAGAAAATAAAATACAGGACAATTTTAATTTGCAATGTAATTGTTGTTTCTGTACTTTTTATGTTTTTTTTAAACTACTGTTAATGATATTAAGTTATCGCCTCTGTGGTCTAGCGGTACAGGTGTTGGACTTGACTGCATGAGGCCTCGGGTTTGATTTTCGGGTCGGGTCAAAAAGAAAATTTTGTTTTTCTAATTTTTATAGTAAAAAAAATGTTGCCCGGGATTGGATACGTGCCCGGTTGGCTTTAGGTTTGCTACCTGTCACATTGTGGGACTTAGTGTCTTCGACTAATCGTGGGTGCCCCTGGGTGTGCCTCTGCTTACCTCTTCGGGGGTATGGGCGTGAAGATACTTTTTTTTATGAAGTAATAGCACAATGACAGATTTCCTTATGTATAAAAGGAAAGGACAGAACAAATGAATCATATAATTAAAAGTAAAGGGAAATATTTTCGAAGAAATGGGGAGTTTTATTAAAATGTACAAGTCAAGTATTTATGAAAAAAAAAATTGTGTGTCAAATGTTTCTTCGATGCCGACCAATCTCTCTAAATGAGTTTTACTCAAGACCCTGACATGACCGTCTTTGACATGTTATGACTAATTCTGAATAATCTAAGCCCGGGTTTGTTAAATCGAGTAACTTGATAAAAAATTGGACTAATCGCAGATTTTAACTACCATACCAAAAACTAAAAGATAAATAAATAATTAACCATTCAGGCCCATATCCCCGAAGAGGTAGGCAGAGACACAACCGACGACTAGCCGAAGACACTAAGTCTCTCAACGTGATAGGTGGCAAGCCTATCGCCAACCATACACATATTCAATTCCGAGCAACTTTTTTTTTCATTAGAAAATTGTTTTTGTTGCCCGACCTGGCAAACTGATCCGGGACCTCACGCAGTTAAGTCCGACAAATGAACCACTAAACCATAGAGGCAACAAAAAAAAGATAATTTACCTATATCGTAAATATTTCCAATCGATGTTTAAGTTTGAAAAATAGCAACATGAATAAAGGATTCGTTTAAATAATCATTAAGAGGAAAGCAAAAACGTATCGTTACTCATCCTACGACGCCCGCTTGTCGAGACCGATTGGCGCCACTAAAATAAGTACAATCCAAGACAGTACGCATTGTATCGAGTTTCTGAAGTAGTGTTTTGTCTCCTCACAATTCGAAATTTAAAAATATACTTAGTACAGTGAGGTGGGAAGACTTTTTTAAAACAGTAGACGTCACGAATTATAAAGACTTGTGTACAAGTACGTTTATAAAGTTTTGGCGCCATCGAGAAAAAAGATAGTCGAAGTTTTTTCATAATTATTGAATTTCGTATTAATATTGACTGAAATTAGTCAATTTTGGTGGCATTTTGTACAATTTTGTTCAGTGAAAGTGCACAAATGAAATAATCATGAAGAAATTAGCGTATCGTGTATTTCTTCGTTGCTGCCAAATCTCATTAAATGAGCTTGTGTGAAAAGGCCACCGCTTTACCCAAGAGGCTGACATGACTTACTGACGACTTAAGACTGATGACTAATTATAATTGATATAAAATTTGATGAAAATTTCTACTTGACTAATGGCAAAATACTAACGAGATTGCCAAAACCCAAAGAAAGAAAGAAGTACGTTTATGTACAAGTACGTTTATGTCACAATGAAACACCTTTAAATACCAAAAAGCTAAGTTACTGGTATGAGTCTACGGGTTAGCTTGGGTCTGTGCTTTAAAGGAGATTTCACGGCGAGCTCTGATACTACAGCCGACAGAAACATAAAAGGTGGCGAATCTGGGTGGATCTTCGAGAATTTTACCTAGAATATAATGATGGTAATAACTAAATAATAAAATAATTAAGGTGCCATATAATATAATATTTCATTAAATATATATTATACAATACTACTTATACAAGTAGTACTTGTAATCTATCTATATTTCTAAAATCTACCACATTGATGACACAAATTGAATGCATATTAAATCGTAAACTTTTTTTTCGTTTAAGAGGTTTCTATCGACGGAACACAAGCCACAACACAATCGCTGTATTCGAGTCAACAGGCAGGTAGTGGAAGTTCCCCTTAGCGTAGGTAAAACCTAATAAAATCTGAACCTAATAATAAACTTAAGTTTCAGTACAAAACGTCCTTGCTGGACAGGCTCTAACAGCGGAATGATGTTTCATGAAAGAGATTTAATTCCAATGTTGACTACACTGAACAAATAAATTTGTTGAAGTACTTATATGTTTAAAATTATTTTCTGTGTATAGAAATATATAGAATACATCCTTCTAACTGTATCGATTTAATTGAATTTTTGTACTTATCTCCATTTGAAAGGCTTCCTTAATGCTTCGAGAACACTATTGAGCGATACTCTCACAAAATTAAGGCGGCACGAATTCACCAGGTCAGCTTGAATTATAAGGGGGCATCCACAAATTACGTGAGATGTTTAAGGGGGGGGAGGGGGTCGATTCGAATCTCACCTACTCTTACGTTGGAGAAAGGGGGGGTCTCGGCAAATATCACGCATTTTTTTGTTCAATCACAAAAAAAAAATGCTATTTTGGTCCAGTCGCCTCTGTGGTCTAGCGGTCCGGGTGTTGGACTTGACTGCATGAGGTCCTGGGTTCGAATCCCGGGTCGGCCAACATAAACAAAATGGGATTTTTCCAATTTTC